>JAGIQG010000018.1:42351119-42763658 GCA_024679065.1 Sphyrna mokarran
ATTGGAGGATTGCGGATGTGGTCCCTATTTTCAAGAAAGGGAACAGGGATAGTCCTGGAAATTACCGACCGGTGAGTCTGACCTCAGTGGTTGGTAAGCTGATGGAGAGGCTTCTGAGGGACAAGATTTACGAGCATTTGGAGAAGTTTAGGTTGATTAGAAATAGTCAGCATGGTTTTGTAAAAGGCAGGTCGTGCCTTACGAGCTTAATTGAGTTCTTCGAAAATGTGACTGAACACATTGACGAAGGAAGAGCAGTGGACGTGGTGTACATGGACTTCAGCAAGGCATTTGACAAGGTCCCCCATGCAAGACTTCTTGAGAAGGTGAGAGGGCATGGGATCCAAGGGGCTTTGGCCTTGTGGATCCAGAACTGGCTTGCCTGCAGAAGGCAGAGGGTGGTTGTGGATGGCTCTTTTTCTGCATGGAGGTCGGTCACCAGTGGAGTGCCCCAGGGATCTGTTCTAGGACCCTTGCTGTTTGTCATTTTCATAAATGACCTGGATGAGGAAGTGGAGGGATGGGTGAGTAAGTTCGCCGATGACACGAAGGTCGGTGGTGTTGTGGATGGTCTGGAGGGATGTCAGAAGTTGCAGCATGACATCGACAGGATGCAAGACTGGGCGGAGAAGTGGCAGATGGACTTCAACGCGGATAAATGTGTTGTGGTCCATTTTGGCAGATCCAACGGGATGAATGAGTACACTATCAAAGGTAGGAGTCTTAGCTGTGTGGAAGAGCAGAGGGATCTTGGGGTCCGGGTCCATAAGATTCTCAAATCGGCCTCCCAGGTGGAGGATGTGGTTAAGAAAGCTTACGGTGTACTGGCCTTCATTCATCGAGGGATTGAGTTCAGGAGTCAGGAGGTAATGCTGCAGCTTTATAGGACCCTTGTCAGACCACACTTGGAGTACTGTGCGCAGTTCTGGTCGCCTCACTATAGGAAGGACGTGGAAGCTATTGAAAGGGTGCAGAGGAGATTTACAAGGATGTTGCCTGGATTGGGAGGCATGCCTTATGAAGACAGGTTGAGGGAGCTGGGACTGTTCTCCCTGGAGAGACGAAGGTTGAGAGGCGACCTGATAGAGGTTTACAAGATGTTGAGAGGAATAGATAGGGTGGACTCTCAGAGACTATTTCCCAGGGCTGAAATGGTCGCGACGAGAGGGCACAGATTTAAGGTGCAGGGAAGCAAGTACAGAGGGGATGCTAGGGGAAAGTTTTTCACTCAGAGGGTGGTGAGTGAATGGAATCGGCTGCCGTCGGTGGTGGTCGAGGCGAACTCGCTGGGGTCTTTTAAAAGACTTCTGGATGAGTATATGGGATTCAATGGGATTGGGGGTTATAGATAGGTCTATGGCTGGGTAGGTTTTGATGTGTTCGGCACAACTTGTGGGCCGAAGGGCCTGTTTGTGCTGTAGTGTTCTATGTTCTATGTTCTAAGCCTATGGTCATCTGGGATTATGACGATGTTAGCGTTACAGTGGCCATGAGGATAAATTTAGTGCAATATAGAGGGTTTCAGTTTCATGCTGTACATAATCAGCCTTCATGCTTAATCAGATCAACATGGTCTTGCTAGTTATGTATCATGCCTGACCTTCTGCTTTGAAAGATTGAATGTCCTTTGTGCAAGGTTAGAGTAAGCCCGCAGAAACTTGAGTTTATTAGCACCTTTAACATAAAGAAACATCCCAAGGTGCTTCACCGGAGCATTATAAAACAAAGTGTGACGCCACACTACTTAAGGAGATACATGGTCAGGTGACCCAAAGATTTAAGGGGTGCTTTAAAGGAGAAAAATGAGGTAGAAAGGTGAAGATAGGGAGGGAATCCCAATTTCTATTCCTTAGGGCAGACACAACTGAAGGCATAGCCACATGCCATTACAGTTTGTCCAGGGTACAGTGTTCTGTATGTGTATTTGAACATGCAAACATGCGGCACCTGGTGGTACAGTGGTTAGCAAAGCTGCCCCACAGTGCCAGGGACTTGGTTTTGATTCCTGGCTCGGGTCACTGTCTGTGCAGAATTTACACACTCTCCCTCTGTCTGCGTGGATTTCTTCTAGGTGCTCCAATATCCTCCCACAGTCCAAAGTTGTGTAGGTTAGATGAATTAATCACGGCAAATGCACAGGATTACGGGGATGAAACAGAGGGCTGGGCCTGAGTAAGATGCTCCTTTTGTGACTCAGTGAAGATGGGCTGAATGACTTCCTTCTTTGCTGTAGGGATCCCACAATATTCGTGGTATTTTCATCTACAACTAAATGAGGTAAATCTATTGTATCAACTTAACACAAATTTATGAGGTTATGCAAATCTCAAATTTAACACAGAACCTGCAAACTAAACTAAGTGATTGTAAACAAATTGGCCTATCTGCGTTACAACCTGTTGGGAATAAAGACTTCAACGGAGTTCGCATTACAGGTAAAAAGTGCAGTTGAGAATCTGCAGGATAATTTTATATATTGGAATTCAGTCAGTACATCCTACAGAATAATAAAAGCAGGAGGAAGGCACCAAGGAGATGGTGGTGCCGATGTATCTCATCTCACAATGTAAAATCTCTAAGGAAATGTAAGCAATGCATTGCTGCATCAGAATGCGAGAAATGACATGCAAAACTTTACAAAATGCACATCCCTGAGCTTGTCACAATTGGCTTAACATAAAAAGCAATTACCTTTTAAACATACTAGCTTCAGGTTAAGCTGACAAACATAAATTGAAGTCAATTCAAAAAAATAATAATCGTGATTAGAAACAAAGAAACATAGACAGGGGCAGGAGATTATTTGGCTCTTCGAGCCTGCTCTGCCATTCATTTTGATCATGGCTGATCATCCAACTGAACAGTCTAATCCTGCTTTCTTCCTCATAACCTTTGATCCCATTCACCTCAAGTGCTATATCCAGCCTGCTCTTGAATACATTCAATATTTTGGCATCAACCACTTCCTGTGGTAATAAGATCCAAAGGCTCACCACTCTTTGAGTGAAGAAATGTCTCCTCACCTCTGTCCTAAATGGTCTACCCCGAGTGATTGAAGGGTAGGATGAAGGAGGGGTATGGTTGAGGTGAGGGATGGGGATAAAGGGCCTGGAAAGCAAAATGACCACCAGCGTCCTTCCTGATTTCTTTCCCAGGCACTGACCACATTAACCTCCTGGAAAACCCAGTGTCAAAACAGAAGGAGTATTCAGAAAGTTTCTTTCCAAACCCCTCAAAGAAAAGAACAGTCTACAAGGTCACCTGAACCATGTGCTGTGTATCAGACACTTGCACCCAATAAGATGTGATCTACCCCTACCACTCCTCCACCGTACCCTTCCTCCCCATCTCACCCCATGCTAAGAACAGACAGCTCTGACAAAGAACTCCAAACTCGAAATATTGGCTCTATTCTCTTTCCACAGATACTCTCAGACTTGCTGAGATTTTCCAGCACTTTCTATTTTCGTTTCAGATTCCAGCATCCAGGGCGGCAGAATGGTGGCACAGTGGTTAGCACTGCTGCCTCACAGAGCCAGGGACCCGGGTACGATTCTGGCCTCGGGTCACTGTCTGTGTGGAGTCTGCACATTCACTCCCCATGTCTAGACAGGTTTTCTCCGGGTGCTCCGGTTTCCTCGTAGATATGTGTAGATTAGGTTGACTGGCCATGCTAAATTGTCAGGGGAAATAGCAGGGTAAATATTTGACGTTATGGGAATAAGGCCTGGGTGGGATAGTTGGCAGTGCAGGCTTGATTTGTTGGATGGCCTCCCTCTGTACTGTCAGTATTCTACAATCCGCACAGTATTTTGCTTTTACACAAGGAAAGGCAAACGTTCACCACATCAGTAGATTTCGTGGGCTCTGGGATTTTGAAAAATGTTGGACTTGTTGAATGTTGGAACCTGGTGGACAATTCATTCTTTAAAATCATAAAATGGAACCATCAGTTGATTGTAGTATGGATGGAGGCCATTCTGCCCATTGAGCCTATGGATCTCAGCTAGAATCACTCCACTCCTCTTTCTTGTCCTGTAATTTTTCTTTCCTTTTATGTATTTTTCTCTTTTTCCCTTGGGAAGTTACAATTTGATCTGCCTCAAGAACTATTTCTGACTGTGCATCCCAGATCATAACTAATTGCTATGTAAAATATATTTTACTTCGTGCCATGTTTGGTTCTTTGATCTTAAATCGATATCCATTTGCTCTTGATCCTTCTGCCAATAGGAACAGTTTCTCTCTATCTACTATTTCCCTAGAACATCCGGGCAGGATTTTCTGGACCTTCTCCCTGCTCCTCTTCCCCTCTCTCTCTACCCCTCCCCCCTTCTTCCTCCCCCTCCTCAGCTCTCCTCTCAATAAATAAATGAAACTTTCTGGAATCAAGAAGCTGCTGATGACCATGAAACCATTGTCAATTGTCACTAATGCCCTTTAGGGAAGGAAATCCGCTGTCTTTACCCGTTCTGGTCTACATGTGTTTCCAGAGTCATGCAATATGATTGACTATCAACTGCCCTCTGAATTGGCCTAGCAAGGGGTGGCATGGTAGCACAGTGGTTAGCACTGCTGTTTCACAGCTCTAGTGACCTGGGTTCGATTCCCGGCTTGGATCACTGTCTGTGTGGAGTTTGCACATTCTCCTCATTTCCTCTGGATGCCTCGATTTTCTCCCACAATCCAAAGATGTGTGGATAAGGTTGATTGGCAATGCTAAAATTGCCCCTTTGTTGAGATGTATAGGTTAGAAGGATTAGTGGGTAAAATATGTAGGGATATGGGAGTAGGGCCTGGGTGAGATTGTGGTCAGTGCAGACTCGATGGGCTGAATGGCCTCTTTCTGCATTTAGGGCGTCTATAAAGCCACTCAGTTCAAGGGCAACTAGGGATGGGCAATAACTGCTAGCCCAGCTAGCCACATCTAGGTCCTACAAATGAATGAAAGGCAACTCAACTACAGTTTTGCCTACTAGTCTTGGATTCATTTTACGTTGGGCCCATCCAGTCTTAGCCCCTTTGAAGCTGGCCCTTCTCGAATGAACTGCTTTTTACTCGAACTTGCTCCTTGTCCGTTTCCATCGCTAACCTAACTCTTTATCCTCTTAAAATTTTAAGCACTCATTTGAACTTGTCACTTAGGTTTCGACAGCAGAGTGGGAGACGCAAGTGTTGCAAAGTTGAGTTTGTGAAGTTGGAATATAAGAAAGTAAAGATGGAAAAAACTGTAAAAATGCTTGCTGGAGAAAATATTGAGTTGTTCCTTTAAAAACTGGTTTTGTTTCAGTGCTTGGAGGTTTAAAATGAAGAGTACATACAGAATCCAAACTTAAACATTAGTATCAAAAAGTCAAGCAGTGGTCTTGACAAGACACCTGTTTTGTTTTAATTCAGCCCAATCAATTTAAAGAAGGAACTCAGCTACCAGGAAACTGTGGCATTTAAATTTGATGATGACATCAAACCAATCCTATTGCAGGAAAATTGATAGGTTATCAAAGGTATAAAAGAGAGTGCAAGGGAGAGCATGTAGGCCATACTAGATAAGGAGGGCTGGTTTCCTTCCCTGGAGGACATTAGTGAACCAGATGGGTTTTCCTGATGATTGTTTCAAGGTCATCAGTAGATTCTAAGTATTTTTTTATTCCACCATCTGCCATGGAGAGATTTGAACCCAAGAACATTAGCTGAATTTCTGGATTAATAGTCTAGACTAGACTAGTGATAGAATAGACTAGATCATTGCTTTTACTGTCTATCAAACTCAACCCTTACAATGACCGATACTGTGTGTGTTCAGGTAATTATCTGACTGTGCACCAGATGGTGCTCTTCAAGGATGTTATGTTTGTCACAATTCACTACCACATATCTGAGCTTGGGGATCACTCAGCTAAGGTGGCTAAAATGGAAACAGCTTTTTAACTAGCTGGAAGGATTCTTTGTGAGATGAGTTTAAACAGCATTGCAATAGTTTCCAAAATTTGCCACCCAATCTGCACAGAGAAGTAGTTAAACAAAGGGTGATTTGAAAAGGACAAAGATGCACTAATATGGATAACAAACTATTCCTCCAAAGACAAATTAGCACAAACAAGTTAGATTCAGACCAGCAGGCTATTGATTGGAATGAATGAAGGTGCAGTTAGGAAAATAATTGTTAATATTGACTGTTGAAGAAAATAAAGTGGGAGTGTTAGGTTCTTCTT
This sequence comes from Sphyrna mokarran, assembly GCA_024679065.1. NCBI lineage: Eukaryota > Metazoa > Chordata > Chondrichthyes > Carcharhiniformes > Carcharhinidae > Sphyrna > Sphyrna mokarran. The sequence continues at coordinate 42,357,332 of JAGIQG010000018.1, forward strand.
AAGTGAATGGGAGAAATATTTTCAAACTTAATGTGAACGTAGGAGTCTTTTCCTTTTGCAAATAGAAGCAGTGTGTCTTTCTCATCTGGCCAATGGCTCTATATTAGCAGTTGTTGGCTTGTTAGCAAAGCTTTCGAGTTGGGTTGGGAGAGCAAAGACAGCAGGGGTCCTAGAAAGTCCATGCTTAGCGGGGGAAGATAACTAAATCCTCCACCTCCCCTCCAAATGTGTTATTCCATTCCAGCATGCAATGTTAGGACTTTGACATCTTGCTTATCCTCCTCATTACTGACTCATACATCTGCTATGTGTAAATAGCTAAAACTTGCTTTATTGGCCCCAGCTGAGACGTTGTCTGTGATTCCATGTCAATTGGCCCAGGGTTTGACTTTTTTTTTCTCTTTTTGATCTCCCTTCCTTGAAAATACTTCTGAGGCTGGGGAAGGGGGCAAGGCAGCAGACATTGGTTACAGTGGCACACACTGGTTAGCACTGCTGCCTCACAGCGCCAGGGAACCACATTCCATTCCTGGCTCAGGTCACTGTCTGTGCGGAGTCTGCGTGTTCTCCCTGTGTCTGCGTGAATTTCCTCCGGGTGCCCTGGTTTCCGCCCACAGTCCAGAAGACGTGCTGGTTAAGTGTATTTGTAGAATCCCTACAATGCAGAAGGAGGCCATTTGGCCCATCGAGTCTGCACGACACAGTACCTTTCAGGCCTATCCCTGTAACCCCACATATTTACCCTGCTAATCTCCCTGACACTAGAGGCAATTTAGCATAGCCAATCAATCTAACCCATCCATCTTTGGACTGTGGGAGGAAACCAGAGCATGTGGGGGAAAACCACTGAGAGAATATGCAAACTCTGCACAGACAGTGACCCGAGGTTGGAATTGAACACGGATCCTTGGTGCTGTAGGCAGCAGTGTTAACCACTGTGCTAAATTCCCCCCTCAGTGTACCCAACAGGCACTGGAGTGTGACAATGAGGGAATTTTCACAGTAATTTCATTGCAGTGTTAATGTAAGCCTACTTGTGACATTGATAAATAAACTTTAAAATGTCAGTTAGAAGGGAGGTCTGTTGATGCTTCAAGAACTTTTTCACGTTAGGTCTGCTGACATTAGCCCAGTGAGGTAAATATGGCCTCCACTTGTTTTTTCACATGGCTTCTCTATTGGACAGCATCAGAGTCATGCGCAGAGATGTTTGAAAACAGGTGAGCAAAAGCTGAGTGAATTAGGTGGGTTAGAAGGAGGGGAGTTTTTACTTTATTTATTAGTGTCACAAATAGGCTTACATTGACACTGCAATGCAGTTACAGTGAGAATCCCCGAATTGCCATACTCTGGTGCCTATTTGGGTACACTGAGGAAGAATTTAGCATGGCCAAGCCATCTAATTAGCACGTCTTTTGGGCGGAAACTGGAGCACTTGGAGGAAACTCACGCAGACACGGGGAGAATGTGCAGACTTCGCACAGACAGTGAAGCAAGCCAGGAATTGTAGCTGGGTCCTTGGCGCTGTAAGGCAACTGTGCTAACCATTGCGCCACCGTGCTGCTCTATATTTAGAGAGAGAAATCACTGGTAGATGAGGTTTCCCCACACAGGCTGTCTGTCCCTTTTAATGAACACCTAGATAAGAAACATCTCTGTTTTTCTTTCATTTATCGAAAAGAACGTCCTTTAAAAAGAATAGAAGGGGCCACATTTATTCAAAAGGCTGTCAAATATAAATGTAGCATTTTAATGCCTCACAGCTTAATCATAAGCATAGTTCCAGATTTGATGACTTAATTTTTGTTTCTTACATTTTCCTGAGCTGCTTAATATTCCACACTCTGAGCGCAGGAGAAACACAAGGTCAAAATATCAATCTGTACTCCCAGCTCCTGCCGCTGCCCTTTCTGTCTTGTGTAATGAGGGAAGTGAACACTTATTTTCCTCATAAAATATAAAAGCTTCGCTGTCTCCTGGAAAGACAGTACCTGAATTAACTAAATGATGCTAGCCTCCCTCTCACACAGTGGTATAATTCGATTGTGTTGTTAAAATGTGGCCAAAGCATTGATAATTAGCCTTTCTACACTGAATATGTGCCATATATATCTCAGGGGGAAGCGCAGCGCTGATGATATTTACATATTTTACTGCACAGAGGCAGGCCATTCGGGATGGGCTACTGATATTATCGCTTAACGGTTAATCCAGAAACTCAGCTAATGTTCTGGGGACCCTGGGTTCGAATCCTGCCACAGCAGATGGTGGAATTTAAATTCAATAAAAACAATCTGGAATTAAGAATCTACTGATGACCATGAAACCATTGTCAATTGTCAGAAAAAAAATCATCTGGTTCAGTAATGTCCTTAGAGAAGGGAATCTGCCATCCTTACCTGGTCTAGCCTACGCATGACTCCAGAGCCACAGCAATGCGGCTCTGCCCCTTAACCACCTTCTGAAATAGCCACTTGAGGCACAGTTTAAGGATGACTAGGGGTGCATAATAAACGCTGGCCAGACAGCGATTCCCATGTCCCGTGAATGAATAAAAAAAACTGTTCCACAGTTGTGTTAATGCTTTGCGTGCACTCCACCCCCCCTCCTGCCCACCACCTATCCATCCACATCATGACCTTTCAAGATCTCTCTCTCTCAATGTCAGCAAAATGAAAGAGATTGTTATCAACTTCAGGAAACGTAAAGGAGAACATGCCCCTGTCTATATCAATGGGGATGAAATAGAAAGAGTTGAGAGTTTCAAGTTTTTAGGTGTCCAGATCACCAACAACCTGTCCTGGTTCCCCACCCCTCCCAGTGCTGACACTATATAGTTAAGAAAGCCCACCAACGCCTCTATTTTCTCAGAAGACAAACAAAATTTGGCATGTCAGCTACGACTCTCAAGAATTTTTACAAATGCACCATAGGAAACATTCCTTCTGGTTGTATCACAGCTTGGTTTGTCTCCTACTTTGCCCAAGTTCGCAGGGAACTGCAAAAGATCATGAATCTAGCCCAATCCATCATGCAAACCAGCCTCCCATCCGTTGATAGAGTCTATACTTCCTGGTGCCTCAGCAAAGCAACCAGCATAATTAAGGACCACACGCACACCTGGCATTCTCTTTTCCACCTAAAAATAGTAAGATATAAAAATATCTTTATTTTATTTTATATTAGAGTAAGATATAAAAATCTGAGGTCACGTATCAACCGACTCAAGAACAGCTTCTTCCCTGAAGCTGTCAGACTTTTGAATGGATTCACCTTGCATTAAGTTGATCTTTCTCTACACCCTAGCTTATGACTGTAAGATTACATTACGTAGTCTCTCATTTCCTTCTCTATGAATGGTATGTTGTGTCTATGTAGTGCACAAGAAACAATACTTTTCCCTGAATATTAGTACATGACAAAAAAATCAAATCAAATCAAAAATCATTGCTCCCTCAAGTGTTCATTTTGCTTTCCCTCGAGTATGTGAATTCCCATTGCCCCGATTGTTCCAAGTGACAGCAAGTTCTATATTCGATCCACTCACTGGGTAAACTTATTCGTGAATCAGCGTAAACCATAATTATACAGTGTGGGAGGAGAGGTTGTGGCATTGCAGGGAGGGGAGGGTTGGGAGTGGAGAAGAGTTTAGTAGAATCATGATTATCCCCCTTCACTCCCCAACTCTATAATACAGCTGTCAGGGAGTGGGAGTGTTCTGACTCTGTTATGTTCCCAGAAATCTTTGTTACCATCACTTTGTTACCACTCAAGGATGTGTGGATTAGGTTGATTGGCCATGCTAAATTAGTGTCCAGGAGGTTAGCAGGATAAGTACATGGGGTTACAGGGATGGGGCCTGGGTGGGATTGTTGTCAGTGTAGGCTCAATGGGCAAATGGCCTCATTCTGCACTGTAGAGATTCTATGATTCTATGATTTCCAACTCCAGATACTCAGTAAGCCCGTGCTATACTGGGTTAGCCTTCAAACTAGATAAGTCTCACTTCCCAGCTCAATTCTTATACTGCCAAGATGATGAAATCTTGCGCAAACCATCTCCCCAGTTAACCAAGCTTACTGACACCACGGTTACTGTTCCTGATCCCCTCGCTCTCCGTGTCTCTTCCTGGGGACTCCTACCTAGATGAACTCCATACAAGATCCTTAATAAATACAATACGGATCTCACCTGGCACACAGAGAAAGACTTCCTGCAGGAAGCAATCTTCTACACAATGGAGTCGGATGAGAGGAAAAGGACTATTATTTCCATGTCTTAAATAATTAACAGTGAGGCTTGTGTTCCATGTGGTGAACTAATGGTCAGTGGGTAACTATTAACCGTTATCTCCAAAAGGGTCATTTGGACACGAAATGTTAGCTCTTTTCTCTCCTTACAGATGTTGCTAGACCTTCTGAGATTTTCCAGCATTTTCTCTTTTGGTTTCAGACTCCAGTAATTTGGTTTTGTCTTATTAGGAAGTTACTCTTTGTTTGTTTAGCTAATTGTATAAGTATCAAAAAGTATTCTCTTCATTTCATGTGGCTTTGGGAGTCCGCTGTGCTAGCTGTCTGCTCCAGAAACAATATGCTGATAATTTAGCTCTTGCGCAGACATACCATCTGAGGGCAATTAAGATAATGCTCGTGTTCTTCTATGAGTCATTTTGAGTGAAGATCATTGTTCTCAAAAATTACATCTTCCAAGGAATCAGTGGGAGATCTTAGGCGCTATTATTCCAGTGAAGACCTTGTTTTCAAACACTTCTCTCCGTGACAAAATCTATTGAAGAGTGTCCAGCAAATGGGATGAATGCAAAATACTGCAGATGCTCGAATCTGAAACAAAAACAGAAAAAAAGTGCTGGAAAACTTCAGCAGGTCTCTCAGCATCTGTGGAGAGAGAATAGAGCCAAGGTTTCGAGCCTGGTTGACTTGATAATGACCCGATCTCTGGTGAAGGATCTTCTGGACTCAAAATGTTGGCTTGGTCATAGTTGCCACTCTGACAATAGTGCCCCAGCCTTCTGTCACTGGCTGTCTTTCATAGAACATAGAACATTACAGCGCAGTACAGGCCCTTCAGCCCTCAATGTTGCGCCGACCAATGTAACCAATTTTATGACCCTCTCTCCTAAACTATTCCAATGCTATCCATATGCCTATCCACTGCCCATTTGAACGCCCTTAAACTTGACAAGTCCACAACTGCTGAAGGCAGGGTATTCCACGCCCTTACTTCCTTCTGAGTAAAGAACCCCCCTCTTGCATCTGTCCTATAACTACCATCCATCAATTTAAAGATATGTCCCCTCGTGTTATCCATCTCCATCCGAGGAAAAAGGCTCTCACTATCCACCCTATCTAACTCTCATCTTATATGTCTCAATTAAGTCACCTCTTAGCTGCCTTCTCTCTAATGAAAATAACTCCAAGTCCCTTAGCCTTTCCTCATAAGACTTAGCCATCATACCAGGCAACGTCCTGGTGAACCTCCTCTGCATCCTTTCCAATGCCTCCACATCTTTCTTATAACGAGGCGACCAAAACTGTACACAATACTCCAAGTCCGGCCACACCAGAGTTTTGTACAGTTGCAACATAACATCTCAGCTCCAAAATTCAATCCCTTATTCAGGCACCTACTAATAAAGTTAATCAGTCTTCCATCTGTAACAGGATAAGTCTCGGAATATTTTATAATATTCCTGCTTTCTTTCAGCACCTGGATGTATTAAATGTGTGTACTGGATGATGTGTTTTAGAGATTAAATTATTGCATATGGGAGTCAGGGTGCAGCCTCAATGGAGGCAATATTATGATGACTAGAAGTTTAAAGATGATTAGAAACTCCCAAGATCTTGAATATGTAAGATATGGGTGGACAGAGGTGGAGTTTGTAGCTCATATTCATGGATAATTAATCTGTTGTCAAATATAATGTTTGTAGCTGTATTTATCATTAAGGGGGGCCTCTGGAGCAATGGGAATTGACCCTGCCTCTGAGCAAGAAGCTCTGGGTTCCAGTCCCACTCCAGGACTTGGGAAGATGAATTCATAATGGAGCCAAGCAGGTTGAGTGTTAACTTGTAAATCCTTGCAACACACACTAATGGTGGGCAGTAACAGCAGGAAAGATTACTGCTCATTCATAAAATCCCTGCAGTGCAGAAAGAGGCCCATCGAGTCTGCACTGACTCTCTGATAGAGTGTCTCATTCCAGGCCCTAACGCTATAACCCCACGTATTTCCCCTCATCCTGCTAACCTCCACATCTTTGGATACTAAGGGGCAATTTAGCATGGCCAATCCCCCTAACCCGCACAATTTTTGGACTGCAGAGGTAACCAGAACACCTGGAGGAAAGCTACATAGACACGGGGAGAACATACAAACTCCACACAGACAATGATCCAAGTCGGCAATTGAACCCAGTTCCCTGGCGCTGTAAGACAGCAGTGCTAACCACTGTGTAACTATGCTGTCCTAGATCATTCCAGTATCCAAAGGACAGAATGTCCAATAATGTAACCGTTCACCAGCCGCCTTGAGCTCAGGAGGAAAGGTCCTACCAACTAAAATGACTTCTGGCATGATCGAACCCCATGCTTCAGGAACCAACCATCCTGCACCCCCCCTCCCAAGGAGACTGAGTTGTTGTGGCAGTGTAGACTTTTGAATCCATGTTGTAGCCTGGAGATATGCAGGTTAGCTGGATTGGCCATGCTGAATTGCTCCTTAGTGTCGGGGGGACTAGCGAGGGTAAATGCATGGGGATATAGGGATAGGATTGGGATTGTGGTCAGTGCAGGCTCGATGGGCCGAATGGCCTCCTTCTGCATTGTAGGATTCTATGCACTTTGACACACTTCATTAACAGCACAAAAGGTATTTATTAATAAGACAAATTGTACTGCAGTACTCCAGCCAGATCTAGCTCACCTCACTCCTTTTGTTTTTATTTTATTTAATTTTTAACTGTTCTCTATGTTTTATCTCTTTATTGTCTTTCTTTATTTTTCTTTCCTCACTCTTCCCTCTATTTTATCCCCCTTGTTCTACCTTGTCTCCTTCTTTTCCCCCTTTTGCACAATGTTATCTCTGTTCCACCCATCGCCCCCTGTTCCCCGCCACATTTTCATCTATCACAGTTTACCCTCTGATTCCAGTTCCTTTTTGTTTGGCCATTCACACCTTCTATTCTCTCTATGTACTACCATTAAAACCTCTTAACATTGCTCCTTGTTTTTGTGGCTATGACTCATCTTTCATTCCCTCACCCTACACCAAATAATACGGTGGCAGAGTGGTTGGCACTGCTGCCTCTCAGCGCTAGAGACCGGAGTTTAATTGCTGGCTTGGGTCACTGTGCGTGGAATCTGTGTGTCTTCCCATGTCTGTGTGGGAATGTACTTCTGAGGCTGTATAAAGCTCTGGTCAGACTCCACTTGGGGTATTGTGAACAGCTTTGGACACCATATCTGAGGATGGATATGCTGGCCTTGGAAAGGTCACAAAAATGATTCCTGGAATGTAGAGCTTGTTGTATGAGAAATGGTTGAGGACTCTGGGTCTGCACTCGTTGGAGTTTAGAAGGATGAAAGTGGGATCTTATTGACACTTACAGGATACTGTGAAGCCTGGATAGAGTGGACATGGACAGGATGTTTCCATTCATAGGAAAAATTAGAACCAGAGGGCACAATCTCAGGCTAAAGGGACGATCCTTTAAAACAGAGATAAGGGGGAATTTCTCCAGCCAGAGAGTAGTGGAACTCTTTGCCGCAGAAGGCTGTGGAGACCAGACCATTGAGCGTCTTTAAGGTTGAGATAAATAGGTTCTTAATTAATAAGGGAATCAGGGGTTATGGGGAAAAGACAGGAGAATGGGGATGAGAAAAAAATATCAGCTATGATTGAATGGCGGAGTAGACTCGATGAATCTAGTGACCTAATTCTTTCCTATGTCTTATGATCTTATGATCTAACATGGCAGCAAAATCTGACTACACAGCGATCAGGTTTGGCCATGTTTCTCTCTCCCGAGGGCTATGCTACTGTGAGTGGCATAGCGGTTAGCACTGCTGTCTCACAATGCCAGGGACCCATTTTTGATTCCTGGCTTGGGTTATTGTCAGTGTGGAGTTTGCACATTCTCCCTGTGTCTGTGGTGCTCCGGTTTCCTCCCACAGTCCAAAGATGTGCGGGCCATGCTAAATTGCCCATTAGTGTCAGAGGGATTAGCTGAGTAAATAAATGTGTTTATGGGGATATGATTTGGGTGGGATTGTGGTCAATGCAGACTTGATGGGCCAAATGGCCTCCTTCTGCACTGTACGGTTCAATGAGAAAGCACACATTGTACTTAACTCTTTCCAGTGTTTAGAGTTCAAACTTGTCTTCACTTGAGTTTTGATATTAAATGGGGCCCATACATGCTTTATCTTTTATTCATTCGTGGGGCATGGGTACCTCTGGCTAGCCAGCATTTATTGCCCATCCCTAGTTGCCTGAGGGCAGTTGAGGGTCAACCACATTGCTGTGGCTCTGGAGTCACATATAGGCCAGACCGGTAAAGAAGGCAGATATCTTTCCCTAAAGGACATTACTGAACCAGATGGGTTTTTCCAACAATCGCCAATGGTTTCATGGTCATCAGTAGATTCTTAATTCTAGATATGTTTTATTGAATTCAAATTCCACTATCTGCTGTGACAGGATTTGAAACCAGAACATGAGCTGAGTTTCTGGATTAATAGTTTAACGATAACAGCACTAGGCCATTGCCTCCCCCTTTGAACTATTATTTGTCAAACAACATATGGAAACATTCACAAATGTTATTCCACATTATTTGTTCAGTTAAAAATTTGATCCAATTATGTCATAACCAGGTGTAGTTAAGAAAGAGTTCATTGACGTATATTAGTTGAGCCTTAAAGTGGTTTCTTGGAGAAGGAGCAGTGTGTCATATGTAGGTATGTAACGTTGCAATTCCCTTAGTAATCCTATGGGATGCTAAGATTTCTCTAATTATCTAACTTAGAGGTTGGACCATAATAGCAGAGAGTGGAAATAGTGGGCAACATGGCCTTGTCTCTTGCCTGAAGGAGAAAGGATTGGGTAATAACTCATTTGTTAAAATTCAGACTTTAGGGAGTTGTATTTATCTTTCAGCCAAGTCATGACACTTGCTCAAAGCTACAGTTTGTCAAGTATTCTTGTTCTAAGCAGTTCGATCACTGTGTCTCAGAAAATGCTGACCACGCTGCAACTCACATTTCATAAAGCGGATGCCAATTTTTCTTTGTTAATAGGCAGCACGGTGGTGCAATGGTTAGCACTGCTGCCTCATAGCGTCAAGGACCTGGGTTCGATTCCTGGCTTGGGTCAGTATGTGGGGTTTGCACGTTCTCCTCATGTCTGTGTGGGTTTCCTTTGGAAGCTGCCACAGTCTGAAAGACATGCTGGTTAGATGTATCTGGTGCTACCCAAATAGGCACCTGAGTGTGGCGACTAGGAGATTTTCACAGTCCAAAGATGTGTGGGCTGTGCTAAATTGCCCATTAGCTTCATTGCGGATTAATGTAAGCCTACTTGTGACAATAAATAAACTTTACTTTAAAAAGAAAGGTTTTTAATAATATTCAAGCACGCCCTACTTACGCGAACCTCTAATTTTGATACCCTGAAATGTATATTTGAAACTAGAGATGACATCTTTCTCCTGCATGTCGAAGAGACCAGAATACTCCCTTCCTTTTGGTAAAATGGGTTTTTCCCACACCTCAGCAATACAAAGCCCTATTTTGGCTTCTCAAACTGCTTCTGATAGGATATGTAAAATATATTGTTCATCTTGTGTTGAGTCGACATCTTACTGTCTAGCTCATTATCCATGCAATGGATTAAATATTCAATTCTCTTTTAATTTCCATGACAACAGTTTACCTCTCATTTTCTGGCAATTTGAATAGAAGGGTAGCTATCTTGACTGCAAATCAGAATGCAGATTTGATATTCTGAATTGTGTGTGGAACGTACTCCTTCAGTGCTTTGCACTGCATCTTTACTTATGGCATAAATGCAGAGTAATGAACTGCCTTTGATTAAGGCTGAAAACTTTGATTAACCAGCTAGGTTTTGTTTGGTCTTGCAGTGCATATTTAGAATGTGTTAGAATTCGAGCAAACTGAGGTCCAAGGGAATTGCCAGGGAGGGTAGGGTAGTCAGATTCCTTTCCAGTAACAGTACCCGGCAGGAGGCCTTGAGGCAGAGTGGAAGATCCCCCACTGCTGGACCTGAAGGTCTGGGTTTGAGCCAGGACTTATTGGCCGCAGATGGAGCGTCAACGCAGGCTGATAATGAGCTCAGGGGAGGTGCTGGCCTAGTGGTATTATCACTAGACTGTTAATCCAGAAACTCAGTTGATGGGAACCAGGATTTGAATCCTATCACAGCAGATGGTGGAATTTGAATTCAATAAAAAAGAATCTGGAATTAAGACTCTACTGATGACCATGAAACCATTGTCGATTGTCGGAAAAAAACCCCATCTGGTTCACTAATATCCTCCGGGGAAGGAAATCTGCTGTCCTTACCTGTTCTGGTCTACATGTGACTCCAGATACACAGCAATGTGGTTGACTCTCAATTGCCCTCCAAAATGGCCCAGCAAGCCATTCAGTTTCAAGGGCAAATCGGAATGGGCAATAAATGCTGGCCCAGTCAGTGACACCCATATCCCATGAATGAATAAAATAAAAAATCCTTCCATCACTTCCTCCCACTGTTCCCCAAAAAATAAAAAATAATGTGGGTGTGAAAGTAGACTGAAAAAAACAACAGCTCCCTTCAACCTCTCGTTGTTCAGCTTACCAAACCACTTCCATAGTCACGGTAGTGGGTGCATCTCCACACTTTTGTAAGCCCATTCAGGTCTGGTTCTCCTCCTGACCTCAGGAACCTTGGCAGGGACAGAGTTCTGTGGTGGGTGCAACCTCAATATAGCAACTAATTTTACTCCCCACATTGTCTTTTTAGCCCAGGAACAGCAGTAATTTCATAATAAAAATGGAAAATTTCTGGATAAGCTCAGCGGATCTGGCAGCACTTGTGGAGAGAGGAAAACACAGTTAACGTTTTGAGTCCACTGACCCTTCTCCGGAGCTGTGCTCTGCGCTGGGACTCACGCTGATGGGGGCTGGAGGTTGGAGAGAGAGGATTTTGACATTCATGTGTCTTCTCTGGGAGTGTGGGAGCCCAAGATTACATCAGATAGGAACACTCCCCACTACTAAAGGAGCCCAAGTGCCTCTCGTTCAGGGGCTGTCAATCACCAGTGAACAAGAAAATGAATGCACCATGAAAAATACTGTGCAGAATATCAATGAGCAATTGCTCACGTATCGCCTTTAAAATAGCACCCATTTTATACCTTGGCCATGCAGACAACCTTAAAACCTCAAGAAAACTGTACAGAAAGCTTCTTCTGTTTCTTTAGTCTGAAGACTGCCATGAGAAGGCAGCTTTCCATTTTACTTCCAGTTGCTTGGAAAATGTAAAAGAGGATGTGCAGCTTCAGCGCAGACCCGCTGCGAGTCAGTTGGCCTGCGAGCAGGAGATAGGGGCAAAAGCCTTGCGGCTCCAATCATCTAACCCTCGGCTGAATTCTCTCTTGTGTGAATACAAAATGTACCGTGAGCCAAATGATTAACCAATTCCTTTATCTTCTTCCCAGACTTAATCAGCATTCTCACAATTCATATCGTGCCCTGAAGAAAACATTTTCCCCTCTCTCTCATTTTATACATGCTGCTCATTACTTCCTCGTGACTGCTCCAACAATATTGTAAAGATCTCTTTTATTAGCTCTGATTTGTTCCGAAAAATCTCTATATTTAAGATCACGGCTTTGCGTAAGCACCAGTCCTACTTTTATTAAATGTCTGTTAGAACGTTGATTGCTGCAGATATTTTTTTTAAGTTTATTTATTAGTCACAAGGAAGCTTGAATTAATACTGCGATGAAGTGACCGAAATTTCCCCAATGGCCACAATCCGGCGCCTATTCGGGTCAATGCATCTAACCAACACGCCTTGTTGGGAGGAAACTGGAGAGCCTGGAGGAAACCCATGCAGACATGGGGAGAATGTGCAAACTCCACATTTCTGAACTCATCATTAACATCAATAACCCACTGTATGGCATATGGAATTTATATAGGCCACTGCCTGCAGATTTCTCGAAAACCAATCAAGCCAAAATATAATGAAGATTTCTTGATATCAGGGAAGCTTGGGTTTAATTACAGGAACACATTAGTATTGCTTCAGGATAACTTTACACATAATTCTCACTCCTTAAACGATATTTATTCCTGTTTATGTGGGAGAGGGCAGGAAATGATTATTTTGGTGTTTGGCAGGCCAGTCACATATACTAAACAGCTCCTAATTAAAGCTTATCTTGATCTCTTTTGGACAAACCTCTTCAAAAATGCATAAATTTCAGCTGCCTGTATTTCCAAGTGTGCTTATGTTCCACTGTATGTTTATCTCTGACACGTAGAAGCCAGACCTGTGGCAAGTTGGTAGGGTTAAAATTGCCCAGATAAATAAATAAAGATGACCAAAGTATTCAGCTGCCGAGCTGCATGGGTTCTTAAAAAGCTTGGCTGACTTGAACTAATTGAAGGAGTAGCTTGATCGATATTGACTGGGACATCTCTCTATCTTGCCTGCAGGCATGGCAAACTTGTTACTGAGCTAGCAGACAAAAAGAATGGAAAGGAAATACTATTATCTCAGAATTGGAGGCTCGGTGCAAAATTATTATTTTTTTTATTTACTAGTGTCACAAATAGTCTTACATAAATGCTGCAATGATGTTACTATGAAAATTCTCCAATCACCACACTCTGTTCGGATGCACTGAGGGAGGATTTTTGCATGGTCATATGCCTAATCAACGCGTCTTTCAGTCTGTGGGAGGAAATCAGAACACACAGAGGAAACCTATGCAGACACAGGGAGAACATGCAGGCTCTGCATAGACAACGATCCAAGCCAGGAATCGAACCTGTGTCCCTGGCGTTGCAAAGCAGTAATGCTAATCACTATGCCGCTGTGCTGCTCATAATATAGAACATAGAACATTACAGCACAGAACAGGCCCTTCGGCCTTCGATGTTGAGCCGACCAATAGAAAAAGCAATGCCCCTCCAAACTAAACCATTCCCTTCTCTTCCATATACTTATCAACTAACCTCTTAAACGCCACCAAACTTGGCGCATCAACAACTGCTGCAGGCAGGGCATTCCACTCCCGAACCACCCTTTGGGTAAAGAACCTACCTCTGATATCCGTCCTATAACTATCACCCCTTAATTTAAAGCTGTGTCCCCTCGTGCTAGCTTTCTCCATCCTAGGAAAAAGGCTATCACTGTCCACCCTATCTAAACCTCTAATCATCTTATATGTTTCGATAAGGTCCCCTCTTAGCCGCCTCCTTTCTAACGAAAACAACCTCAAATCCCTCAGCCTCTCTTCATAAGACCTGCCCTCCATACCAGGCAACATCCTGGTAAACCTCCTCTGTACCCTCTCCAATGCCTCCACATCTTTCTTATAATGTGGGGACCAGAACTGCACACAATACTCCAAGTGCGGCCGCACTAGAGTTTTGTACAGTTGCAACATGACGTTGCGGCTCCGAAATTCAATCCCCCTACCAATAAAAGCTAAGACTCCATATGCCTTCTTAACAACCTTCTCGACTTGACTGCCTACTTTCAGGGATCTATGCACATACACACCAAGATCCCTCTGTTCATCAAGACTACTAAGAATCCTACCATTAGCCCTATACTCTACACATTTATTATTTCTGCCATAGTGCATTACCTCACACTTTTCCATATAGCACTACTAAGTAATGCCAGCATGGACATGATAGGCTGAATGGACTCCTTCTGTGCCATTCCGCGCAATTTCATAGAATAATTATTTTTGCTTTCATTAAGTGTGCCCATTTTGAAAGTTGATTTTGAATTTGATAGGTTCAATGTTTTAAAATTAATTTTATAACATCTAGCTTCTTTCCCTCCCAAAAATGTTACAAGAATTTGTTAAAAAACGTAGCTCATGATTATCAAAGCTCGGTCTTGACTTTCTGTCACGATGTACAATGGTCTGCTTACTCTCATTCACTCCTTCAGCAATGTTGCAAAAAATATATCTCTGAATGTACCTATCTGACATGAATAAGAGTTAAAGTCCAAATAAACAATAAATTAATAGGCACAAATGCATTTATTGAAGATTTTAACACAAATCCAAAGCGAAATATTAAACTGGATCTGGGTTTGATGAAAAATCACTTCTTCAAGTTCACTACTGTATTTAAATAAGGGGCATGAGGACCTGGGTTCGATTCCCGGCTTGGGTCACTGTCTGCGTGGGTTTCCTCCAAGTATTCCAGTTTCTTCCCAAAGTCCAAAGATGTGTGGTTTAGGTGGATTGGCCATGCTAACTTGTCCCTTTGCATCCGAAGACATGTGTAGGTTAGGGGGAACTAGCGGGGCAAATATATGGGGCTACAGGGATAAAACTTGGATGGAAAATCGGTGTAGATTCAATGGGTGAAATGGCCTCTTTTTGCACTGTAGGGATTCTATTGTATTTTACTGTAAATTTGACTGTTGATAACTACAGCAATTCATTGTTCTAATAATGGTGTTAAATCGGATGAGCCACAAATTCAAGTTGTTTAGATCAGTCTTGCTTTGATGTTCATGTGTGTACGGTTTACAGCCTGGAATTCCATCCTTAGTCCAATTCCCACTCTTTCCTTAAGGCCCATATTCAACTATTCTTATTTGACCAGGTTTTTGGTCACCCCACTTAACATGGTGCCTTTATCCTCATCAACACTCAAAAGTGGCCTCATGTTCCCTGCACCTCTCCAAGAGGTGGCATAGTGGCACAGTGGTTAGCACTGTTGCCTCAAAGTGCCAAGGTCCTGTGATCGGTACCAGCCTCGGGTCACTGTCTGTGTTGAATCAGCATATTCTCTTTGTGTCTGAGTGGGTTTCCTCTGAATGCTTCAGTTTTCTCCCACAATCTAAAGTTTTGCATGTTAGGTTGATTAGCCATTAGTGATCATTAGTGTTTGCAGGATTAGTAGGATAAATACCTGAGGTTACTGGGATAGGGCCTGGGTAGGATTGTTATCAGTGCAGACTCAATGGGCCAAATAGCCTCCTTCTGCACTATACAAATTCTATGATTCAAGGTAAATTTTGTCTCGATCTCAGTTATCTAAAATTAGTTCGCATTTTTCAGGGTGCAATGTGTTTGCAGAATGTCTAAAACTCTAAGAAAGACCCTAGTTCCCCAATGTTTTCGATAACATTTTCTTTTAGGTAGCTAAAGAATATTTCGATGAGATATAACTTGATGCCAGAGTTATCACTGCAGAGCGAGGGAGGGTTGGGATCCCATGTGGCTGCAAGGTGATGAGCTGGGTATTTGAAAGTTGGAAGCCAGTCAGCCTGGCAGTACAGTGCCACAGTGGGTTAAGACTGCAGCGCCAAGGACCTGGGTTCGAATTCTATCTCGGATCACTGTCTGTCTGGAATTTGCACATTTTTCCTGCATCTGCATTGTTTCCTCCAGAAACTCCACTTCCTCCCACAGTGTGGGTTAGGTGGATTAGTCATGCTAAATTGCCCCTCAGTGTTTCAAGATGTGTAATTTAGGGGGATTAATAGGGTAAATGTCTGGGGTTAAATGGATAGGGTCTGAGTGGGATGTTCCGTTGGAGAGTCGGCACAGACAGGATGGGCCAAATGGCCTCCTTTTCCACAGTAGAGATTCTATGATTCTGTGAACCTTTGGAAGATAACGTAGTGCTTGGGATCCAGGATAGGTGGGTACACATAACTCCAGGATGCTGTTGATTGATCAATCACTCCACTCCCTAATGGAAGAGTGTTCCTCCCCTGGCATTCTTTCCAGCAGACTCCAATAATTTTACAAGCTAATTCTGAATGGATCTGAAAGCTGTGAGGAAGGATATCAGTTATTGAGAAGAATATAAGGCCATACACTAAGGTCATGAATAATCATTTATCTCAACTCCGCTCTCTTGTCCTAACCTAATGTATCTTGATTCCCTTAATGTCCAAAAATATCTTATCTCAAAACTTGTACGTACTTAACAACTCAGTATCCACAAAATCCAAAAGATTCACAACTCAGTGAATGATGAAATTTCTTCTCATTTCAGCCCTTAATGGATGACTTTTTATCAACACTTCAACTTCTGCCAATGGCAAAGCTGATGAAGCTATGTGCTTCATTTTTAATTGCTTAATTGCTTAGACATGGCAGTATCCTTAAAACTTGACTCAATCAACTTGCATTTAAACTTTATACTTGCTGAATTTAAGTGGAATGCGATCCATTAAAGAATAATTTGTGGGATATGGGTGTCGCTGGGTGGGCCAGCATTTATCGTCCAACCCTGAGGGGCTTGCTAGATCATTTAAGAGTCAACCACATTGCAGTGGATCTTCCTTCCCTAAAGGACATCAGTGTCCTTCTCTAAAGGACATTAGTGAACCAGGCAGACCAAGTTAGGATGGCAGATTTCCTTCCCTAAAGAACATTAGTGAACCAGATGGGTTTTTATGGCAACCAGGAATATCACCATTGGAGAATTTTAATTCCAGATTTTATTGGATTAAAATTTCACCATGTGTCATGGTGGGATTTGGTAGGAACCCAGGTCTCCTGATCATTGGATTGGTGTACTGCTACGGTGAGACAAAGACTTAGTGGTATTATTGCTAGACTATTAAATCCAGAAACTCAGTTAAAGTTCTAGGGACCAGGGTTCAAATCCCATCATGGCAGATGGTGGAATTTGAATTCAATAACAAAATCTAGAATTAAGTATCTGCTGATGACCATGAAACCATTGTCGATTGTTGGAAAAATCCATCTGGTTCATTAATGTCTTTTAGGGAAGGAAATCTGCCATCCTTACCCGGTCTGACCTACATGTAACTCCAGAACCACAATAATGAGACTGACTTTCAACTTCCCTCTGAAATGGCAACCCACTCAATTAAAGTTTAAGTTTATTTGTTAGTGTCAAAAGTAGGCTTACCTTCAAGCTGCAATGAAGTTATTGTGAAAATCCCCCAGAGTCTGGCGCCTGTATGGGTACACAGGCAGAATTTAGCGCGGCCAATGCACCTAACCAGCATGTTTTTTGGACTGTGGGAGGAAATCAGAGCACCCGGATGGAACCCACGCAGAAATGGGAATAATGTGTAGACACTGCACAGACAGTGACCCACGACGGGAATTGAATCTGGCCGCCTGGTGCTGCGAGGCTATAGTACTAAGTATTGTGCCACCGTGTCGCCCCTATTGTATCAGTGTTTCAACTTGGCAGCTCACTGCCATCTTCTCAAGGGCAACTAGGGATGGATAATAAATGCTGGCCAATCAGCAATGGCCGTGTCCCAGGAATTAATAAAAAAAAACTGTGCCATCACTGCCCCATGGGGAGGATGTGTGTTAGTTAATCAGCCGATCAACGTAGTGAAATTATCAATAGCTTTCTAAAATAATATTCACAGGACGTGGATATTGCTGGTAAGGCCAAGATTATTTCCCATCTTTAGTCGCTGTGACTTGACAATGGTCAATGCACCCTCTTTGGTATTGATGTTAGTGAATTCCATCTGACCATGAAGGAATGGTGACTTACGTGTCTAAGATGGCCAGCGTGTAGCAAGAAACTTCATCGCTGTTTGCTGACTAATGTCAACCCTTTAGCAGGCTCCTACTTTACATATCTGAAATAATTCCTCAGAAGCCAGTGTCCCTTCATCAGATTCCCTTTATTCACAAACTCAATTCCACTCCTAAGAATGTTTTATTTTATTCATTCGTGAGACATGGGTGTCACTGGCATCCAGCATTTAGTGCCCATCCCTAGTTGTCCTTGTTCAGAGGGCAGTTGAGAGTCAACCACATTGTTGTGGCTTTGGAGTCACATGTAGGCCAGAACAGGTAAGGATGGCAGATTTCCTTCCCTAAAGCATACTAGCGAACCATGTAGGTTTTTTCAGCAATTGACAATGGTTTCATGGTCATTAGTAGGTGCTTAATTCAATTTTTTTTAATTGAATTCAAATTCCAACAATTGTTTTGGTGGGATTTGAACCCAAGACCTCAGAACATGAGCTGAGTTCCTAGATTAGTAGTCTAGCAATGATTCCACTAGGCCACTATCTCCCCCTCAGGTACAGGAGAATTTAGCGCGGCCAATGCACCTAACCAGCATGTCTTTTGGACTGTGGGAGGAAATCAGAGCACCCGGATGGAACCCACGCAGAAATGGGAAGAATGTGTAGACACTGCACAGACATTGACCCAAGACGGGAATCTGAAGTGTCTGTACTCTTGATACTCCTCAATATATACACAAGCGAGAGTCCCTGATTGAGCAAGCAATCATTACCACAATCAGGGAGTTTGTACTCCGAGAGGCCCGCCTCATAGGCCCTGTTGAGGTCATTACAATATCTTAAAGGGCCTAAAGTCTTTTGGCATCTTTCTGGAATGCTTATTCAAGGATCTACATGTTTACTAGGGAACCAATGCCTGCACAGATTGGGTGCCACCCATTTTGCAGCACATTTTGTATACTTTCAGCCCAAAAAGAAAAGTTAGCATAATGCATGCCAACTTCTACCCCGTTGATATGTTTTGACATGTGGCAGAATCCCAGCTGCACAATACTTTGCAGGGCATCAGGGACTTAATCGTAAAACACACAACATATTCAAAGACAGACTATGCATTTGCCAGCAAGAGTAGAGAGGTAAGATAAGCATGTTGATGCATCGTAAAACCGGAATTCTTCTCATTCGATAACAAAATAAACTCTCAGTGCTCTCGAGAAATGGATCCCCGCAGGTCTCCCGAGATATGTTTGGGAGATTGCTCTCGTTACTCCCAACTTAGACAGCAGCTAATCTCCAGAGTACACTCACCGGCACAACAGCAGATGTGGCACGGGATAAGCCTCACATCTCATTTACACAAAGCTTTCCTGGCCGTCTGCAACATTGCAGAGGTCAAACGCTAAAACAGAGCCTTGCTCCGGGGGAACACAGGGGGTGTAGACGGACTGGAGTTCTACATCAGCACCGCACAGAACAGAATGGTGTTTAATTGCGCCCGTGGAAACTGGTCGAACCACGGTATCCATTGATCTGCTTTCGTCAGATGTTTGTTTTATTTTTCACTTTGCCGGGTTAGTAACCGGTTTAACAGAATTGGCAGCAGTCAGAGGTGAGATGAAAAGAGTTTTGTAGTGCCTAACGATGGCTAGTTATGGTCTGGAATGCTCTGTCCGAAAAATCTGGGAAAGTAGAGCCACAAATATGATTCGCAAAATTGTGCAATTAACAAATTTAATTTTCTGCACTAATTATGAATCACTTGTAAATGAATACGTGTCGAGGGACTGTCGTTTGTGTAGTCCTTATCATTCTGTATCCAGCACTAATGCCCTGCTTCTACCACTCCAGGGCCTGAGAATTCTCTTCTTGGTTGAGCACTCTTGACGAATCTCACCATTTTATTGTTAAGTTGACCGTGTGAGACCTGTAAGACATACACCTCTGACTGATTCAGACAGCAGGACTGACATCAACAGAGACTGCTGGAAAGCAAATCCAGTAATAGCATCTGACATCTATAAAGTAAGGGAATCGATGGGGGGGATGGAGGGCGACTCTTAACTCTGACCTTCAACCCGGGTCAAGGTTACAGCTTGAAACGTAAAGGCTGCAGCAGAAAGCTACTGCCAACATTTTCCCCAAGTGACCGTTATCCCTTTCCGATCTTTTTTAAAGTTGTAAAGTTTATTTATTATTTGTCACATGTAGGCTTACATTAACATTGCGACGAAGTTATTGTGAAAATCTCCTAGTCGTCATACTCCGGCGCCTGTTCGGGTACACTAAATTTAGCATGGCCAATGCACCTAACCAGCACGTCTTTCGGACTATGGGAGGAAACCGGAGCATCCGGAGGAAACCCACGCAGATACAGGGCGAATGTGCAGACTCTGCACAGTCATCCAAACTGAGAATCGAACCTAAACCCCTGGTTCTGTGAGACAGCAGTGTTAACCACTATGCCTCCCCTTAAGTAGACCAACTAGTGTTTAACTTTTTACTTTCTTTTCAGGGAAATTAGATGTAGCTCTTGGGGCTGAAGGGATCAAGGAATATAGGAGAAGGGGGATCAGGATATTGAATTCGATGATCAGCCATCATCATAATAAATGTTGGAGCAGGATGGAAGTGCCAAATGGCCTACTCCTGCTTCTAGTTTCTATGTTTCTGCGTTTCGGGGCTTTTAATGTGAACTTGGAGGCAACGGAGTTTCCTCACAGTTCCAGGAATCCGGGTTCGATTCCCAGTTGGGTCACTGTCTGTGTGGAGTCTGCACATAATGAGATGGACAGAGTATTTCATTTCCATGCACAAAGTGGCGCAGTTAGTTGTATTGAATCGGCAGACACATATTGCAGCAACAAACAGCATGTTAAGAGTCAACATTACATCGCACCGTTATTATTGCAAGTGTCATTTTACATTGCCCTAATTCTACAGCTTGCTAATGGCCAATAAATATCTTGCTGCTTTCCAAAGTCCTTCAGATCATTCCGTACATTTTCTCATGTCCCTATAAAAATCATGGGTAACAGCCAGGGAGAAAATGCCAGACAGTTTCCCTAAGCTGTAGCCCATAAACTCCTACTGAACAGAAAGAAAACAATCCAACTTATTTTCCTCCCTCCTGCCTGTGACAGATCCACAGTGTGCGCCCATCCCTTTGATACTCTGCTGCTTTTTGCACATTGGGAGACAGGAAAAAGAAACACAGGCTGGAATATTATGAAAAAAATTTGAAGTGATGAACAAGTGAGAAAACGGAAGAGTTTAGACTCACTTTGTAGGTGAGTTTGAAAATGCAATCTTGCCAGTAACTCAGAATATTGCTATGTGGACCTGAGTTTAAATCCCACCACGGCAAATGGAGAAATATAAATTCAATTTCAAAATAATCTGGAATTAAAAGTCCAATGTGTAAAAACCCATTTAGTTCACTAATGTCATTTAGATCATCTTTCCCTAGTCTGGCATACAGCAGTGAGGTTGATTTTTCAATGTGGTGTGGAATGGTCTAGCAAGTTGCTATATATTTAACAGGGTTGCAGGTTACTTTAAGAGCTGATCTGGGCAACAAATGCTGGCCTTACCGACAATGCCCACATCCTATGAATGAATAAAGAAGAACAGAGGGAGCAATTGGGAAGAGGACACTTGGGAGAAGGAAATAGATGGCTATTCTGATAGCATTGGATGACGAAGGGTGTGAGAAGACTTGAGTGAAACAAAAATGCTGACATGGACTAGTTGGACCAAATGGTCTATTTCAGTACTTCATATTTTATGCAAATATTATCTTCTTGTCTTTTATTGTCATGTTAAGCATCATTTGGTAAGACAAAACCTGAATATTGCTGAAAAAGAAACATGCCATCAAATGTTTTCATTTTGCACTCATCAGAAATGCTCACAGGAAATTTACAACAGTAAGGGAGGAACAACCATTTATATGTCATGAGAAGAGAATGCAATTGGTTGGAAAGTGGACTTTGATGGATGGGGTTGGTGAAAATGTTGCCTAAATTGGAATGAATTTTGTTCTCAACAAAACTGTTGTGATTTGAATTTGCCCCCAATCTGTCCCTTGAACGTTTGGCCATCACATTACATTTTTTTCACCTTTGGATGAGATACAGGTGTTCTTTGACATTGACTACCTTTAGTGGGAATTAAAAGTTGCCAATCCTCTGGGATTATTGATCAGTCTCCAGGCCTTAAAGATGAATTTCCAGAACACTGCAGCAAACCTGCAGGAAAACCATAGAGATCTCGGATGAAATGTGTTTTACTTTTATTTTTCTTAGAACATTTTCATTTATTAATTAGAAGATTACTGAGGATGGGAGAAAATAGACTATTTGATTGACAGCTAAGAGTCATAAGGTAATGGAGAGTGGATATAGAATCAATTATTGAATCCCTAAAATGCCGAAGGAGGCTATTTGGCCCACTGCACCAACACCTTTCCAAGTTACTGAAATCGTATTTAGGGAATAATCTATCATCATAAATACAGCCAGCACGTTACTGTATATACAACACGAATCCACATTGCTTGCATGGACTAGCTTGCCCGCTACAACTCTCAACAACTTTTACAGGTGTACCATAGAATGCATTCTTTCTGGTTTCATCACAGCTTGGCATGGCTCCTATTCTGTCCAAGACCACAAGAAATTACAAAGGATCGTGAATGAAGCCCAGTCCATCATGCAAGCCAGCTTCTCAACTATTGACTCTATCTAAACTTCCTACTGTCTTGTAAAAGCAGCCAGCACAGTTAAGAATCCCATGCACCTCAGACATTCTCTCTTCCATCTTCTTCCATTGAGAAAAAGATACAAAAGTCTGAGGTTATGCACCAACCAGCTCAAGAACAGCTTCTTCTCTGCTGCCATCAGACTTCTGAATAGACCTACCTCGCACTAAGTTGATCATTCTTTACACCCTAACTATGGCTTTAACACTACATTCTGCACTCTCGTCCTTTCTTTCTCTATGAATGGTATGCTTTGTCTGTATAGTGTGCAAGAAACAATATTTTTCACTGTATACTAATACATGTGACAATAATAACTCAAATCAAATCAAAGTCAAATTAAAAGCTCTCAGGAACAAATAAAAACAGTTAATTTCTTTCCCTACGAGATCCAAAGTCTTCAATTAAACTTCTGGTACTCAATTAAACAGTTCATTTCCAACAGAAGGTGTTTTATAACAGAAAGTGCAAGGTACCTGCTGTTTCAGTACTCCTGGTTTGAGTTGCATTAAAGCAGCACAGAGATTTAAAACTACCACGTAGATCTTTTTCATAGAAAAAATGATTTAAACTATTTTTGTAAAGTGGGAAAACTTTGAATGCGTATTTAAAGATACAATGCCTTTAGTAATTTTTCAGCCACAATATTATGTGTATAATTATTATTATATATGTCCAGTGAATGAAAGTGATACTAAGGAGGCGGGACAAAATTGGAAGAGGGATCTAAGGCAATGAAACCTCCAGGAAAATGTCTAACCAAAGAGATCAACTCAAGTGTGGAATTTTTCATTTATTAAGACCATCAATGAGGATCAGTATCCAAAAGTCATCTTCCCTGCAGTTGAGACCACAAACAAATTACAGAGTGAAAGAGGCCATTTGGCCCATTTTGTCCATGCCGGGTATGCACAAGAAGTGATTTTTTTCTCTTAATTCACTTAATTATAATGATGGTTTCTATAAACGGAAACAAGAATCTTCTGTGTAAAGAGAAAAAGATTGACAAAACAAATGTAGGACTCTTACAGTCAGAAATGGGAGAGCTCATAACAGGAAATAAAGAAATGGTAGAGGAATTAAATTTGCACGTTGCTTCAATCTTCAAAAAGGGAGACATAAATAATGTGTCAGAAATTCTGAAAGAAACAAGTTTTAGGGAAGGAGGTGAACATTAGTAGAGAAATGGGAAAATTGATGGGCTTGAAGTGGATGAATTTCCAGATCTTGATAATCTTTATCCCAGAGTACTTAAGGAAATGGTCTTGGACAAGATAATCCATTGGTAGTTATTTTCCAAAACTCTTTGGACTCTGGAATAGTTCCTACAGATTGCTGGGTAGCTAATGTAAGCCCACTATTCAAAAAGAGAAGTAGAGAGAAAACAGGGAACTGTAGACTAGTGAACCTTATGTCGGTACTGGGGAAGTTGCTACAGTCCATTATCAACGATTTCACAGCTCAGCATTTGGATGGCATTGGTATAATCAGAGAAAGTCAGCATGTATTAACAAAAGGGAAATCATATTCAGCGAATCTATTGGAACTCTTTAAGGATGTAGCTTGTAGAGTTGACCGAGAGAACTAGTGGATGGGGTTTATTTAGATTTTCAGAAGATTTTCAACAAGGTCTCACTTAACAGGCTAGTATTTAAGGTTGAAGCACATGGAATTGCCCATAATGTCTTGAGATGGATAAAAAGCTGGTTTGCAGATAGGAAACAAAGGGTTGGCATAAATGGGCCTTTTTCTGATTGGCAGTTAGTAACTAGTGGTGTTCCGCAGAGATCCGTGGTAGGACCCCAACTATTCACATTATATATCAATGAGTTGGAAGAGTTTCTCCAGATTTGCAGAAGATACAAAGTTGGGTGGGAGGGTGATCTGTAAGGAGAATGCAGAGACGCTTTAGCATAATTTGGACAGGCTGAGTTTATGGGCATGTACATGGCAAATGCAGTATAATGTGGATGAACGTGAGGTTATCCACTTTGGTGGCCATAATAGGAAGACAGATTATTACTTGAATGTGTGTAAATTGAGAGAGATGGATACTCATTGAACTTTGGAGTTCCTGTGCATCAGTCGCTGAAAGCATGCGTGCAGGTGCAGCAGGCAGGAAAGAAGACAAATGGTATGTTGGACTTCATAGTGAGAGGATTTGATATAGGGGTAGGGATGCTTTGCTGCAGTACAATAGCTGCTGGTGAGGCCACAACGGGAATACTGTGTGCAGTTTTAGTGTCCTTATCCGAGGAAGGATATCCTTGCTATAGAGGGAGCACAGTGAAGTTCTACCAGACTGATTCCTGGGATGGCAGGTTTGTCACATGAGGAGAGACTGAGTTAGTTAGGATTATATTCATTGGAGTTTAGAAAAGTGAGAAGTGCCCTTACAGAAACTTATAAAATTCCAACAGGGTTGATTCAGAAAGATTGTTCCCAATGGACAGAGAATCCAGAACTAGGATCATAGTTTGAGAATAAGGGGCAAATCTTTTAGAACTGAGGTGAGGAGAAACTTCTTCACCCAGAGGATGATGAATGTGTGGAATTCACAACCCACAGAATATAATTGATGCCAAAATGCTGTCTGATTTCAAGAAGAAATTAGATCCAGCTCTTCGGGCTAAAGGGGTCAAGAGATATGCGGGAAAAGGGGAATAAAGATATTGAATTCAATGATCAGCCGTGATCAAAATGAATGATGGAGCAGGCTTGAAGGGCTAAATGGCCTACTCCTGCTTCTAGTTTCTATGTTTCTGGTCTCAAGAGCAGCTAGGGGTGGTCAATAAATGCTGGCCTGCCAGAAATGCCAATGTCTCATGATTTAATTCAAAAAAAGATAGTCAGGAACAGAATTTCAATGCAAAGTTTGAGTTTTATTCATCTTGCTCCACAAAACTAGGGGCAAGATAATTAGAATGTCAAATTATCTTTGTCCACCATCAATTTATTCTGAAACGTTTTCAATTTGCACCCATGAGAAGTCACTAATCTTGACTGTTTATTTGTGTACTACTTTTATTTATTTATCTATTTATGTATTTAGAGTCACAAGTAGGCTTACATTAACAATGCAATAAGTCACAGGGAAAATTCCCTCAGTCACCTTTTGTTCGAGTACACTGAGGGAGAACTTAGCGTGGTACACAGTTAATTGCCAAATTGTAATGCTAGTTTTTCTAAACATTTTCTTTATATAGTCACCTGATTACAAGATATATTCAATCAATATTTTTCAAATCACTGAACTTAATTATTCTTGAACTTCAACTTCTTTTGAACTTCAACACACTGAGAGTGAAATTTGACTTGAGGCATGGATGCAAAACTGGTGATATTGGATTGGCAGTCACTTATGCAAACCATTCAAATAGATTTAAAGAACAAAATTTATGTATTATTATCACAAGTAGGTTTATATTATCACTGCAGTGAAGTTACAATGAAAACTCCCTAGTTGCTACACTACGATGCCTGTTTGGGTACACTGAGGGACAATTTAGCATGGCCAATGCAACCAACCAGCATGTCCTTTGGACTGAGAGATGAAACCGGAGCACCCGGAGGAAACCCATGCAGATACAGAGAGAATGTGCAGACTACACATAGGCAGCGACCCAAGCTGGGAATGGAACCCCGATCTCTGGTGTTGTGAGACAACAGTGCCAGCCATTGTGCCACTGCGCTGCCCCAGATGGATGTCAACAAAACTGAAGAACTGGGACGTATAACTGACTTTGTATTTAATTTGTTTATGGGATGTGGGCTTTGTAGGCTGGACCAGAATTTATTGCCCATTCTTTTTTTTTTGAGCAACACAGCACGGGAAACAGGCCCTTCGGCCCAACGAGCCCGCGCCGCCTTCATAACTATATAGTAGCAAATCCATTATCCTATTTTATTATTCCTATATAATAATATATATATTATTCCTAATATGGAAAATTCTCACCATAGGGACAATTTGTTTCCCAATCAGCCTAAGAGTGAATTTTTGGGTTGTGGGAGGAAACCGGAGTGCCCGGAGAAAACCCACGCAACCACGGGGAGAACGCGCAAACTCCTGCAGACACCGGCCCAATTCCAAGTGTCTGCACAGCCACATCGATAGTCTCTGAGCTGTCATGGTGCCCTTCAGATGGTCCACATAAAGCACTCATTTACGACATGAGGTACCAGGCAACCCATGAATCAACATCCAAGAGCTGTACCCGCACCACCTGCCGAATGCATGCTCAATGTTGGTCAAGTATGGACCGAATTACCTGTGGAAAAAAGCCGTAGTTAAACAGTCCTAATATATCCCTCTATCTGCATACCGCTCATGTGGCTGTCCAAGAGACCCTTAAACAGCCCCAGCGTGCCTGCTCCCACCACCTTACTCGGCAGTGCATTCCACACCCCCACTACCCTTTGTGTGAAAAACTGCCCTCTAATATTCGTCCTATACATAGCCCCCCTCACCCTATGGCCATGACCCCTCGTCCTATCCATTTCTAAAGGTGGAAAAAGTTTACCTCCATTTACTCTATCTATACCCCTTATAATCTTATACACCTCTATGAGATCCCCTCTAAGCCGACGTCTTTCAAGGGAAAACAACCCCAGTCTATCTAATCGTTCCTCATAAGACAGTCCTTCCATACCAGGCAGCATCCTGGTAAACCTCCTCTGCACTCTCTCCAAGGACTCCACATCCTTCCGATAGTACGGCGACCAGAACTGGACGCAGTATTCCAAGTGAGGCCTAACCAAAGTTCTATACAACTGCAACATCAAACTCCTACTCTTGTATTCTATACCCTTTTCTATGAAAGCTAACATACTATACGCCTTCTTTATCACCTTCTCCACCTGTGAGGACACCTTCAGAGACTTGTGAACCTGCACCCCCAAGTCTCTCTGCATCTCTATGCTCCGTATAGTTTTACCTTTTATCCTATAACTCTCTTCTACATTTTTCCGGCCAAAATGCATCACCTCGCATTTATCCGGATTAAATTCCATTTGCCATCTATCTGCCCAGTCTACCAACCTGTCTATGTCCTGTTGTATTGCCTGACACTGCTCTTCTGTACCCGCCAATCCAAGCATCTTGGTGTCATCAGCAAATTTGCTGATCTCACCACCTACCCCTACTTCCAAGTCGTTTATGTAGACCACAAATAGAAGAGGACCTAGTACTGAGCCTTGTGGCACTCCACTAGTGACAGGCTTCCAGCCGGAAAAAGAGCCTTCCACTACTACCCTCTGTCTCCTCCTCCCGAGCCAGTTCTCGACCCATCTACATACCCGACCCTGTATCCCATGCGCCTTCACCTTCTCTATCAGTCTACCATGAGGAACCTTGTCAAACGCCTTACTGAAATCCATGTAGACGACATCAACAGCCTGTCCTTCATCAACTGTTTTTGTCACTTCTTCAAAAAATTCCACTAGATTTGTAAGACAAGACTTCCCCTTGACGAAGCCATGCTGCGTATCCCTGATCAGATCGCAGCGCTCCAGATGCTCATACATCCTGTCCCTAAGGATCCTCTCCATTAGCTTACCTATAACTGAAGTCAAGCTCACCGGCCTATAGTTCCCTGGGTGATCCCTCTGACCTTTTTTAAACAACGGTACTACGTTTGCTATCCTCCAGTCCTCTGGGACCTCACCTGTGTCCAAGGAAGAGACAAAGATTTGCGTCAGAGGCCCAGCCAAGTCTTCCCTCAACTCCCTTAGCAGCCTGGGGTAAATGCCATCAGGCCCCGGAGCTTTATATGTCTTTAAGCTGCCTAACAGCCCCAACACCTCTTTCCTCGTAATCCTTATTTCCCTCAACCGATCCTCAACTTTGTCAACATCAGGCACAGACATCTGTCCAGTCTCCTGCGTGAATACCGATGCAAAGTATTCATTCAGGATCTCCCCCATTCCCTCAGGCTCTAAGCATAGATCCCCTCCTCTGTCCCTAAGAGGTCCAATCTTGCCTCTAACCATCCTTTTGCTCCTTACATAGGTGTAAAATGCCTTTGGATTTTCCTTTATCCTACCTGCCAGAGCCACCTCGTGGCCCCTTTTTGCCTTTCTAATACCCCTTTTAAGATCCCGTCTACACTCTCTATAAGCTTCCAGCGCTGTCTCAGTCCCTAGTTGCCTAGATCTAATGTAAGCCTCTCGCTTTTTCTTGATCAAGTCCTCAATCTCCCTGGTAAGCCAAGGTTCTCTAATCCTACCTTTCCCATCCTTCCTCCTTGCCGGCACATATCTTTCCTGCAGAGAGTTTAGTTTTCCCTTGAAAGACTCCCACATGTACCTCGTCGACCTGCCCTCAAAAAGCTTATCCCAGTCGGTATCTTTAAGATCTTGCCTAATCTGGCTGTATCTAGCCCTCCCCCAGTTAAATACCTTCCCTTTTGGGCCAGTCTCGTCCTTTTCCATTAATATCCTAAAGCAGACAGAGTTGTGATCACTATTTGACACCTGCTCTCCTACCTCGACGTCAACCACCTGGCCTGGCTCATTTCCCAGAACCAAATCCAGTATAGCCCCATCTCTAGTCGGGCCATCCACATACTGCTCCAAGGACCCTTCCAAAACACACTGTACAAATTCCTCCCCATCCACTCCTACAGCTCTGGGCACTCTCCAATCTACTCCAGGAAAATTGAAATCTCCCACTACTACTACCCTATTTTTCCTACACTTATCTAAAATGTCCCTGCATATCCCTTCTTCCACGTGACGACATTTAAGAGTCAACTCCATTGCTGTGGATCTGGAATTACATGCAGGCCAGACCAGTTAAGGGTGACAGATCTTCTTCCCTAAAAGACATTAGTGAACCCAATTGATGTGTTTTTACGACAACTGACAATAGTTTCATGGTGATTTAGATTTTTAATTCCAGGTTTTTATTGAATTTAAATTACACCATCTGCCATGATGGGATTCGAACCCAGAGCTTTACCCCTGGGCCTCTGGGCTATTAGTCCAGTGATAATACCTCTACGCCATTTGCTGCAATGGGATACTGCTTGTTTTGTAAACTGCCTCCCCCTTACACCCAAGTCACATGTCATCATAACTGTGCTAAGCTATTAACAATGACGCACTGTCGACAACTACAGCAGCTCAACTTCTATGATGTAAGTGTAATGAATGGTTTTGTGTTATAAAACAATTAATTTGCAATGAATCATGATACCTGAACTCCAAGAATTAACTTACGCAGATTACGCAAATTGAGGTATTTAGAATGGAATCTTATTGAAGTTTTTTGGGCTATTAAGGGGAACAGATAGGATAAATAGAAAGTATTTCTGCTGCTGGAGGGTCTCAGACTAGATGGCATAGTCAAAACTTTGGAGCTAGGCCTTTCAGGAATGAAATTGGGAAACATGTCCATACACAAATGCCTTGGGGGCTGTACAGTGGCACAATGATTAACACCAGGGACCCAGGTTCAATTCTGGCTTTGGGTGACTGTCTGTGTGGAGTTTGCGTGTTCTCTCTGTGTCTTTGTGGATTTCCTCCGGGTGCTCCTGTTTCCTCCCATAGTCCAAAGATGTGTGGGTTAGGTTGATTGGCCATGTTACGTTGTTCCTTTGTGTCAGGGGAACGAACAGGGTAAATATGTGGGATTAAGGAGACAGGACTTGGGGGGTATTGTTGTTGGTGCAGGGTCGATGGGCAGAATGGCCTTCTTCTGCACTGTAGGAGTTCCATGATAAATTGGCCATTGTAATGTGTGAGGAAAGGGGAGCCAGTTTACAAAACAAGTAATATTCCATTGCAGCCGATGGTGTAGAGGCATCATCACTGGGCTAATAGTACGAAGACCCAGGGTAATGCTTTGGGATTCTGCATTCCCATCATAGCAGATAGTGCCCTTGTAATCAAATATGTGCAGGTTGGATGCATTGGCCATGCTAAATTGCCCCTTAGTGTTGCAAAATGTGCAGATTATGATGGGCAAAGATGCTGTGTCATGAAGGGTGGTGGAGACTAAATGGGTCAAATGGCGTCCTTCTGCTATAAGGATTCTATGTTTATGACAAATATGCCCCATTTATCATTTGCAAGTTTCTAATATAAGTGCACGACACACAAACATGTGTAGAATGTACAACCGACAGCTGACGAACAGAATGTGCCATTATGAGTACTTAAAGCAATTAATTTCCAATTCAATGATTAAATGGCCCATGAACAAACTTAACACACATCTTCCTACCATTGTCAGCACTGGTTTCTTTAAGGTTTGGTTCCAGGGGCTTAGCAAAAGACCTATGTTTCAGTTTCTCAGCTGGTAACCTACAGATAAACCACAGAAAGCAGCCACATTTCCTTCTCTTAACGCAAAGGTCAGGCAAGTCAGCTGTGGGCACTTTTGGTGTACATTAATCAGGGGACCTTTGCAGGAGACTTGTCTATTAAAAATGCTTGCATCTAAATCACTCCTGTTTCTCGGTTGCCCTCTCTCCATTAACCCTTTTTACATTCCAAGAGGTCAGAAGTGTTGGCTGAGGTAATTTGCAACAGACTTGTCATACTTCTGCGCACTTTTAACAACTAAAAGTGCTGAAAAATTGAGAGAATGCGAAGAGGAGGTATTTCAAATATAACAGAAAAGTATATTGGTTTCACCCAGGCAGTCAGCTTGCAGAACTAGACTGCTGGGCATTGCCACGTGCCAGACGGTCTGGATTAACAGTGCCTAATTCCGAAGAAATAAATTTTGTACTCAGATGGAATCATTTTTCGTCCGCCTCTTGCTGTGAGCCTTCCACATTTACACTCACTGTCGGGGCAGCACAGTAGCATTGCTGCCTCACAGCGTCAGGGACTTGGGTTTAGTTCCCAGCTTGGAGTCTGCACATTCTCCCCATGTCTGCGAGGGTTTCCTCCGGATAACCTGGTTTCCTCCCAAGGTTCGAAAGTCGTGCTGGTAGATGCATCGGCCGTGCTAAATTCTCCCTCAGTGTACCTGAACAGGCACCAGAGTATGGCAATTAGGGGATTTTCATAACAACTTCATTGTAGTATTAATTTAAGTCTACTTGTGATAGTAATAAATAAATTTTTCCTCCTCTGACGCAGCAAATTCTGGGAATGGTGCATTACTCCAGGTTAACTGTATTGGAATAAATTCTTAGATTAATTAATTTTTGATGGGGGAGAAATGTTGACCAGGACATTAGAAAAGCTCATGTCTTTTTTATATGATTATTGGCTACAATGACATGGGTAGAAAGTACAAACTCCACGCAGACAGCGACCCGAGACTGGAATTGAACCGGGGACCGTGACACTGTGAGGCAACAGTGCTAACCACTATGCCACCACTTCCACTGACTACGAATAGAATAGACCTAATTCTCTGATCCCTTTGAATGCAAAATTCCTCTGGGAACACGGGATCTTTTTTGAAAAGAAATCATATACTGGATATGGGTCAGAATTTATTGCCCATCCCTAATTGTCCTTGAGAAGCTGGTGATGTGCTGCCTTCTTGACACATGGAATCACTGAATTGACTCTTACTTACTGTTTAGAGTTCATTCACAGGGGCATATTTAAGTGCAATAAGTCTCCTCTAATAAATAAGAGGACAGCATGGTGGCACAGCTGTTAGCGCTGCTGCCTCACAGCACCAGGGACCTGGGTTTAGTTCCTGGCTTCGGTCACCGTCTGTATGGGGCCTGTACATTCTCCCTGTGTCTGCATGGGCTTCCTCGCACAGTCCAAAAGACATACTGGTTAGTTGCATTGGCCACGCTAAATTGTCCCTCAGTGTACCCAAACAGGTGTGGGCGACTCGGGGGATTTTCACAGTGACTTCATTGCAACGTTAATCCGACTTGTAAAACCTATTCGTGACACTAATAAATAAACATCCGTGGATCTGAAATGGAAATGAAACTGTAAACACCAACAACTCCATCAGCATTTCAGAGGGTTAGGTTTCTGGGGGAAGATCCTTTATTGGAATCATTGGCCAGGATTTTACAACCTCGCTCAGGCTAGACTCGTAAAATCCCACCCAAGGCTAATGGATAATTCCGTTCTGCAAGCCCCACCCCAGACCCAATTCCGGGATGAGCTTGCTGGTCAAATTCCAGCCATTGCGCTTGACCAGAGTCATGGAACCATAGTCATAGAGGTTTACAGCATGGAAACAGGGTCTTCTGCCCAACTTGTTCAACCAACTTGAACAAGTTTTACTATTAGGCTAGCCCCATTTGCTTACATTTGGCCCATGTCCCGCTAACCCATCTTACACACATAATTGTCTGAACACTTTTCAAAAGACAAAATTGTACCTGCCTTTACTACAAGCACGTTGAGACACTCACCACCCTCTATGTGAAAAAAATTACCCCTATGGACACTTTTGGATCTCTCCCCTCTCACCTTACATCTATGCCCTCTAGTTTTAGACTTTTATTGACTATCTAGCTGATCTATGCTCATCATTATTTTACAGACTTCTATAAGATCAGAGGGCTAAAACTGAAAAATCAATCTAAGATATTCAAGACCAGCTGTCCATTTCCAGTATTTTCTCTCTTTTAATATTGTCTTTTTTTTTAATCTAAAGCCAAATTATTTAATTAATTCTTTATGGAACTTGCTTTCCTTCACTCTTCCTTACACCTTGTATTTCTATTCCCTACTTTCACTGCGCAAACTGATTAATTTTTGAAAGCCAGTTAACCGCACTTCTTAAATCCGCCTGGGTTTTGAATTCCCCCTTTTCCTCTTTCTGTCCTCGCTCGCTGTTCTTTTCATCTGCGCTCTTTTCCCCTTCTGCAGATGATATGGTCGAAACTGGGAAGTTCAGCCTCGCTCCAGAGCCATCGTGGTTCTAAAGGTCGTCGCTTTGATCCCGCGCTGATCTGCTCTTTCACATGTTGTTAATTAAACCTCTCTCCCCACCAACCCCCAGCACCATCCCCTCCTTCCGCCTAGCCCTGGACAGCCACACTTAATGTTAGTTAGGTCAGCTCGCGTTGTTAGTAATATTCAGCCGTCGATATTAACCACCACTGCAACAGCAACAGGGGATTGTCAAAATCCAGCTTTGACTTCTTTTCCCTCAGAGTTTCTGAAATTACTTTTGAGTGCACGCATTGAATAAACTTCCTGCTGATGTTTTTATGGATTTGTTACTGGACTTTCTTCTACGGGTCTCTCCACACTCAATCCATATCAGCCCGTGCAGCTTTTGCCAACAATAATAAAAGTGTGTATTTACTTGGTTTAAGATTTAATTCATTCCTTCTTTTTATTATTCTTAAAAATTTTGCCTGCTGCCAGAAGGATCTTTCATGTCCTTATTTCTACAATTTCCTTTTATTTAACCCAAACCCAGTTACTGCTAATATCACCACTGCTAAATGAACACCCCCTCCCCCCACTGAGCCCCATGTTTCTTTCGCAACACTTAATACAATACAGGAGTGATTCAGCCTGGACTTCCTACGGGCCTTGACTCTTTGAGTGTTGAATTTCTGCAGCTTGCTAAGGGATTTTCACAGTAGCTTCATTGCAGTGTTAATGTAAGCCTATTTGTGACTAATAAATAAATGTAACTTTAGATGAGGCGTCCCCTTTCATTTTGGATGTCAAGAGCCAAGATATAAAATTTTACAGCCTCTGATCAATTTTCCTGAAATCACTTGCTCCCAATTTGAGGGTAGTAGGCCATGCTCCTGAAATGGCTCATTTGGGGTGGCACAATGGCCCAACAAGTTAGCATTGCTGCCTCACAGCACCAGCGACTCGAGTTCGATACCTGGCTTGGGTTGCTGTGTGTACAGAGTCT
This sequence comes from Sphyrna mokarran, assembly GCA_024679065.1. Taxonomy (NCBI): domain Eukaryota; kingdom Metazoa; phylum Chordata; class Chondrichthyes; order Carcharhiniformes; family Carcharhinidae; genus Sphyrna; species Sphyrna mokarran. The sequence continues at coordinate 42,391,684 of JAGIQG010000018.1, forward strand.
GGACATTCTCCCTGCGTCTTCATGAGTTCCCCCCGGGGTCTCCCGTTTCCTACACTGAAAGGATAGAGAGGTGAGGTAGATTGGCCCTTAGTGTCAGCAGGACTACATATGGTAAATGGATGAGGTTATGGGATAGGGCCTGGTTGGGATTGTAATCAGTGCAGAATTGATGGGCTGAATGGCCTCTTTCTGCAGTATCGGATTCTATGATTCTAGGTGTGCCATGATGTGTAAAAGGTTGGCAACCCCTGCTCTCGGTGGATTAATAAGCAGCAGAAATATTCAAAGCCCTAAGGAAGTTCTGATGATCTTGTTGTGCTTGATACGAGCAAATGGAGCCAGTAAGAAAGTAAGTGAGGCAAAAACAGATTTGCATTGATCAAGTACCTCCCCCAAACCTAAAATGCCCTGAGGTGCTTTGCAGCCAACTGAAGACTTTAATAGCATTATCTGTGATGTGGAAAAGGTGAAAGTGAATTTACACACAGCCATGTCCCCACAAGAAGCAAGTAAATACTGACTGCATAGTCATTTCATTTTGCAATACTGGCTGAAGCATGAATATTGGCCAGGATGCTGGGGAGAATAATAGAAGTATGTTCAACCCTGCAGTGCAGAAAGAAGCTATTTGACCCATCGAATCTGCACCGCAAACAATCCCATCCAAGCCCTATCCCTAAAGCTCCATGTATTTACCCTTTGATTTATTATTGTCACATTTATTAATATACAGTGAGAAGTATTGTTTCTTGTGCACTATATAAGCAAAGCATGCCATACATAGTGAAGGAAAGGAGACAATGCATAATGCAGTGTCACAGTCGTAGCTAGGATGTAGTGAAAGATCAACTTAATGCAAAATAGGTCCATTCAAAAGTCTGATGGCAGCAGGGAAGAAGCTGTTCTTGAGTCAGTTGACACATGACCTCAGACTTTTGTACCTTTTTCCCAATGGAAAAAGTGGAAGAGAGCATATCCAGGTTCTTAGATACTTGATAATGCTGGCTGTTTTGTTGATGCAACGGGAAGTGTACACGGGGTGGGAGGCCAGTTTGAACGATGGGCTGGACTTCATTCACAACCTTTTGTCGTTTTGGATAAAGCAGGAGCCATGCTAAGCTCGATACAACCAGCTCCCTGACACTAAGGAGCAATTAGTCTGGCCAATCCACCTAGACTGCACATCTTTGAAGTGCGGGAGGAAAGCGGAGCACTTGGAGAAAACCCATGCAGACTCGGGGAGAATGTGCAAACTCCACACAGAGGCAAGAATTGAACCCGGGTCCCTGGCACTGTAGGGTAGCAGTGCCAACCACTGTGCCATCCACAACTCCCTCGCTCCTTCTTCAAATAATGCCATGCAGACTTTTACAATCACCTGACAGTACAGATGGGACCTTTGTTTATCATCTTATCTGAAAAGTGGCACCTCAGACAATGCAGGTAAAGTAGAAATTGAGAAATAAGAAAAATTGGGGGTGCGGATCAGGGCACAGGAAAAGAGTAAAGAATTGTAAACACATGACAATTACTTCATGGCTGCAGGCATGAGCTTAGGCCGTTCATGCACTGAAATATCTGTAAGGTTAATTGCAGGTGAATTGTGTTTAAACAAGGTGCAGAAAGGAATAGGTGTGATTTTCTAGTAGAGTAACCGTTTGTCTCTAATGCATCATGTGCCAGAAATTGGAAGGATAGATATCTGTACACACGGTTCTTTATCTGACAGCCAGGCTTCTCATGTGCTAACAACCTACTTATCATGGAGCTTTGAAAAAGGTCAAGGGGGTGTGAAGCCTACTGTCTTCAGTTGTGGAAAACTGCCTAGCTCGAGGAAACAGATTAAAGCAAAGTAAACCAATACTATGACCTTACACCCTCTCCGCTTAGAGTTATAATTCTTCAAATGCCCCGAGCCCCTTCTCCAACACCATCTGTCTCTCCTTCCATCTCTTTTCATAAAAAAACTTTTCGTAGAATCGAAGGAGGCTGTTCGGCCCATCGAGTCTGCACCAACCACAATCCCATCCAGACCCCATCCTCGTAAACCTGGCTTTCCACCATGGGGCAACTTATCATGGCCAATCCACCTAACCCGCACATTTTTGGATCGTGGAATGAAACCAGAGCAAAGCCACGCAGACACGGGCAGAATGTGCAAAACTCCACACAGGCGGTGACCCAAGCTGGGAATCGAACCCAGTTCCCTGGTACTGTGAGGCTGCACTGCTAATCACTGTGCTGTCGTGACACCCCAAACATGCATGTTGTCGGAAATCATAGAATCCCTCCAGTACAGAAGTAGGCTATTCTGCCCATCGAATCTGTACTGACTACAATCCCACCCTATTCCTGTAAAACATTTACTCTGCTATTCACCCTGACACTAGGATCAATTTAGTTTGGCCAATCAACCTACCCTGCACATTTTTGGGCTGTGGGAGGAAACTGGAGCACCCACAGGAAACCTAGGAATTCCCCCCTATGAATGTACAACCACTCGGTCTTGAATCAGCCCCAGGCAGAGTCTTCTACTTTACAGAGCAACCTGACCAGTGCCCATCTACTGACCAGTGTGCATGTACCAACCAAAGCCCATCTACCGATCAGTGCCTGTCTGCCATAACCCTCCTCCACCTGTGGTTGAACACATTGCAGTTATGCCTGCTGCAGACTGGTGGCAGGAATATTGACTCTTGACTCTGTCGGGATCCTACTTCATTTAAACTGGATCATTTATTTCTGGTTTAGGCTGAATGGGGGGTCCAGGTAGGTTTGGAAGTGATGCTATGTGGTTTTGGTTTTGGAATGCACTTCTCAGACTTCTATCTATAAGACCATAAGGCATAGAAGCAGAATTAGGCCATTTGGCCCATTGAGTCTGCTTCATCCTTCGATCATGGCGGATATGTTTCTCAACCTCATTCTTCTGTCTTTTCCCTGTAACCTTTGATTCCCTTATCAAACAAGAACCTGTCTATTTCTGTCTTAAATGCACTCCACAGCCTTCTTTCCTTAAAGCCCAAATCAGACCAACTGTGAATTAATGTGAGGCTGTTTGAAGATTCATATCAGCTTTCCCAGAAGACTAAGGAAATTTGGCATGTCCTCTGCGACTATCACCAACTTTTACTGATTACACTATAGAAAGCCTTCTTTCTGCTTGTATCACAGCTTGGTATGGGCTCCTGCTCTACCCAAGACAACAAGGAATTACAAAAGATCATGAATGTAGCCCAATCCATCACGCAAACCAGCCTCCCATCCATTGACTTTGTCTACACTTCTCGCTGCCTCGGCAAAGCAGCCAGCATAATTAAGGACACCGTGCATCCCAGATATTCTCTCTTCCACCTTTTTAGCTACAACAATCTGAGGACTTGTACCAACCGACTCAAGGACAGCTTCTTCCCTGCTGCCATTTGAACGGGCCTACCTTGCATTAAGTTGATCTTTCTCTACACGCTAGCTATGGCTGTAACACTACATTTTGCACTCTCTCATTTCCTTCTCTATGAATGGTATGCTTTCTCTGCGTAGCACACAAGAAACAATACTTTTCACTGTATGCTAATACGTGTGACAATAATAAATCAAATCAAATCAAAAGAATCAATTCTTGATGGCAAGAGAACTTGTCCCTGGAAGTTGGGATTGAATTTTGGAAAAGGGCATGTGGAGGCCATGCTCCGCTGCATTTACAGAGCTAGATCCCGGGAAACTCAAGGCAATCATGGGAAAACATTGGCATTGCATTTTGTCTGCAGCACGGGAATGGGCTACTTGGCCTAAATGGTTTGTACAGTAAGAAGTTTGACAACACCAGGTTTAAATCCAACCGATTGTTTGATAGTAAACTCACAAGCTTTCGACCCCATGGCCAATCCACCTGACCTGCACGGTTTTGGACCATGGGATGAAACCGGAGCAAAGCCATGCAGACACAGGCAGAATGTGCAAAACTCCACAGACGGTGACCCAAGCTGGGAATCGAACCCACTTCCCTGGTACTGTGAGGCTGCACTGCTAACCACTGTGCTGTCGTGACACCCCAAACATGCATGTTGCCAGAAATCATAGAATCCCTCCAGTAGAGAAGGAGGCTATTTAGCCCATTGAATCTGTACTGACTGCAATCCCACCCTATTCCTGCAAAACATTTACCCCTCTATTCACCCTAGGGTCAATTTAGTTTGGCCAATCAAGCTTTGGGCTGTGGGAGGAAACTGACAACCAAAAGAAACCTAGGAATTCTTCCCTATGAATGTACAACCACTCAAGTTTTGAATCTTCCCAAGACAGAATACTGATTAGAATGCGATTTAAACCTGGTGTTGTCAGACTTCTTACTGTGTTTACTCCAATCCAATGCCAGCATCTCGACATCATGACTAAATGGTTTGTGCCAGTGTCTATGGTCCTCCTCCGACTATATGTTCCGTCAGCATGTCACCTTGATCCTTTCCATCTACTTATTTTGCCTCCCCTAAAATACATCAACATTTTTCATCTCTCCAACCCCACGTGGTAGCAAGTGCCACATTCACACCGCTGTCTGGGTCAAGAAGTTTCTCTGGATTTCCTTATTGGGTTTATCACTGACAGGCGTGTATTTACCACCCCTTAGTTTTAGACAGCATTTAGGAAATAGAGAGAAAATGATATGCTGCGGGCACAACATTGCATCAATTTATAGAGGTGATGATGATGAAGGTGTGACTGCCAATGATGGTAGCCCTTCATAAACTTAATAAATGATCCAGATCTTTGTAAAGTTAGTGTCTGGTACAAATGTTATTGTTCAATTTGTAAAAGTTTTTTACAGAGTGCATTGAATGCAGCACGGCATAGTGGCACAATTGCTATGGGCACCTCATTGGCACAGTGGTTAGCACTGCTGCCTCACAACACCAGGGAGCCAGATTCAATTCTGGCCTCAGGTCACAGTCTGGGTGGAGTCTGCATGTTCTCCTCTTGTCTGTGTGGGTTTCCTCCATGTGCTCCGGTTTCCTCCCACACTCCAAAGATGTATGGTTAGGTTGATTGGTGATGTTAAATTGACCATTAATGTCGGGGGGAATTAGGTGGGAGAATATGTGGGGTTACGGGGGATAGTGCCTGGGTGGAATTGTTATCAATGCAGGCTCGATGGGCCATACGGTCTCCTGCATTGTAGATTCTATGATTTTATGATGTGCAGGTTAGATGGATTCTTGCGTAGGGTTACTGAGCTAGAGAAGAGGAAAGGATCTGGGTAAGATATTCTGTTAGAGAGTCAATGCAGACTTGATGGGCTGAATGGCCACTTTTACACTGTAGGGATTGTATGATTTTTAAAATTCATTCGTAGGACATGGGCATCTCTGACTGACCATCATTTAAGAGTCAACTGCGTTGTTGTGGCTCTGGGGTCACACCTAGGCCAGATCAGATAAGGACGGCAGATTTCCTTCCCCAAAGAACATGAGTGAGCCAGATGGGTTTTGCCAACAATTGTCAATGGTAATCAGTAGATTCTTAATTCCAGATATTTATTGAATTCAAATTCCCCATTTGCCATGACAAGATTTCAACCTGAGTCTCCAGAACATTAACTGAGTTTCTGGATTAATATGAGTGATAATATCACTAGGTTATTGCCTCCCCTATATTCTATTCTATTACTCTGAGAGAAAATAAATATTCATATTCTGAATTCATAAATGCATGTTGCATCCTCCTCAGGGCAGAGTTTACTCAAATTTGGAAACAAATGGACTTATTAGTGATGGAAGCATAGTTTTGTGAAGGGGAGGTCGTGCTTCAGTAACTTGTTTGGGTTTTTTGAGGAAGTGGTGAAGGTGATAGATGTGGGAAAGGCAGTTGATGTTGTATACATAGACTTCAGTAAAGGTACCTCAAGATAAGCTGGTAGAAAAGGTGAAGTCACATGGAATCAGAGAAGAGCTGGCAAGATGGATATAGAACTGGCTTGGCCATAGAAAGAAGTCCCACAGCACCAGGTTAAAATTCAGTCAGTGTATTTGATAGTAAATCCACAAGCTTCGGGAAATGCTATTCCTTTGTCAGGTGTGTGGAAAGTTCTGATCAGGGAAGGGCATATAAAGGCACATACAGTTTACAGAATACTGGTTAGAATGTGAGTCTTTACAATTAACTGTTATAAAACATACTAATCAGTATTCTGTAAACTATGTGTGTCTTTATATGCCCTTCTCTGATCAGAACTTCCCAAATACCTGACGAAGGAACAGCGTTTCCGAAAGCTTGTGGGTTTACTATCAAATAAACTGGTTGGACTTTAATCTGGTGTTGTGAAACTTCTTACTGTGTTTACCCCAATCCAATGCCGACATCTCCACATCATTGGCCATAGAAGACACAGAATGGCAGTAGAGGATTGCTTTTCTGAATGGAAGGCTGTGACTAGTGGTGTTCCACAGGGATCAGTTCTGGGATCTTTGTTGTTTATAGTATATATAAATGATTTGGTGGAAAATGTAGCTGGTCTGATTATTTTAAGTTCACAGACGACACAAAATTTGGTGGAGTTGCGGATAGAGAAGAGGATTATCGGAGGATATAGCAAGATATAGACTGGTTGGATACTTGGGCAGGGAAATGGCAGATGAAGTTTAATCTGGACAAGTGAGAGGTAATGCATTTTGGAAGGTCCAATGCATGTAGGAATTGTACAGTAAATGGTAGAACCTTAGGTATATTGACAGGCAGAGAGATTTGGGCATACATGTCCACTGATCACTGAACGTGGCAACGCAGGTGGATAAGGTAGTCAAGAAGGCATATAGCATACTTGCCTTCATCAGTCTAGGCGCTGAGTATAAAAATTGGCAGATCATGTTGCAGCTGTAGAGAACCTTAGTTAGGCTTCATTTAGAATATTGCGTGCAATTCTAGTCGCCATACAACCAAAAGGATATGGGTACTTTGGAGAGGGTACAAAAGAGGGTTATCAGGATGTTGCCTGATCTGGAGGACATTAGCCATGAGAAGAGGTCGGATAAACTCACTCTCACTGGAACGATGGAAGTTGAAGGGTGACCTGATAGAAGTCGACAAGATGATGAGTGGCACGGACAGAGTGGATAGTCAGATGCTCTTTCCTAGGGTGAAAAAGCCAAGTACTGGGAGGCATTGGTTTAAACCGCCTAGTGGAAGATTTAGAGGAGATGTGCGAGGCAACTTTTTTACACAGAGGGTGGTGAATGTCTGGAACGCACTGCCCTGTGAGATGGTGGGAGCAGGTACGATAATGACATTTAAGAGGTATCTCGATGAATACATGTATAAGATGGGAATGGAAGGATACTGACTCTGTAGATGCATAAGGTTCTAATTTAGGTAGGCACTATGATCGACGCAGGCTTGGAGGGCCGAAGGCTCTGTTCTTGCGCTTTACTATTGTTTGTTCATTGCACTCAATAACTTTATGTGGATTGTACACTTTATACATTCTGTTGAGGTGTTGTTTTTGTACCTGTGCTGTCTCAGAATGGCATATTTGGCTCAAAAAGATGTGTTTAGTTCAAACATGTATATTTCTGGCAAGGAAGACAATGGAACCAATAGACTAGGCAATGTTTACTCTGAGAAATGACTGCTCGGATTGGTATGAACCATGACTGAGATTATCGACAATGCTCAGCTGTAGACAGGAGTTGTTGTTAGAATTCTCCTGGCTAGTTAAACATAAAAAGATTTGACTTGTACCTTGATGGTATCTTTCATAGTCATAGGACATCTCAAAGCACTTTATGGCCAATAAAATACTTTTGAAGTTCAGTTGCTGTTGCAATGTAGGAAACATAACAGCAAATTTACATGCAGCAAGCTGGCATATATAACATTGGCATAATAACAGCAGTGCATTTATAAATGAAGCAAGAATGGACAATACCCAGGCTTGGGCTGACAAGTGTTAAGTAACATCTGTGCCACACAAATGCCAGGCAATGACCACCTGCGACAAAAGAGAATCTAACCATTGCCTGTTGATATTCAGTGGTTTTACTATCGCTGAATCCCCCCCTCACCATCAACATCCTGGGAGTTACCATTGACCAGAAACTAAACTGGACTAACCATATAAATATTTGGCTACAAGAGCAGGTCAAAGGTTAAGAACCCTGCAGCGAGTGACTCACCTCCTGACTTTCCAAAGCCTATCTGCTGTCCGCAAGGCACAAACCAGGAGTGTGATGGAATACTCTCCAATTGCCTGGATGAGTGCAGCACCAGTAAGGAGCTTGTCTGCATCCAGGATAGTGCAACCCATTTGATTGGTACCCCGCCTGCAAACATTCACTCCCTCAACCAACAACGCACAGTGGCATCAGTGTACACCATCGGCACTGCAGGAACCCACCAAGACTCCTTCGGCAGAACTTTCCAAACCCACGACCATCTAGAAGGACAAGGCAAGCAGACTCATGCGCTCACCACTCATCATCCTGTCTTGGAAATATATTGGCGTTCCTTCACTGTCGCTGGGTCAAAATCCTAGAACCATTGGTGTGCCTACACAACATGGACTGCAATGGTTCAAGAAGGAGGCTCAACATCACCTTCTCAAAGGCAATTTGGAATGGGCAATAAGTATTGACCCGGCCAGCAACACTCACATCCCATGAATGAATGAAAAGATGAAATAACCAGATAATCTGCTTTTACAATGTTAATAAAGTATTGGCCAAGATACATAATGTTTTTCAAAACAACGCTATTCAATCTTTTCTGTCCACCCTAAGAAGTTTCATAACACCAGGTTAAAGACTTATTAGGAATCCCTAGCTTTCGGAGCACTGCTCCTTCATCAGTTAAATTCACCCGGTTAATCTGGTGTTGCGAGATTTCTCACTGTGCCCACCCCAGTCCAGCGCTGGTATCTCCAAATCACTTTCTGTCTACTGGAGAGAGAAGGGACATTTATGTCTTATCCAAAAGACGATACAAACACTCCCCAGGAGTATTAGCCTCAATCAATGCTTGTGTTTGGGTGAGACTGAAACTGTGGGGAGAATTTTCCTTTCCTGCCTGCCGTGGAAATCATAATGGGAAGGAGGAGGAGGGATCCATGTAAAGGTCTGTTGAACTTGGGCGAGATTTTCCAGTTTTGAGGCAAGTGCGGTCGGAAAATCCCGCCCCGTTATTCCAAGGTGAGAGTGATTGTCACGGAGCCGCAGCTTGGTGATTGAAGAGCTATTTTCAGTGTGTTCCTTACACCTTGTTTAAAAGAAAACCAGAAAGATCCAGAGAATATAGAACCCCTGCAGTGCAGAAGGAGGCCATTCAGCTACTGAGTGTGTACCAATCACAATCCCACCCAGGCCCTATTCCCATAAACCCCACATATTTACCCCGCTAACCCCCTTGATACTAAAGGTCAATTTAGCATGGCCAACCTAACCCGCAGATCTTTGGAGTGTGGGAGGAAACTGAAGCACCCAGAGGAAACACATGTGAGGAGGAGGGAATGTGCAAACTCCACCCAGATAGTGACCCGAGGCAGGAATCAAACTCGGGTCCTGGCGCTGTGAGGCAGCAGTGCTAACCACTGTGCCACCATGCTGCCAACTGGACAAGTGGGCAGGGAAGTTGGATTTTAGAGATGTGGGGATAACCTTTGGACTGTTTATCTCAAGTGCCCTTTTCCACAATCAATATTGAACTCAGTGGAGATCGTGGCTGCATTTCGCACAGGGCTCTATCGCAGCCTTTCAACAAATTGGAAGCCCTTTATCACATTGGCATTGTATTGCTGACAGCTGGCACTCATCCCTAAATGATCAATTTATGTCCACTAAGACCAAGGTTAAAGTAGACAAAGCCTGAATCTTTGCTGCCTTCCGCCACTGGTGACCTGAAACCTCTTAAAAAGCAAAGGATGCAACTGAGACTTATCTTAAGTTGTTTGTAGGCAGGATTATTTTACCCCTCTGAAATGCAGGGGGCACTTTATTTGGCTTTTAGAAGATGTGACAGTGTTAATGCTTGTCTTTACAAGGCTGACTTCTCCACAATTACATGTTTATACAAGCAAATGTCTCGCTAATAAAAGTGTCCCTCCTTTTATAAGCGCACATCCCTCTGCAGGACAAATTCCTTATCATCTGTTCTTTTCCAGTAAGGCATTTTAACTCCCCCTACACAACCCCACGCCCAACAATTTCCCTTCGCTGGAGATTTTTCTGGCCCTCTTCACAGCAGGCGAACAGAGCTTTCGATTCACCCTCCCATCTGGCCCTCCAAAGTCTGGTTGGCCCAGGTCTGTTCTGTAAAAAGGGGACATCAAATATGAAAGAGCGGTTTTGCGTTGGATAATTATGCTGCTGACATATGTGCTGCATATGTCTCATCACTGGCTGCAGGCATCTGCAATGCGTGCTTTTAAATTTGATTTGTTTTCAAGGAATGTATTACTCAAGACTTGTCTCCATAGAGACAATGAGGGTGACATTCCATTCCCTTCTAATGAAAAACAAGGGAATTTCTGTTCCCTCCCACCACCCCCCAACCTCCCCCCTGTAATTAACAGTGTGCGGGCTAAATCGGATTTTCAGATACTTCAAAAGCTGAGTGCTCCTGTGGAACTGTCCCTGTTACCAGGGAGCGCAGAAATTCTTGTTGAATGGACCTCAGTTTAACGGAACGGAAAAGTTATTCAGATAGGTGTTGGCAATGACCTGCTGGTAACTTTGGTTGCTGCTCGCGATATTGTTGAAAAGGAAGGAGGCCCTTTTACCCACTGTGAAATTATGTATGCATTGGGATCTCCTGAGGAGAGCAGGGTAGAGTGGACAGTTTGTACCCTTGCCCTACCCCCACCCACCACTTAGAAGCAAAGGACAAAGAAGGCACGAGATCGACCCACTCAGTGCCATCTTGCCCTGCCAGCTTGCAGGTTTTTCAGTGTCTAGATCACCAATAACCTGTCCTGGTCCCCTCATGCCAACACTATTGTTAAGAAAGCCCTCCAACGCCTCTATTTTCTCAGAAGATTAAGGAACTTTGGCATATCAGCTGCAACTCTCACCAGCTACTACAGATGTAGCACAGGAAGCATTCTTTCTGGTTGTATCACAGCTTGGTATGGGCTCCTGCTCTGCTCAAGACCACAAAGAACCACAAAAGATCATAAATGTAGCCCAATCCTCATGCAAACCAGCCTCCCATCCATTGACTCTATCTACACTTCCCACCGCCTCGGAAAAGCAGCCAACACAATCAAGGACCCCGCGCACCCCGGACATTCCGTCTTCCACCTTCTTCCATCCGAAAGACGAAACAAAAGTCTGAAGACACATACCAAATGACTCAAGACCAGCTTCTTCCCTGCTCCTGTCAGACTCTTGGATGGATTTTCCTTGTATTAACTTGATCTTTCTCAACACCCTAGCTATGACTGTAACACTACATTCTGCATTCTCTCCTTCCCTTCTCTATGAACTGTATGTTTTGTCTGTATAGCACACTAGAAACAATACTTTTCACTGCATACTAATATATGTGACAGTAATAAATCAAATCAAATCAAATCAAGAAGGCATCATGTGCTGCGGGTGTGTGAAATAGCCTGAAGGGGCGGGGGAGGGGGTGATTTCTGCTTTTCCCCAGGTAGGACGTTCTGTCTTCAGCAACTACCAGATGAGAGTGCCCTTGTAGGTACCACGAGAACCGCAATCAGGAGGAAGAAGGTGTCTTGGGCGGGGAGGGGGTGGGCGAAGTCCCGGAAAGTTAGGGAGTGACTGGTTCAAGGCTGCAGGCTAGTAGGAGGAAAGGATGAGTGTTCACTCTTAGAGGAGAACGTAGGGGTCGGGGGGGACGGGAGGGTTTGGAGGAGGAAGTATCCCCACCCTCTGCGTTTGCAAAGGGCACTGAACCACGATCCCCAGCCCCCTCTATATTATGGGGATGAGCTTGGAGGTGGGTGGAAAGTGATAAGTGGGGTCACCTGCTCTATTTTATGTACCCCCCCCCCTACTCCACTGGCCAAAACACATGCCAGAAGGGCTATGTAAAATGCAGTCCCAAGTCTCCAGAATGAGATTTGAACTCATGTCTTCTGTGAAATGAACAAATAAACTGAGCAAAGGCTGCGACCTCAATCAAGTTGGCACAGTGGTTAGCACTGTTGTCTCTTAGCGCCAGGGACCCGAGTTCGATTTTCAGCTTGGGTCACTGTCTGTGTGGAGTTTGCACGTTCTCCCTGTGTCTGCATGGATTTCCTCCGGGTGCTCTGGTTTCCTCCACAGTCCAAAGATGCGCAGATTACGCGGATTGGCCCTTATCCCTTATGGCAGGGGGACTAGCTAGGGCAAGGTGTGGGGATAGGGCCTGGGTGGGATTGTCATGAGTGCAGACTCAATGGGTCAAACAGTCTCCTTTTGTATCATTCTATGATTCTATGATTCATGGTGACCATTACTGAGACCAGGCAAGGATTTGTGGGTTAAGTTAATTGGCCATGCTAAATTGCCCCTTGGTGTCTCCATCTTCGTAGTTTAAGGGGATTCGCAGAGTAAATCCATTGGGTTACGGAAATGGAGTTGGATGGAATTGTTGTCGGTGTAGACTCGATGAGCCTCCTTCTGCACAGTAGGGATCTTCTATGATTCTTCATGATGTGGAGATGCCGGCGTTGAGCTGTGGTGGGCACAGTAAGAAGTCTCACAACACTAGATTAAAGTCCAAATAAACCCATTGGACGTTAACCTGGTGTTGTGAGACTTCATATCATGATTCTTCAACGATTTATATTCCAGATTTATTTGCTGAATTTAAATTCCACGGCTGAATGCAAATCCCCCACAGCATTAGCCTGGGTCACTTGTTCGTTGACATTACCCAATCTCCCATTTCCCCCTCTTCCAAGGCTCCTGATTTCCTCTCTACTCTGCAAGCAAAAACGTAGACTGTTGGAAGACTTGGGTGGCGTTGGAGAAAGGGAGGTTTTGAGTACATGTGAAGTAGATTGTGACACCAGATCCACAGCAGTGTGGCTGACCACTCTTTAAGTGCTGCTCTTCAGTACTCTCTGGCTTTCCATGGGTGGGTGGAATCAATGTAAAGATATACAATACATGATCCAAACATGTTACCCCCAGCCCTCCCCTCCCATTTTCACCACAGGAACATTGGGTACATAAATAGCCTTTGTGCCCATCATTGCCACACAAATCCCAAACAGTAGATTCAAATGATAGGGATGAAAATTCTGAGCACATTTGGGTGGCACAGTGGTTAATACTTCACAGCGCCAGTGGACCCAGGCTCAATTCTGACCTCGAATCACTGTCTGTGCCAAGTTTGCACATTTGCCCCTAGTCTGCATAAGTTTCCCACTGGTGCTCCGGTTTCTTCCCATAGTCCAAAGATGTGCGGGTTAGGTGGATTGACCAATTTAATGTCGGGGATTAGCAGATTTAATGGGTGGGCTTACAGGAGTTGGAGCTGGATTGGTTTGTTTGGTACAGACTTGGTGGGGCGAATGGCCTCCCGCTATACTGTAGTGATTCTATGATTTCTGACAACGTGCATCTTTTTTCAAATTTACGCTTTATGGGACGCAGACGTTCAGGCTAGGTCAGCATTTATTACCCATTCCTTGAGTGATAGTTATGATTCAATCACATTGCTGTGGATGTGGACTCACATGTCGGTCAGATCAAGTAAGAATGGCAGATTTCCTTCCCTAAAGTCCATTAGTGAATCGGTTGTGTTTATACAATGATCGATGATGGTTTTGTGGTCAATTTAAATTTTTATTGAATTCAAATTTCACCATCTACCATGATGGGATTCGAACCCAGGTCCCCAGAACATTACTCTGGGTCTCTGTGTTATTAGTCCAGTGACAATACCATTAGGCCACTGCCTCCCCTAATTTTGTTGTAAAGGTTCATTCCTTTGCTGCTTCTTGTTATCCTGCTCTGGGCTGTCCACTGTAACCGGAGGTCAAAGAAACTGTCTTTAAACAATCCCAGAAAAACCGGCTGGTCTGTCCTCACAGAGAGTGGAATTCTGGCCCTGAGCAAAAATTCTGCTTAAGTTGTTTCAAACATTAATTTTAAGCATTCCCATTTTTTTTTTCTGCAGTTCCATCCGCCTTTCCAGAACTTGTGTTGACTCCAGCTGCAAGTGGCTGGCAAGCTTCACCCGCTCTGCTGCCAATATCACACTGAACCAACTGCCAGCAAAGCAGCCTGGCAACGATTAACCTTTCCGGCAGACTGGTGGGGTGTGGTCACCCGCTTGAGATCAGAAACGTTTGAGATGAAGAGGCGGCGCACTCATTTTCAAGCCTGTGTGTGTGGTGCACGGCACGAGTGGACAAACTTGACCTCTGCCCTGGGATGTGTGGTTCGAAACTTTCGCCTCAGACTCAGCACAAGTGGTCAAGCTGTTAAATGCACTTAATTGGCCTGGCGTTGGGCCACTAATGGTCTCATTGAACCACATTGAATGCCTGGTCTGCGTTGAGTTAGCTGAGATTGGCGGAGGGGACACTACACTTGACTTCAGTTGGAAAAGGCAATTTTCAGTTCAGTGCAACGTCAGAGTAATAAAACCATAAAATATAGGAAGAGAATTAGACTGTTCGGCCCATTTTTTTCCATTCAATCATGGTTTACAAATTTCTCAATCCCATTCTCTTACCCTTTGTCCGTAACACTTGATCCCCTTAACCATCAAGTATCTATCAATCTTAATATTAATATCTTAAATACTTTCAACGACCTGGCACCACAGCCTTCTGTGGCAAAGAATTCTACAGATTCATCAATCTCTGGCTGAATAAATTCCTCCTCATCTGCGTTCTAAAGAGTCGTCCCTTCAGTTGAATACGTGCCCTCAGATCGTAGTCTCTACCACTAATGGAAACATTTTTTCCACATCCACTCTATCCAGGCCTCTCAGTATTCAGTAGGTTTCAATGAGATTCCCCCCTCATATAGGCATCGACATGAATGAGGAGCATGTTGGAGCTTCTGCCAAGTGGATCATAGAATTGGATCCCTACAGTGAAGGAGGAGGACATTCAGCCCAATGAGTATGCTCTGACCTCAATCCCAACCAGACCCTATTCCCATCACCCCAAATATTTACCCTGGCACTAGGGTCAACTTAGCATGACCAATCAACTTGACCCGCACATTTTTAGAATGTGGGAGGAGACTAGAGCACCCGGAGAAAACCCATGCAGACATGGGGAAAATGTGCAAACTTCACATAGCAATGTCCTGAGGTTGGAATTGAACCCAGGTCCCTGGTACATGAGGCAGCAGTGCTAACCACTGTGCCACCATGCCACCCAAAATCAGAAAGGCACGGAAGACCAAAGGTCATAAAGCTCTCCCTGAATCGTTCTGATTCTTTCCAGACTGATATTTGGGTTAATTGAACACTGCGCAAGGATCAATATTTGGCCTTTCTATTTATAGCTAAAATGAATGTTTTGTTCAGGGGGAAGTGTAGTGTCTCATGATTGCAGAGTCTTGAACCTGTTATCCATTCTCACATTCACATTGTGTCACATTGAGGGAGTACTGCGCTGTTGAAGGTGCAGCCATTTTGATCAGATTTTAAACCTCCTTCAATAGTCCTTGGCTGTTTTTCTCAGCTGCAAAAGATGCCTTGGCAATAATTTGAAGAGGAGCAGGGCAGTTCGCTCTGGAAAGCTGCCCAATATCAAAAAATCACAACAATTTAATGCATGGAATCTTATTATTTCTATTTATTCATTCATGGGACATGGGTGTCACTGGGTGGCCAGCATTTATTGCCCATCCTTAGTTGCCCGAGGGCAGTTGAGAGTCAACCACATTGCTGTGGCTCTGGAATCACACATGTAGGCCAGACACCTGTAAGAGTGGCAGATTTCCTTTCCTAAAGGACATTAATGCACATTTATACACAGGTCAAAATCTTGTGGCTGATTCCAAAAATGGCAGTCAGTCAACAGGTTTGAATGTCCTGGTGCCATATTTAAATACCCCAGTCCTGTACACTCATTTCACTCCCTCCATTCCTCCTGTCTTCGTCAGACTGTGCAGGATGTAGCAACCTGGGAGGAAGTTTGTTCCCCGTCTCAACCACCCACACAGACCACTCCCTCCTCCACCCCCAGCAAGCACATCACCTGCGAGGCATCCAGGCCCCATTGGGCCTCTACCTATCACATCTGGAGTCTTCATCCATCCATTTCTAATTAACAATGTGGTATATCTCAGACTCCCCCCTTATTTTTAATCATGCCATGCTGCCTGGTCAGGGCCCAGCTTCCCTCCCCTTGGACTTGCCCCCCTGCCTTCTTTTGTTCATCTCCTTCATCCACTTCCTTGCCTCTCTGCATGAATCTTCAACCCATCCCCACCCTGCTCCTTGCATGGCCTCCTTCATGGCTCCCTTGTCTTCAGGTGCAGTATAGCACTATGGCAGGCAGGCTTTGCTACCCTCACCCAAACACCTCTTGTGAATTGAGGAGAGTCTTGTGCATATCAGTTTTTAGCAATTGGAACTAGAGTTGATGTAATTTCACGCAGATATGACATAAGATTGAAGGGCCTGTTGGGAATCCAGGAGCAGCTGTTTTAATAAACATTCGTAAGATGCAAATGAATGCAATTCGTTCATGTCGCCAGCCAGCGGGGGATGATTGACCTCCCATTAACCTGCCATTGGGACAATTTAGAATCATAGAGGCTTGTCGATCCATCAAGCCTTCAGCAATAATAATGCCACCCAAGCTAAATCCCCATAACCCCAAGTATTTACCCTGCTAATCACCTAACACTAAAGAGCAATTTAACGTGGCCAATCGATCTAACCGGCACATCTTTACACTGTGGGAGGAGCACCAGAGGAAATCCATACAAACATGGGGAGAATGTGCCATCCACACAGATGGCCGGAATTGAATCCAGGCCCCTGGCGCTGTGAGGCAGCAGTGCTAACTACTGTTTCGAACTGCAACTTGACTTTACGTTGTTGTATTTCCTACATTTTTGGCCCCTGCTGGATTCTCTGCACCTCACCCCGCCTTCCGCCCCTCATTGGAAGAATTTGGCCTTTACTTGCTGGCTAACCAGGACTGGCCAAGATCCTCAAATCAATTTTCAATGAGATTATTGAACAAACTGACGGAAACCTTATTGTCCCCTTCATTATTTCCTCACAAGATGTTGAATTATCGAATCGCCATTAACTGAGCAACCTGCATTGTGAACTGTTGAATATTCTACAACAATACATAATGCAAGATAAATAACAAAGTAACTCCTCACATTTTGGAAGGGGTGGAGATGGCTGTGGAAGGGTAGGGGGGAAGTGGGGCACGAGGGGTAGGGAGATGTGTAGGGCTGGGTTGCGGTATTAGTGCTGGAGAGATAGTGACCCCACATTACAGAGTAGAAGTGCTGCATTTTGGGATGGGGAAGACTCAGATACTGTACATTATAGGATGAGTCGACAGAGTCACCCCACATTATGGGATGGACGCAGACAGGATCTCTCTGTTATATTGATGGGGAACTGACTCCACATTAGAAGAGGGGTACTTAATTAACTTGCTGATTAGCTAAGTGGGAAACTAATGTTATTCCTCCATATGATGTGATATGAAATGACACTCTGAAGCTGCAAGTCCTCCTAAGTTGCATTAATTGGGATGAAGTAGAAAGGGTCAAGGCCCTCTACTGTTATTTGGTGTCTACACCACCAACAACCTGTCCTGGCCCCCCACCCACCACACCCCGGCCTCCCCAATACCAATACTATAGTTAAGAAAGCCCACCAATGCCTCTACTTTCTCAGAAGACTAAGGGAATTTGGCGTGTCCACTACCACTCTCACCAAGTTTTACAGATACATCATAGAAAGCATTCTTTCTGGTTATATAACAGTGCTAGGGACTCAGGTTCAATTCCAGCTTCAGGTGATCACATGAAGTTGGCACACTCTCCCCATGTCTGTGTGGGTTTTCTCTGGGCGCTCTGCTTTATCCTACACTCCTGGAGATGTGCAAGGGGTTGTGCTAAATTGCCCCTTAGAGTTCAAAGATATGTAGGTTAGAGAGATTAATGGGGTAAATACATGGGGTAACAGAGATAGAACCTGAGCAAGAAGAGCTCTGTCAGAAAGCCAGTTCAAATGCAATGGACCAAATGGTCTTTTTCTCCCTTAGTTACCCGAACAGGCACAGGAAAGAACTACAAAAGGTCATAAATGTAGCCCAATCCATCATGCAAACCAACCTACCATCCATTGACTCTGTCTACAGTTCCTGCTGCCTCAGAAAAGCAGCCAGCATAATTAAGGACCTCACGTACCCTGAATATTCTCTGTTCTGCCTCCTGCCTCCGGGAAAGAGATACAAAAGTCTGAGGTCACGTACCAACCGACTCAAGAACAGCTTCTTCCCCACTGCTGTCAGACTTTTGAATGACCTACTTTGCATTGAGTTGATCTTTCTCTACACCCTAGCTCTGACTGTAACACTGCACTACTCATCCCTTTCTTTCTCTACGAACGCCATGTTTTGCCTGTTTGCCGTGCAAGAAACAATACTTTTTCACCAAATGCTAATACAGGTGACAATAATAAATCAAATCAAAGGGTTCTTAATACTCTGAGCCTTATGTTACAAGCCAAGCTTCTGTCAAATGAGGCCCTTTTACCAGAGAGGAGCAGAACCTGGTGTATTATAAGTCATAGAAATGCTTAAGGTTTATTTATTAGTGTCACAAGTAGGCTTACATTAACACTGCAATGAAGTTACTGTGAAAATCCCCTCGTTGCCACTCTCTGGTGTCTGTTCGGGTACACTGAGGGGGAATTTAGCACGGCCAATGCAACTAGAATCATTGAATCACAACAGTGCAGAATGAGGCCATTCTGTCCATCGAGTCTGTACCGACGCTCCAGCAGAGCATCTTATCCAGTCCCACCCCACCCCTGTAGTTCTATGCATTTACCCTACTAATCCCCCTAATCTACATATCATTGGACAGTAAGAGGCAATTTAACTTGGCCAATCCACCTAACCTGCACACCTTGGGACACTAAGGGTCAATTTTAGCTTGGCCAATCCGCACATCTTTGGACTATAGGAAGAAACCAGAGCACCCGGAAGAAACCCACACAGACATGGGGAGAGGCCGGAATTGAACCCAGCTCCCTGGCGCTGTGAGGTGACAGTGGTAACCACTGTGCCACCATGCCCCCCCATGTTGCCCAGATAACTACAGAACATTGATTAAATCAAGTGTGGAATTCTAAATAGCAGGATAATTGTTTGTAGAATTGAACTCAACAAAATAGAACTGATAATTAAATATTTGCATTACTGATCAATGAACTTTTAATGGCCACCAATTTCTTTGAAACACAGAAGCCGATATAGATCATTTCATGATGCTTTATTTTGATTGCATGATGCACTTGTGGATTGGGAGGGTATTGTTTTTTTCCCTAACATGGCACGGTGGCACAATGGCTAGCTTTGCTGCCTCACAGCACCAGGGTCCCTGATTCGATTCCTAGCTTGGGTCACTGTCTGTGAGGGGTCTGCACGCTCTCCCCGTGTTTGCGTGGATTTACTTTGGGTGCCCCCGTTTCCTCCCACAGTCCAAAGATGTGCAGGTTAGGTGGATTGGCATGTTAAATTGCCCCTCAGTGTCAGGGACACTAGCTAGGGTAAGTGCATAGAGTTATGGGAATAGTGCCTACGTGGGATTGTGGTTGAACAAAGAACAAAGAGCAAAGAACAAAACAGCACGGGAAACAGGCCCTTCGGCCCAACGAGCCTGCGCCGCCACCCCGATGTTCCCACCTCTATCCGTGATCCCTATCTATGTTTATAGATCCATGGATTAAAAACCAAATTTGTTTTGCCAGTTAGCCTAAGAGCACATCTTTGGGATGTGGGAGGAAACCGGAGCACCCAGAGAAATCCCACGCAAGCACGGGGAGAATGCGCAAACTCCCACAGACACAGGCCCAAATCCGTGTATCTGCACAGCACAGTGATAGTCACTGAGCTGTCATGTTGCCCATCAAATGGTCCAGGTCAAGCATACACTAATGATGTGAAGCACTAGGATACTCTCGAAAAAAATCCAAGAGCAGCCCTCTCACGACCCATCGTGTATATGCCCCTTATTAGACAACAAGGTGGACCAAAGACTCGATAGGCTGAATGGCCTCCTTCTGCACCGTAGGAATTCAATGACAATTTCAATCGACTAGCCGCCCTTTGCATTGTGTTTCTGTTATTATTATCTTTCTTGAAAGGGCGGATCAAAAATGGAATAATATCTGAGAGGACAAGTTCATTTTACATCGTTGACATGAGGCAGTCAACTGCCAAGTGACTTGTGCAAGATGCAAAGGAGGCTCTCAGCTTTCTTTCATTCATTCATGAGACACGGACGATACTGGCTGGGCCAGCATTTATTGCCCATCATTCGTTGCCCAAGGGCAGTTGAGAGTCAACCACATTGCTGTGACTCTGGGGTCACATGTAGACCAGCCCAGGTAAGAATGGCAGATTTCCTTCCCTGAAGAGCATCAATGAACCAGATGGGGCTTTTTTTTCCCCAATAAATCAAGAATGATTTCATCAGTGCATTCCAAATTCTTTTTAAACTGAATTCAAATTCCACTATCTGCCGTGGCGGGATTCGAACCCAGATCCTTGTGACTGAATTTCTGGATTGATAGTCTAGTGATAATACCACTAGGCCATCGTCTCCCTTCAGGCAGCGATTTATGCATAGGACTTGCAAAGGGTTAACGCGGGCTGGCTGAAGTTGCTCCACATGGCCTCAGATTACATTGGACGGGTAATAGTTTGCAGATGAATTGTTTACTACTATTAAGGATAATAGCCATTATTTATCAATGTGATGTCAGTGACCGTGAAGAACTCAGAAATCTGGCAGTGGCTTACCGGGGCTGTTCTTTTCTTCCCTGCAGCAAGGAGCTTTTACAATCAAATATTGGGTGACAGATCCAAGCAACATGAGGCTGAGATTGTGCAATCCAGTGCGCCACTAATGAGGCCAATGATATGGGAAATAGGGTCCACTTGTAGATTACCTAGGGCGTTAATGCTCCTGACTGATTGTATAACCCTCTAATAAAGTCAGAAGGACCCGTCTAAGCATGACTGACAGATAGCAGGCAATTGGCACTTTTAGCTTTGCTGACCTCCGAACTCTCAGGAGTCATAACATCAACACCATCTGTTGCGCAAGCTGATGCCAGAAGTCGGAGATCAAAGTCCTGGCGCATCAAACCTGAGTCGATTTTCAGAATGTTTAAACGGTGCGTCTATGGACGGCACGGTGGCACAGTGGTTAGCGCCACTTTCTCAAAGTGCCGGGGATCTGGATTCAATTCCAGCCTTGGGTCACTGTTGTGGAGTCTGCGCGTTCTCCCTGTGACTGCATGGGTTTCCTCTAGGTGCTTCGGTTTCCTCCCAAAGATGTGTGGGTTAGGTTGATTGGCCAGGCTAAATTTCCCGGTTGTGTCAGGGGGACTGGCAGGGTAAATATGTGGAGTTACGGGAATAGGGCCTGGGTGGGGTTGCTGTCAGTTCAGGTTCGATGGGCTGAATGGCCTCCTTCTGTACAGTGGGGATTCTGTTTCCTTCTATCCTCCTCAGGCACTTTTGAAAGCTACTGGAATTTTAATGGTTTTAGTGTTCTGTGTGAGTGGGGTGGGGGCAAGGCTTGGCGGGGGGTGGGGGATGTGTTGCAATCAAAACACTTTCCATCCCTTTGGAAAGTGATGTCCAAGGATCTTTGGTGAATTGTTGCAGTGCTACTGAGCATCGGTGGTGGAGAGATTAAATATTTACTGTAGATGTGGTCCCAGTTAAGTGGGATGATTTGCCCTGGATGGTGTCAAGCTTTCTGAGTGTTGTTGGAGCTGCACTTATCCAGACAAGCGGGGAGTATTCCATTGTGCTTCTGACTTGTGCCTTGTAGACGGTGGACAGGCTTTGGGGAGTCAGGAGGTGAGTTACTTGCTGCAGGATTCTGAGCCTCTGACCTGCTCTTGTAGCCACTGTGTCACTATGGTGAGTCCAGTTGTGTTTCTCCACGTGCATTCCGGCTGATCATCTCTTTGGGACATTTAGAGGGGATGGTTACCTCCAATTCCATCTGCTCTCATTTTTCCTAACACTCTTGTAAATTATTTTATGGGATTCTTCGCATCGTTGCTAGGCCACTATTTAGGGCCTATCTCTAATTGCCCTTGAGATAGTGGTGTGAGCTGCCTTCTTGAACTGCTGCAGTCCATATGGTGTAGGTACAACCTCAGTGCTGTTTGGAAGAGACTTCCAGATTTTTTGATGAGAGACAATGTAGGAGTGGCAACATGGTTCTTAAACTGATGCCATTCTTAAAGTCACAGAATCCCCATAATGCAAAGGAGGCCATTTGGCCCATCGTGTCTGCACTGACTCTCTGACAGAGCATCTTACCCTGGCCCTCCCCAGGAATTTTCCCCGCTAATCCCCCTAACCGACACATGTTAGGACACTAAAAGGCAATTTAGCATGGAAAATCACCTAACTGGCATATCTTTGGCATGTGGAAGGAAGTTGGGGTACTCAGAGCAAACCCACGCAGACACAAGGAGAACGTACAAACTCCACACAGACAGTGACCCGAGGCTGGAATTGAACCTTGGTCCCTGGTGCTGTGAGACAGTGTTGCGAGGCGCTGTGCTTCCTTAGCTTTTACTTGACCATGACCATGATGGATGGCAGGGCAGGCTCGAAGGGCCAAATGGCTTACTTCCCCATTATTTTATTTGAATTTATTTCTACATGTCATCTGGTTCGACAGGGCAATACTGCAACCTTCCACCAACAGAAATAGAAATGAAATCACCTTTTAATCCCAGGTTTTGAGATTCTATATCATTTAATGCCAGTAGAACTTTCCTTGTATAAATATGACACATTTTCATCTTTGTAATATTAGCTTTTTAATAACTTTCAAAGAAGAATAAACTATTTGAAAAAGAAAGCTACTCACTTTCTATATTTAATAACAACGCCTGCAGATTGTCAGAAGACCACATTACTCAACTGTGTTGTTTTGTCTCATGCCTTAAACCTCCCATATTACCCCCTCCACCCCCAAGAAAAATATTAAATGGGATGTTCATGTAGAGAGTAGGTTCAAATCTAGGCCACACTAAGAGGATGAATGACTCCCCTCTGTCACCGCGGAAAAAGCCTGAGTAAAATAAGAACTGTCTTAAAACCCTTCCACAAACTGCTGTCAAGTTCCACTTGTTTTTAATGATGTTGCTTATCCAAACACATCATCTAGTGCCAGAGATGTCTGAGTATGACAAGGTGAGTGGGGCTTCTTCAATGTTGTATCTGACTGAGACATTCTATGTATGCCTAGCCCTATCTGCTTCAGTCTACGCAAAAAATTCATTTTAAGATATTTCTGTCTATGCAATTACTTTTAAATTCTGTGATGTGGAGATGCCAGCATTGGACTGAGGTTGTTGGAGTAAACCGAAATGAAAAGATACAAGATAGTTTCCTGGCACAAAATGGACTCTGTGAAAAGACATTAAAATGTGCTGACTTAGGCACAGACATCGCACAAATGAGTTAAATCCTATCGGTGTCTAATTACTACAGGAAATAAATCAGAACTTGAGGCCTGGAAGATCAACTTAGCTTGAGATATGGCAGAAACAATGAGTTTTGTTAACAAGAACAGTCATTGAAAGGAGCGTAAATGTATAATGATGTGCTAACTACTAATATCCGTATATATCTACTCTCTGAAATGTATAACAATGTGCTAACTGCTAATGTCTGTACTTGTCCACTATTTGAAAATGTATAAAAGAAGCTCAGCTGCCACTTTAAAGTTGAGAAGGTGACCGCTAGCACTGCGGAGAACGCAGCGCTTCTCCCAAAGCTTTGTTCAATGAACTGCATGTTGATCTTTAAATCTGACACCGAGTGGTGATTTTCCCACAACAGAGATGGTTACAGTAAGAAGTCTCACAACACCAGGTTAAAGTCGAACAGGTTTATTTAGAATCATGAGGAAAGATGGAGTGGCATTGGAGGCAATTCAGAGAAGGTTCACCAGTTTGATTCCAGAGATGAGGGGTTTGTTATACGAAGAGATTGAACAGTTTAGGCCTTTACTCTCTGGAATTTAGAAGAATGAGAGGAGATCAAATTGAGATATACAAAATGGTAAGAGGTTTAGATAAATTATATGTGGAGCAAATGCTTTTTCCTGTGGGACATTCTAGGACAAGAGGTCATAGCCTTTGGATAAAAGGTAGTAAATTTAAAACAGAATTGAGGAGAAACTACTTCTCCCAAAGGGTTGTGAATCTGGCCAAAGTGCAGTGGGTGCTGGGGCAGGGAGTAAATTTAAGAAGGAGTTAGACAGATCTTTAATTGGTAATGGGTTGAAGGGTTATGGGGAGAAGGCAGGAAAATGGGGATAAGGAACATATCAGCCACGATTGAATGGTGGAGCAGACTCGATGGGCTGAATGGCCTAATTCTGCTCCTGAACCTTATGAATTTAAGAACTTATGTCAAAGATGACAAGAGATTATTCAATCTCACTGTGACTAGAATCAAACTCTACTGAGCCATTATCATTGCCAGCCTACTATACTGTGCTGTTATCATTGCCAGCCTACTATACTGTGCTGTTATCATTGCCAGCCTACTATACTGTGCTGTTATCATTGCCAGCCTACTATACTGTGCTATTATCATTGCCAGCCTGCTATACCGTGCACAATGCGGGTGTAAGGTCATCAAGCGGTAGCACTTCCTCCTCTTTTGCTGAGTATTGGCTGAGATGAGGAACCAATGAGTAACTCGTCAGTTGCAAAGCTGACATTTCCCACCAGGTAATCCCTTACCTGGGGCAAAAAAAACCCCTGCAGGCATGGCCCACGCCATCACACTGGTGAGGCCAGGGTCAGAAAAAGCTGGCAACACTGATCCCCAATAGAAAATTATCGCCTTCCACCACAGACACCCCCACATGCATACTCCCTCCTGCCCCCCTCAGGGACTCACGACCCCTGCCCCCAGTGGAGCTTCCCAGTGGCCCCCTACCCCTGTCCCCCCGTCCCTCGAGCCTGCTCCAACATTTAATAAGACCATGGCTGATCCTTTTGTGGACTCAGCTCCACTTATCTGCCCCTTCACCGTAACCCTTAATTCCTTTACTGTTCAAAAACGTATCTATCCTTTCCTTAAAAACATTCAATAAAGCTGCCTGAAGTGCTTCATTGGGCAGGGAATTCTACAGATTCTCAACCCTTTGTGTGAAGAAGTTCCTCCTCAACTTAGTCCTAAATCTGCTCCCCCTTATTTTGAGGCTAGTTTTAGTTTCACCTGCCAGAAGAAGCAACTTCCCTGCTTCTATCTTATCTACTCCCTTCATAATCTTATGTTTTTATAAGATCTTCCTTCATTCTTCTGAAATCCACTTAGTGTAGGCCCAGTCCTCCTAAGCCAGCCCTCTCTGGAAAGGAGAGAATGCAGAATGTACAGGGTGCAGAAAAAGATCAACTTTGTGTGAGGTAGGTCCATTCAAAAGTCTGACAGCAGCAGGGAAGAACCTGTTCTTGAGTCGGCTCTATACGTCCTTAGAATTTTGCATCATTTTCTTGATGGAAGAAGGTGGAAGAGAGTATGTCCAGGGTGCATGAGGTCCCTAATTATGCTGGCTGCTTTTCTAAGGCAGCGGGAAGTGTACATTGGCTGAGAGGCTGGTTTGCGTGATGGATTGGGCTACATTCACAAACTTATGTAGTTTCTTGCATTCTTGGGAAAACAGAAGCCATATCCAGCTGTGATACAACCAGAAAGAATGTTTTCTATGGTGCATCTTTAAAAGTCGTTGAGAATTGTAGCTGACATGCCAAATTTCCTTAGTCTTCTGAGAAAGTTGGTGGTTTTCTTACTATATTGTCAGCATGGGGATAGGTTGATCTGGACACCTAAAAACTTGAAGCTCTCGACCCTTTCTACTTTGCCCCGTTGATGTAGACAGATGCAGATGTTCTCCACTATGTTTCCTGATGGTTTCCCTTGCACCAATGGTTCCTCTTGTGGGGGAGTCCAGATCCAGGGGAAACTGTTATAAAATTAGGGGTCCCCCCTTTCAGGATGGAAATGAGGAGAATTTCAGAGGGTTGTATAACTTTGGAACTCTTTTCTCTCAGAAGGTGGCGGAGGCAGGGCCATTGAATAGTTTTAAGACAGAGTTAGATAGATCCTTGATAGGTGAGGGAAGCAAAGGTCATTGGATGTTGACGGGAATGTAAAGTTGTAAAGTTTATTTATTGGTCACAAGTTGGCTTACATTGACACTGCAATGAAGATACTGTGAAAATCCCCTAGTCATCACATTCTGGCACCTGTTTGGATACACTGAAGGAGAATTTAGCACGGCCAATGCACCTAACCAGCACGTCTTTCATTCTGAAGGAGGAAATTGGAGCACCCGGAGGAAACCCAGGCAGAAAATGGACAGATTCCGCAAAAATAATAACCCAAGCCAAGAATCAAACCTGGGTTTGTGGCACTGTGAGTCAGCAATACTAACCACTGTGCCACTGTGCCGCCCTTTGAAACGGGCTCCTAGAACTTTAAACATGAACAGATCAGCCATGACCTTATCAAAAAGGCTCGAAGGGGCAGAATAGCCAACTCCTGCTCCTATTTTGTGTGTTTGGAGATGGCGAGGCCTAGGAAGGGAATTCCAGAGTTCGGGGGTGAAGGTAAAACTACCAATGGTGGGGAAACGGAGGAAAGAGGGCAGAACAGGAGAGGTATGGGGAGAAAATGAAGGGAAAATTAACTCAGTCACCAGTCAGAAAGAAAACCAGCAGTGTGACTGCCCTGCTGAAATATTATTACTACATCAATTTAAAGCAATCCGTCTGTCAATGCACCATGAACCCTGCCAAATAGCTTCAAAAATTAAGCAAGTGAACAACACAGGCCCACAGTAACCCCTTAGGAGAATGGAGCTATATTGTCAAAAGAATATGCTTCATACTCCATGACTATGTAATTTGCTCAGTGTTTTGGAGTTCAAAGCATTGTGGACTTAGCATCCATAATGGGCGTAATTTAATTAAACAGACAGCTTTTACTTTTACAGTGTGAGACCTCACATTGATATTGGTGCCTGCGGTTCTGCCTGGCAGACGTTACTCCTGTGTCACACTGTGGGGAGAAATGAAAGGGCCACTTGCTGAATGACCTGTAAAACACTCAGCTCCCAGTGAGTGTAGGGGTGATATATTACACACAATATCACAGCATCTGCAGAGAATGAAAACGTTAATAAAATTACAAGATATAGCAGGTGTAATCTTTCAGGGCACAACCGTTCCCCCCCTCTCTCTGCCCCCGTCAAGCAGATAGTTGCGGTTGTTTTGGGTAATGATAAGTGAGCCAAGCACTGTTTGCTGAAAACACGAAAACTGTGCATGGAAATGAACAACACATTCATCAAGCTGTGTTACCAAGTCACCACAACTGCACCTTGTGTTAAGTGCTACACTCATCCCACTTTCTGATGGTTGCTCTGTGTAGCCTTTGTACATCTGTCCATTGACCTGGAATGCCTTTAGTCAACCTCTGGGATAGGTATTACCACTGCGTGGCAGTGAGCAACGTAAGATGGTGAATGGGCGACCCCCTTCACACTTCTCCCCAATCTCGCTCCTGCCGACTTCGGTTGGGATTAGAATCATTGCATCACGGAATCTCGACAGTGCAAAAGGAGGCCATTTGGCCCATCGAGCCTGCATCCCAGCCCTATCCCTGAACCCCCACATATTTATCCTGCTAATCCCCCTAACACTAAGGCTCAATTTAGCACAGTCCATCAACCTAAACCTGCACATCTTTAGACCATGGGAGGAAACTGGAGCACTCGGAGGAAACCCACGCAGAGAATGTGTAAACTCCGCACGGACAGTGACCCAAGGCCAGATTTGAACTTGGATTATGAGGCAGCAAGGCTACTGCGCAGCTGCAACCACTGCTGTTCTCCCAGCCTCCCCAGCCGCTTGGCAATCTTTGCCCCTTTAGTTGGCCATGTCTGTGAAGGAAGATGAAAATGTGCCTTAGGTTGGGCTGTGTCACCCAGAATGCACCCTGGCAGGAAAAGAAATGGCCACACGCATGCGGGCTGCTGCTCCAATAAACCATTCCTGCTGCAGAACTTTGCTCAGGAGCAGAATACCCACTGCACGCTTGTCTGCAATAACACTGAGGCAGGCATGTGACCACCTGAGAGGAAAAGAGGGCAATGGTGCCCAAGACAGGGACCCCGCTACCATAAAGGCATGAGCCCTGGCAATCAGCACCCTGCACAACACCAATACCCCCCAACCCCATTCTCCAGCCTCCACTCTTCCGGGACTTGCTTAGGGACATGCAATCTTGCAGTTTCGGACTCAAACAGGCCCTCTTTTGACTCAAAGGGCCTACCATCTACTTCAGGCCTAGGCACTCAGCAGTGTTTCTTCTGCCAACATGAGAGGGCAGATGTATAATTCTACTTCATGTGACCATACCTTCCTGCCACCATGTTCCAGGCCTTGCTGGGAGACTGTTCAGTGTCTAAACAAATGCACAATCATCATCACTGCGCAGTTTGAGTTCTGCCAGATTACCGCAATTTCCATAGGAGCATTAAGATAGAAACTCCCAAGTGTGATAAACCGCCATCACATCGACAGATATTTTCAATTGGTCAATAGTAGGTAACTCTGCAGATCCATATAAACTAGCCAATTTCAATTTTGTCTCAGAGCACAGCGGCACAGTGGTTAGCGCTACTCCTCAGGGAACATGGGTCCGATCCCCAGCTCAGGTCGCTATCTATGCGGAGTCTGCACCTCCACGCGTCTGCATGGGTTTCCTCATGATGCTCCAGTTTACTCCCACAGTCTGAAAGATGTGCTGCTCAAGTGCATTGGCTGTGCTAAATTCCCCCTCAGTGTACCTGAACAGGCGCCGGAGTGTGGCAACTGGGGGATTTTCACAGTAACTTCGTTGCAGTGTTCAGCCGACTTGTGATGCCAACAAATAAACTAAGACTTAGCCACCAGGAAAACAGTTTTACAGGAAGGTTAAAGTTCGTTACAATTACGCTTACTACCAATAAACATTTATGGTTTGATCTATTTACTACACAGGTGTGGATAATTTCTGCTAAGTGGATAGTTGAAAGTCCAGAAAAACTTTCTACCCATTTGATTTGTGGCCTAGCTATTTACTTTGGCTAACCAGATTGATTTTGCCTCAACGACATGTTTTGCTCCTTGCAAACATTTCTGATTGTTCACAGTCTTCTGGCTGACATCTGTTATTTGAACAATTTCACAAAATGCAGGAAGTTGGGGCCAATCATTTTTCACTTAGGACAATCTTCCATTGCAATGAAAAGTCTGCCAGCAACCGTACAGAGGACAATTACTGTTGATGCTCACGTGTAACACCAGAAATTGAGGCCATACTTAATGGGGATTGGAGAGGTCTGTGTGGTTGGTGGTATTTTAGTTCAGCTTAAGAACAAAGCCAGTTCTACTTCTCTACAAGCATCATAGGATTTATAAAATCCCCTTAGTGCAGGAGGAGGCCATTTGGCCCATCGAGTCTGCACTCACCACAATCCCACCTTGGTCCTATTCCCGTAACCTCACATATTTATCCTGCTAATCCCCCTGACACTAAGAGCTATTTAGCATGGTCAATCAATCTATCCAGCACATCTTTGGACTGTGGGGGGGCGGAATTGGAGCTCTGGAAGGGAACCACATTGACATGGGGAAATCCACATCAACACTGCAATGAATTTAGCATGAAAATTCCCTAATCGCCACATTCTGGCACCTGTACCACTGAGGGGGGATTTAACATGGTCAATGCATCTAAACGCACATCTTTGGACTGCGGGAAGAAACTGGACCATCTGGAGGAAACACACGCAGACACAGGGAGAATGTGCAGAATCCGCACAGATGTGAACCTAGGTTGGAATTGAACTCAGACTCCTGGAGCTGTGAGGGTGCAGTGCAAACCATTGTGCCACTATGCCGTTTTACAGGTGCACCATAGAAAGCATTCTTTCTGGTTGTATCACAGCTTGATAAGGCTCCTGCTCTGCCCAAGACTACAAGGAATTACAAAATGTTGTGAATGTAGTCCAGTCCATTGTGCAAACCAGCCTCCCAATTATTAATTTTGTCTACACTTCCTGCTACCTTGTCAAAAAGACAAAGCATACTATTCTTAGAATACATATGGGAGAGATAAAGGACAGAGTCCAGAATTCATTTCCCAGGAATGAGGTTCGAGCTAACACAGATATATATCCATTGGATCTTAAGTACAACTCCTTAACCACTTGGATATCATGGTAGAATAAGCACTTAGCTCTCTTCATTGTCTTCTCTCTCACACTCTCCCCTGAACTCCCACCACTTTCTTGCACTCTCGCTCTCTCCCAACCTCTTTCACTGTTCTGTCTCTTTCTCTGCTTCTCTCTCCCCCCCAGTCTTTCACTCTTCTTCTTCCTGGTCTCTCACTGTCATCTCTATTGGTGGAGAAGAATACTGTCTGGGCATACTTCTTTTGCCCGCAAAGGACAGGTCACTGTACCTGAATATAGATACCTTCCAGCAAGTATATGTAAGACACAATAAAGGAAAGCATGAGGGGTAATAGTTCCCATTTGCTATGCCATATCTTGACCAATCAGAGCTGACTTGCCAATCAATTAGCACCCTCATCTCATCTCATGCAGCATAAGCCATTGTTTCCTTTGAAATTTGGCATTCTTGCAGCTGTCCTGATGAGTACGAGATGAAAAACTTCAACAGAAGTCTCTTTATTCAAGCAATTCTCAGTATGGCAAAGTGATTATTTGTCCTGCCAGACTTGGCTGGAGTTTAGCTTGAGTGAGTAGGATTTAATGAAATATTTACACACCAAACAGGGAGAGTGGGGGCTGGGGGGGTGAGGGGGGGGGGGATTTAAATGAGAAAAAGTCTCTTTCTAATTCATTGTACAGAACCACTGGGGCAGATGCTGTTTTTAATACTGTTCTGCCAAAGGCATTGTGTCAGCTTGATGTGTATAAATAATGAAGACACGCACCCAATAATGCAATAGGTATCTTGTGCAGGGGATAAGCTCAAATCATTCACCGAATGGAAAATCCCCCCAGCATATTTTTGTAAATCGCCCCTCAGCTTTCATGGCTCAAATCTTCACGGCAGCAATCATTTCTAGGGCAAAGGTTATTAAGACACAGTTCAGACATGTAATCACTTGCTTGCTGAATGGATTCCTAATTTCTTTTCTTAAGAAAATTGCGTCTGTGTCTCTTAAGGTGGCGTGAGCTTCCTCCAGTCCCCTGGCCAGCGTCTTCAGCCAGAGCAACTTGCGATAGATGTTGTCAGGATCGAGAATTAACATTTTGTTTCAGTGCGTTGAAATAAAGTAACACCTACAGCTGTAACAATAATGACAGGTTCCCCAAATTGATCGCTCTTTATGAAAAAAAAAACGGTTAATGTGGAGCTCGTAACTCAATTCCGTGATCATAAACTGAAAAAAAACACAGGTTGAGTACTTCTGGCTATGTTAGGAATTTAAAAAAAAATTTATTCTAATAATTCATGCACCGACTGGAGAGAAGCAATGGGGCTTACAGTGATAGCGCAAGCTGGTGGAATCCAGTTAAAGTTTATTTATTAGTTTCACAAGTAGGCTTACATTAACAATCGACTTTAAGAAGCATAAAGGAGAGCATGCCCCTGTCTACATCAATGGGGACAAAATAGAAAGGATTGAGAGCTTCAAGTTTTTAGCTGTCCACATCACCAACAACCTGTTCTGGTTTCCCCCCCCCCACGTTGACAGTATAGTTAAGAAAGCCCACCAACACCTCTACTTTCTCAGAAGACTGAAGAAATTTGGCACGTCAGCTACAACTCTCATCAACTTTTACACCATAGAAAACATTCTTTCTGGTTGTATCACAGCTTGATAAGGCTTCTGCTCTGCCCAAGACTACAAGGAACTACAAAATGTCGTGAATGTAGTCCGGTCCATTATGCAAGCCAGCCTCCCATTTATTAACTTTGTCTGCACTTCCCACTGCCTTGGCAAAGCAGCCAACATAATTAAGGACACCACACAGTGTGGGCATTCTCTTTTCCACCTTCTTCTGTCGGAAAAAAGATGCAAAAGTCTGAGGTCACATAACAATCGACTCAAGAACAGCTTCTTCCCAACTGCAGTCAGGCTTTTGGACAGATTTACCTTGCATTAAGTTGATCTTTCTCTAAACCCTAACTATGACTGTAACACTACATTCTGCACTCTCTCGTTTCTTTCTCAATGAATGGTGTGCTTTGCCTGTATAGCACGCAAGAAACAATACCTTTCACTATACACCAATACATGCGGCAATAATAAATCAAATCAAAATCACTGCAATGAAGTTACTGTGAAAATCCCCTAGCTGCCACACTCCAGCACCTGTTTGGGTTCTCTGAGGGAGAATTAAGCATGGCCAATGTGTCTAACAAGCATTTTATCCGAATTGTGGAAATAAACAGGAGCACCAAGAGGAAACCCACTCAGACACGGGTATAACGTGGAGACTCTGCACAGAAGTGACCCAATTCAGGATTTGAACCTGGGTCGCTGGGAAAGCAGTGTTAACCACTGTGCCATCACGCTGCCACAGAATAATGGAGAGCCTGGACAATCTCCCCACCATGTCTACACCAGCACAAGAAGCGGGCAATACAACGGCACAGTGGTTAGCATTGTTTCCTCACAGTGCCGGGGACCGAGTCTCGGGTGACTGTGTGGAGTTTGTATTTCCTCCCCGTGTCTGCGTGGGTATCCTCCCACAGTCCAAAGTTTTGAGAGGGACTAGGACAGTAAATATGTGGGTTTATGGAGATAGAGCTTGAGTGGAATTATGGTTGGTTCAAACGCGATGGGCCAAATGGCCTCTTCTGCACTGTACAGATTCTTTGATTCGAAAAATGTTGGAAAAAATGGAACACCAAGGAGGAAACCCACACGCACATGGGGAGATCATACAAACTCCACACTGACAGTACCCAAGGTCAGAATTGGACCCATGTCTCTGGCGCTGTGAGGCAGCAGTGCTAACCACTGTGATGCTCAATTGTCATTTGTCATTTCTCTTCCCTTAACCGTGCTTGTGCAGAGTTTGCATGTTCTCCCCGTGTCTGCGTGTGTTTCCTCCCACATCTCCAAAGATGTGCAAGTGAGATGGATTGGCCATGTTAAATTGCCCCTTAATGACCAAAAAAGTGTAGATTAAATGAATTAGTCATGCTAAATGTATGGGGTTACGGGGAGAAGATAGGATAGAGGACCTGGGTGAGATGCTCTGTCAGAGAGTTAGTGCAGACTCGCTGGGCCAAATGGCCTCTCCTGCACCATTGGGAATGTCTGATCTCTCACTACTTTCTCTCTCTCCTGATATCTCATTGCTTGCTCTCTTTCTTTGTCCCTTTCTTCTTTTTCCTGGTCTCTCTCTGCCATCTTATGTGTTTATCTAAAAGCCCCTTAAACCCCTCTATCATACCTCTCTCCACTACCGCCCCTGGCAGCGTGTTCCATACATCTACCACTCTACGTAAAAAACATCCTCAGAACTCCTTTGAACTTTTCCCCCTCTCACTTTAAGTGCGTGCCTCTTAGTATTAGGCATTTGAACTCCGGGAAAAAGATTCTGACTGTCACTCCTATCGCTGCCACTTATCATTTTTGTACACTTCTGTTAGGTCTCCCCTCAGCCTCTGACACTCCAGAGAGAACAACTGTAGATTGTCCAACCTCTCCTCATAGTTTGTCCCCTCTAATCCAGGCAGCACCCCGGTAAACCTCTTCTGCACCCTCTCCACAGCCTCCACGTCTGAAAGGTAGTTGTCAAAATGAGTTCGATTCATTCACTAACAAAGGACCATGCTAAGTATGTTAACGATGGCAATAATATACCTTACTGCAGAGTTGGAATAAATGTTTTTGGAGGCTCGAACTCGGAGTAATTAATGGTCTCCATATCACGAGTCCAAAGTTGCTGCTTGGTTAATGGATTGGAAACCTCGTTTGTCTTACGAGATGGAGTTACTCAGCAAGAAAATGAATCACAGAGGTGGCCGCTCTCATTCAAAGCCTAACAAAGCTGCATAATGTAGCTCATTGATGTGGAGCGATACCCATTATAATTCCATCGGACTCGCCACTTCCCTTCTGCCGCTGTGAATATAATGAGGGACACACTAAATTAAAATCCATTCAGAATCCTGTTTAAGCGGCAATAAGAATCATAGAAACATAGAAACTAAAAGGAAGAGTAGACCATTCGGCCCTTTGAGCCTGCTCTGCCATTCATTTTAATCATGGCTGATCATCAAATTCAATACCCTGATCTCCCCTTCATCCACGGCATGGTAGCACAGTGGTTAGCACTGCTACCTCACATCTCCAGGGGCCTGGGTTCAATTCTCGGCTCGGGTCACTGTCTGTGTGGCATTTGCACATTCTCCTCGTGTCTGTGTGGGTTTCCTCCAGGTGCTCCGGTTACCTCCTACAATCCAAAGATGTGTAGATTAGGTTAATTGGTCATGCTAAAATTGCCCCTTAGTGTCCTGAAATGCTTAGGTTAGAGGGATTAGAAGTAAAATATGTAGGGATATGGGGGTAGGGCCTGGTTGGGAGTGTCGTCAGTGCAGACTTGATGGGCTGAAGGGCCTCTTTCTGCACTGTAGGGTTCTATGATCTTGAATTCTTTAGCCCCAAGAGCTATATCTAATTTCTTTTTGAAATCAGAGAATGTTTTAGCCTCAGCTGTTTTCTGTGGGAATGAATTCCACACATTCACCATCCTCTGGGTGAAGAAATTTCTCCTCATCTCAGTCCTAAAAGCTTTGCCCCTTATCCTGAAACTACAACCTGAAGTTTTGGGCTGCCCCAACATTAGAAACATGATTCAGATTTTTTTAAGTTTCTGTGAGATTCCCTCTCACTCTTCTAAACTCCAGTGAATTTAATCCTCACTGACTTAGTCTGTCTTCATGTGTCAGACTTGCCATCCCAGAGATCATTCTGGTAAACCCTCACTATACTCCCTCTATAACAAGGATATCCTTCCTTAGATAAAGGCAACGCAACTGCACACAATACTCCAGGTATGGTCTCACTAACACCCTATATAATAGCAGCAAAACATCCCTATCACTATACTCAAATCCTCTCATTATGAAGGTCAACATATCATTTACCTTCTTTACTGCCTGCTGTACCTACGCACTTTCAACGACTGATGCACAAGGATGTTGAGTATCCACCTCTCTCACTTTTACACTCCAGTAAATACAATCCTAATCAAGTGTTCTGCTCATGCCAGGCAAAAGCACTGAAAGTTCATTAAAGATATGCTCAGATTAGAGTGACAATGTAAACAATAGCTAACATACTGGGATTGACCTATTCTTGTCTTAACCTGGCATTAATGGAACAATCAGCCTCAAATCGGAGTCACTACCCCTCTTTTTTCTTTCATGGGTGTAGTTGTTGCTGGCAAGCCCAGAATTTGCTGCCCATCTCTAACTGCCCTTGAACTGAATTGCTTATATGGTTATCTTAGAGGGCAGATGAGAATCAGCTGCATTGCTGTGGCTTTGGAGTCATATGTAGGTCACAGCCAAGTAAGGA
Organism: Sphyrna mokarran; assembly: GCA_024679065.1. Classification (NCBI taxonomy): domain Eukaryota; kingdom Metazoa; phylum Chordata; class Chondrichthyes; order Carcharhiniformes; family Carcharhinidae; genus Sphyrna; species Sphyrna mokarran. Next base: position 42,427,523 of record JAGIQG010000018.1, read on the forward strand.
TGGCAGATTTCCTTTCGTAAAGGACACCAGCGAACCACGTAGTACAACAATCAACGATGGTGTCATGATCATCATTTGACTTGAGAGTTCAATAAGACTTGCTGGCTTCCAATTTCACCATTTGCTGTGTTGGGATTCGAACTTGGGTCCCCTGAGCATTCCCCTGGATCTTTAGTCTAGTCACAATACCACTACACCATCGTGTCCTCAACCCCTGCACTTTGTTCCTGAACAAAGTTTAATTGCTCATTTTGATTTGATTTGATTTATTATTGTCTCATGTATTATTATACAGTGAAAAGTTTTGTTTCTTGCATGCTGTAAAGACAAAGCATACTATTCATAGAGTATTCAAGGGAGAAGGATTTAATTTAATTAATTATTGTCACATGTCTTGGAATACAGTGAAAAGTATTGTTTCCTGCGCACCATACTGTTATATGTTCTATCCAGAAAAAGCATATTATTCACAAAGAAGGAAACGAGCAAGTGCAGCATGTAGAGTTATAGTCATAACTAGGGTGTAGAGAAAGATCAACTTAGTGCAAGATAAGTCCATTTGAAAGTCTGACAACAGTGGGGAAGAAGCAGTTCTTGAATCAGTTGATACGTGACCTCAGGCTGCTGTATTTTTTTCCCAACGGGTGTTACAGTCACAGCTAGGGTGTAGAGAAAGATCAACATAATGCAAGGTAGGTTCATTCAAAAGCCTGATGGCAGCAGGAACAAGCCATTCTTGAATTTGTTAGTACTTTTCTATCTTTTTCCCAACGGAAAAAGGTGGAAGAGAGAATGTCCGAGGTGCGTGAAGTCCTTGATTATGCTAGCTACTTTGCCGAGGCAGGTGGAAGTGTAGACAGAGTCAATGGTTGGGAGGTTGGTTTGCATAATGGACTGGGCTACATTCATGACTTTTTATGACCTTTCCTGACCTTGTGGTCTTGGGCAGAGCAGGACCCCATCCCAAGCTGCGATATAGTCGGAAAGAATGCTTTCTATGATTCATATGATAAAGTTGGTGGCTCCACAAGAAAAGTTTCTGGCTAAATTTCTCTTTCTGTCTGCTTAGGTAATGGGATATCAGTGGGGCGCATGCCTGAAACTGATACCATTGGAGAGTTTGACTCGTCTTCTTGTCTGCCTGAAACCTATTCACAGATAAAGATTGTTCTCGATTGAGTTGACAACAAAGGCACAAAAAAAATCAAACTGGAGACGGAAGATTCAAAAGAAGGGAAGTAATATCGAATAATGCATGGTGGCACAGTGGTTAGCACTCCTGCCTTACAGTGCCAGGATCAGGGTTCAATTCTAGCTCAGGTGACTACGTGGCGGTTGGACATTCTCCCTGTCTCTTTCTCCTCTGTCTATTTCCTCTGGGTGCTCCAGTTTCCTCCAAAGGTATGCGGGTTAGGTGTTCTATGTTCTATGGCCTGTTAGGTATGGATATGATCGGCGCAACTTGTGGGCCAAAGAGCCTCTTTGTGCTGTAGTGTTTTATGATCTAGGTGGATTGGCCATGCTAAATTGATCATCATTGGGGAATATCAAGGTAAATATGCAGATTATCAGAGTAAATACCTAGGGTTAAGGGGATAGGGTCTGGGTGGGATTGTTGTTGGTGCATGCTCAATGGGCCAATGGCCTCCTCCTGAACAGGAGGGATTTTATGATTCTATAAAATTATGGATTCTCATTGAAATATTGCTTAGTTTTGAGCATCACCTTGTAAGAGGTGACTTGAAATTGCAAGGCAATGGGAAAAGAGTAAGTGATTGGCACTATCTTGATAGTTCTTTCAAAAAGCCAGCATTGACGTGATGGGCTGAATGGCCTCCTTCTGTGCTGTAAGACACCATTTGAAAGCAATAACAGAGATGAAGGAAGTCTCAAAGTTTAATGCTTTGTTTCAACTAAAGCTAGGAAGGCCAAGGGGATGATTGAGGCTTTCCCTACCTTAGAGAGCTAAAGATAGGGTGTGACATCTGTTTTCTGTTGATCGGCAAGGTAGTAACGAGAGGACACAACTTTAAAGATTCCCACTGTGTTATAGGGGTGATTAGAAAAAAACAATTATTTTTGTTGGGGTGGTTAGAATGTGTCCAGCAAAACAGTCCACGTGTTCCTTTAAAAAGAAATGAGATAGTTGTCTGTAAAGGAGAGTTATTAAAGACCATGAGAATTGAACAGGAGAATGAGATTAGATGACAATGTTCATCAGGAGGAAAATACCAGGATAAACCAGAGGTATTGAATGGTCTTTTTTTGTGCTGTAACTCAATGATTCTGTGACTATTCAATGTTGCTACAGAAAATGTATATTCTGTCGAGCTTATTTTTATCAATAACTGCTGTGACAGCTGAAGCATGCAATAAGACCAACGAGGCACATATTTTACATGTAACAACACTAAACGCATATGTACGCAGTAAGAAAATCAATAAGAAGCTGACTTTAAATGTAATATCCAAGTGCACGTTTTCAGAATAATTAGATGTTGCTCTATAAATTCACAATCTTGAAGAATTGAGAGATGTTGGGCCTGATTTCCCCAAAAAAAGTTTGAAAGTACCCAATGGGTGAGGAAACATGACTTCTGAGCAAGCTTGGTAAATGAATTTCTGACATTCTGTGTAGCACAGAAGCCATCAAAGGTATTTCAGTGGGTGCTGGGGGTGGCGGTTGCAGGATGTTGGATGGAGAGCCTAATCTTGCCTGAGAACTATGAGGAGAGGTTGGAGAAACTTGATTTGTTCTCATTGGGACGATGGAGGTTGAAGGGCCACCTGATAGAAGTCTACAAGATTATGAGAACCATGGACAGAGTGGATAGTCAGAAGCTTTTTTCCGGGGTGGAAGAATCAATTATTAGGGGTCGAAGGTTTAAGGTTCAAGGGGCAAAGTTTAAAGGAGATGTACAAGGCAGATTTTTTACACAGAAAATAGTGGGTGCTTGGAACTCGTTGCCAGGAGAGGTAGCAGGAAGCGGATATGGTTGTGACTTTTAAGGGGCGTTTTGACAAATGCATGAATAGGAAGGGAATAGAGGAATGTGGTCTGCGGAATGGTAGGGGGTTTTAGTTAATTTGAGCAGCACGGTCAGTGCAGACTTGGATGGCTGAAGGGCCTATTCATGTGCTGTAATTTTCTTTGTTCTTTGAGAAGCCAGCATCGGACTGCTGAGTAGGCCAGTGCACGTGCACTGATCTCCCAGCGTAATCAAGCAACATGTGCCTCCCTATTCTGAATATCGCCAGCCTCCCAACTGTTGGCACTGTGAGGGTGCCAGGCTGGCACTGCCCAAGGGGCACTCACCGTCCATCTCCACCACTGATTTCACAGGGGACCTCAATAACCTCTGGTCCCACCAGCAAGGCCATCACGCCTGGTTCCCATTCCTGGGAAGTACACGTGATCCCCGCTGGTGTGGACCTCCACCGGTGGTGGCAGAACCTTTAGTGAGCTGGAAGTCTGCGTTACCCTTGGCCAAAGCAAGTTAAATTACTGGATAATTAGAATTAATTGGAGACTATTTCAACATGACATTTAATGTGGCAAACTGTTTCCAATTGTCATTGCATTTATTAATCTTCAATGAACCGAGGGATTTCTGCTTCAGTAATCTGAGTATCTTAATAAAACGAATAAATAGCGACAAATCGAATCAAAGATATGCCTGACTGTAACACAGGAGCCAGAGCCATGGTTGATAAGGGCCAGTACCGTGTACGTCGTAATATCAGAACTGGAACTCAAACAGGATGGAATATTTAACACACCATTATGCTGAGTGGTTTCATATGGGAGGTCATGAAAAAAATTAGGGCTGAACCTGGATTGTGATGTGTAGGTGATTTTAATGTTTCTGACATGAATGGGAAGAACCTGTACGCATGAGGGAGTTTACTGGAATATATTGAGTACCTTTTCCTAAGCAGTGAGCTAAGGAACACACAAGGTGAGGGAAATATTGGATTTGCTGCCACAAAATGATGCAATTAGAAATTTGGGAATATTTAGGTTATCACATTCATCAGGATATTAATTTTTGTTGGAAATGAGGGTGGATAGAACAATAAACCTATTGAGATACAGAAACAGAAAGTCTCAGTAGGACTGACAGCATCTGTGGAGAGAGAATAGAACCAACGTTTTGAGTCATGACGAAGAGTCATCTAGACGCGAAACATTGGCTGTGTTCTCTCTCCACAGATGCTGTCAGATCTGCTGAGACTTTCCAGCATTTTCTGTTTTTATTTCAGATTCCAACATCTGCAGTATTTAACCTATTGGGAAATTGGGTTTTTGGAGAGAAATCTTTGAGGGGTTGAAATAATGTGTGAATAAAATACCAAGAACCGCAAAAGCCAATCCTACTTTTCTGTAGCACATTAAATGCAGTAAAGTATCCTGAGACACTTCATAGAAGTAGACTCAGACTAACATTGACATTGAGTCAAAGAAGGAGATTCTTCAATATGCTTCTTCTCTTGTTCTTTGCCCAGAAACAAATTCAACCCATCACACCGCGACCAGGGCAAGGAAACAAGTCCCAATTCCACCTCAGCCAGAACGGAGATCAAACGCCATGTTGTCGGCATCAATCTGACTCACATTATCTAAACCAACCTGCCCCAATTTTTACAGTTGCACTCTCGGGAGCATCCTTTCTGGATGTGTCACAGCTTGGTATGGGCTCATGCTCTGACCAAGACCGCAAGAAACTACAAAAAAGTTGTGAATGTAACCCAGTCCATCACTCAAACCAACCTCCCCATCCACTGATTCCATCCACAGTTCCTGTTATCTCAGGAAAGTGACATAATTGAAGACTCTATACACCCCAGACATTCTGTCTTCCACCTTCTTCTGTTGGGAAAAAGATACAAAAGTCTGAAGACATGACTCAACATGACTCAAGGACATCTTCTTCCCTGCTGCTGTCAGACTTTTGAGGGACTTACATCGCATTAAATTGATCTTTCTTTACACCCTATCTATAATTACATTCTCCCTTTCTTCTCCTTTATGCATCTATGAATGGTATACTTTGTCTCCGTAGCACGCGAGAAATAATACATTTCACTATATCAACACACAATAATAATAAATCAAATCAAATCAATGATAGAAGTCCAGGGTACTGTGGCAACACGCATTTTTACATGAATATTTTTACATGAATATTTTTCACATGAGCTATGAACTGTGATGATAGAAGCTTTAATTTTCTTTCCATCACATCCCTGACCATGGATCTCCTGCTGTTACTGCTGCCACTGGTGTGTACTGGAAGGATTCACAAGTTTATATTCAACTTGTTTGGCCACATTATGAATGCACCTTCCTTGGCTGTCAAGCCTTGGAGTGGGACTTGAATGTGGAATTTCTGGCTCAGAGCACAGAGGCAGGGGTGCTACCCTGTTCCACATGACCACCTTTTCCTGACTTATGAGGGGCTGAAGTATAGAATTATAATATCCCTACGCTGCAGGAGGAGGCCATTTGACCTATTGAATCTGCACCAACCATAATCCCACTCAGATCCTATCCCCATAACCACATATTTACCCCAATAATACTGAGACTAAGGGGAAATTTTATCATTGCCTAACTTGTACATCTTTGGAAGGAAATCGGAAACTTGGTGTTGATCATGCAGAAGGCACTCTTCAGTTCTAGACAATAAAATGAAACAAAACTTATCCAACAGATAAACCAAAGAAAAGGGTTTAATACAGAAACTACATTACTCCAACACTTGAGGCCACTCCCTCGGCCATTGCAAACTCCAATAATTCCCAACAGGTTCTTATTTATACTGAGTCAACTAGTCTGCTAACCATCGCATGATTTTTGTCATTGGGTTACATAGTTTACTGCATCAGCTAACCTTTACAGCTTGTTACCATTAGTCATACAACAACAGATTCAATATTATCATTTGTTACGTCCTAACATCTGATGGAAACCCATGCAGACATGGGGAAAATGTGCAAACTCCACATAGACAGTGACCCAAGTCAGGAATTGAACCCGGGTCCCTGGCTTTGTGAGGCAGCAGTGCTAACCACTGTGCTACCGTGTTGCCCTGAGTCACAGACATTACGTGCTTTGAGAGTTCTAATCACAAGTTTGCTGAGGTTGTTAAGAATGGGGAATCTGTATTCGGTGAACCTCTGTTTGGCAGCAACTTTGAGGACCAGGAGACAACATTTAACATTTCTTTTGCCAAAAGTATATTTATGATTTTTGAAGTATAAATATAGGTCAAATTATCAGGTGAGATGGTGAAACTAAATTAAAAAAAGTTATTTTTTAAAACCCATTGTATGAGTTGCTATTGACTGAAGGGATACAGAATGAGGAACGTAGAAACAAAGAAAATAGGAGTGGGGAGGCCATTTGTCCCTTCGAGCCCGTTCTGCTATTCGTTTTCATCATGGCTGATCATCCAACTCAATAGCCTGATCTTGCCATCCCCTCATCTCCTTTCACCTCCTGCACCTCTAGAGTTATGTCTAATTGCTTCTTGAAAACATTGTGCCTTTGCTTCAACTATTTCTGTTGTTGTAAATTCCACAGGCTGACCACTCTCTGGGTGAAGACATTTCTCCTCACTTCTGTCCTAAACCTCAAACTGTGACCCCCAGTTCTGGACATCTCTATCAGGAACATCGTTCCTGCATCTATCCTGTCTTGTCCTGTTAGAACTTTATGGGTTTTGATGAGGTCCCTCCTCATTCTTCTGATCTTCAGCAAATATAAACCTAACCAATTTCATCTCTCCTCGTACATCAGTCCCAGTAATCAATCTGTTCAACCTTCTCTGTGCTCCCTCTAGGGATCATTCACCTTATGAAGGAGCAGTGCTCTGAAAGCTCGTATTACCAAATATACTTCTTGGCTTTAACCTGCTGTGAGATTTCTTACTCTTCTTCTAGAGCAAGAACATCCTTCCTCAGATAAGTCCCAGAATCACAAGAAGGGACATGATGGGATGTTTGGAAGGTTTCGATGGATAGGATTAGACAGGGTAGATGCAGAAAGATGTTCCTGATGGTGGGGATGTCTAGAACCAGCGGCTCACAGTTTGAGGGTACAGGTTTAGGACAAAGATTATGCTGGCTGCTTTTCCAAGGCAGTGGGAATTGTAGACCGTATCAATGGATGGGAGGCTGGTTTGCATGATGGACTGGGCTTCATTCACAACCCTTTGTAATTTGGGCAGTTTTGGGCAGAGCAGGAGCCATACCAAGCTGTGATACAACCCAAAAGGATGCTTTCTATGGTGCATCTGTAAAAGTTCGTGAAGGAAACATGTAAGTCTACATTCACTTTATCAATCAGCAATCAGATTCCCTCTCACCATTCTAAACTCCAATTTGCACGTGGGATAGTAGAGATTTTGCAGGAGCACCAGGCATCCAGATTCAGTGTTTATTCTATCTTCCTGCTGCATATAAATCCTGACTTGTGTCCTAATGTACGTTGTTAATGGTAACTTTATTAAAATGCAGTACATCGCCATAGGTCACACACTGGTTTATTTACCAATGAGTTCTGAATGCGTTATAGCTTCTGTGTTCCTTAGCTTACATATAGTTGGAAACCGTTCAATTATTTCCCCAACGATCTGTTTGACTGAGATAACTGAGTTCTTTTGCTAGGCAACCCCATTTTAGTGACATTGACGCCAAGTCAAATTTCACTGATATGAAACTCGGCTGCTTCTCTTTATACTGGTTCCAAGTTGGACTCCACCTTAATGATTCATGTTGATTATATTACAGAACAGGGGTCAGCGCTTGGAGCTGGTGTGACCTCTCTGAGAACAGTGTAAACAGGATACAAGAGGTTGTGAGTGCTTGAAAATAGACTGTGCACAGCTTTTACTTGCACTGGTTTGCAAGTGTCGCTTGCAATGGGGGTGCACAAACACATAAGCAAAAACACACGCACACACACATATATGCACATACACAAGCACATGCACACACATGTACACATACACACATACACACACACCACAAAAGCACTCACACACATGCACATAGATGCATACACACTGGCACACACATATGCACACACACATATATACATACACATGTACACACACACACATATATACACACACATGCACACACACACACATATATACACACACGTGCACACACATATACATATACACACAGACACACACATACACACGCACATATAATACACGCACAAAGCGAGTGAGGGCTTGCATGGAAACCAACTCTAATACCCTGGCAAATGCTTGATGCCTATGGGACTTCCCTTCTATCTTATCATCAGACTAATCTGCCTGATTTTGAGAAAGGTTCTTATCAATGGAACAGTGGAAGCCATACCTGGGAAGGCAAGTGGTGAGGATGACACAAGGAGTGGGATTTTCTGGTCACGCTCGCCTCAAAGCTGGAAAGTACTCCCCGATGTCAACAGACGTTGGCAAGATCTGTGTCCCGCCCGCTGCGATTCCTGAGGTGGGCATGATGGGAAAGTTCCACCCAAAGAGTCTACAGAGGGATAGGTGATTGGGCAAAAATTTGGCAGATGGAATATGATGTAGGAAAATGTGAGGTTTTGCATTTTGGTAGGGAGAATAAATGTTATTTGATAAATGTTACAATACATAAAGTAATTGTAATGTTAACCTTCATTTCAAAGGAAATGGAATATAAAAATAGGGAGGACTTATTCAAACTATACGAGGCACTAGTCTAAACCACACCTGGAATACTGTAAACAGTTTTGGTCCCCTTATCTAAGGAAAGGTATATCGGCATTGGAGACGGTCCAGAGAAGGTTCGCTAGGTTGATCCTGGGTATGGAAGAATTTTCTTTTGAGAAGAGGTTGAGCAGGTTGGACTTGTACTTATTGGAGTTTAGAAGAATGAGAGGCAATTTTATTGAGACATATCGGATTCTCGAGGGGCTTGATAGCATAGATACTGAGAGGTTATTTCCCCTTGGGAAAGAGGCTCGAGCCAGAGGCATAATCTCAGAGTTTTGGGTCACCTATTTAAGATAGAAATGAGGAGGAATTCCTTCTCTCAGAGAGTAGTGAATCTGTGGAATTCTTTACCACAGAGGGCTGTAGAGGCTGGGTCAGTAAGTATGTTCAAAGCTGAGATAGAGAGATTTTGAATCAGTAAAGGAATCAAGGTTTATGGGGATAAGGTGGGAAAATGGAATTACATCAGATCAGCCAAGATGTCCTTAAATGATGAAGCAGACTCAATGGGTCGAATGGCCTACTCCTGCTCCTATGCCTTCTAGTCTTATGGTTTCAACATTAATGAGTAGGAGAGGCACATACAACAACAACCTGCATTTATGTAGCATCTTTCACATACTAAGATGCCCACGAGGCACTTCACAGGAGAGTTATCAGGAGTGACAGAGGAGATATTAGAATCAGAAGTTTGGCCAAAGCAGTAAGTTTTAAGAAGTGACTCAAATGGAGAAGTGGGAGCTGGAGAGGTTTAGGGAGGGAATTCCAGGGATTACAGCCTCAATAATGGAAGGCAGAGCTATCAGATATGGGAGGAAGGAAATGAGAGATGTACAGGAGAACTTGAGTTGATTTGACTTGATTTATTATTGTCATATTTGTTAGTTTCACCCGTGCAGTGAAAAGTATTGTTTCTTGTGCGCTATACAAACAAAGCATACTGTTCATAGAGAAGGAAAGGAGACAGTATAGAATATAGTGTTAATCATTGCTAGGGTGTAGAGAAAGATCAGCTTAATACAAGATAGGTAATTCAAAAGCAGGAAAGAAGCTGTTCTTGAGCCGGTTGGTATGTAATCCCGATGGAAGAACGTGGAATAGAGAATGTCTGGGTGTGTAGGGTCCTTGATTATGCTGATTGCATTTCCAAGGCAGCAGTAACTCTAGACAGAGTCAATGGACAGGAGGAGGCTGGTTTGGGTGATGGACTGAGCTACGTTCTCAACACTTTGTCATTTTTTTGTGTTCTTGGACAGACCAGGAGCCAAGCCAAGCTGTGATACATCCTGAAAAGATCAGAGGCAGGATAAGTTCCTGGAGGATCATGGATCTGAAAGGGAGTAGGGAGATAGGGATGGGTGAGGGCTTGGAGGGATTTGAATGTATGAGAATTTTAAAATTGAGGTTTTTCCAGGTACTGTGACATTCCCAGGAATTAGGTGCAAACTTATTCCTTTCCCTGAAAAGTTATATCGAGCAAGTGCCCACTGGGCTTACCCAGATTCTCATCATAGCCTCCGATGAGCTGAATCCAGCAGGCTATGTATCTGCACATGTTTCAATGTGCCCAATGGAGCAATATACAAGAACAACTCAAAGAAACGTACAATGCTAGTCATGGTTTGAGTAAGACGGAATGGAGAAGAACTCAAGAAGGAAAAAGCTGGTGAAAGTCAGCGTAATCATGAATAGAGGTAAACACGTCCATTGGCTCTTCATGGCTATGAGGTGACTGTTTAACCAATGTTTGCGCATTGTGGTAGCGTGGTTCTTCATAAACTACCTGACTGGGTCAGAGCCAATGGAGCACAAACGAGTGCATCGACCTGGGTAATCAGGAACGAGGGTTAGCAGTCTCAGGGCTGGAGGGCTTCAACTGGAGTCAGGACCTTGTTAGGAGTATGGGAAGAAATTTCCAGTCCCAGTCACCACGGGAATCCATGTCTCTGATGGGAATTTCCATACCTAGGGTAAGCATAACCAGGAAATCCCACCCTAAATCTGTCTTAGTTATGCTGTTGAACCTTCTGTTGTATATAATTTTTCTTATCAATAGCTAATTGTTTGCCACATCAAGTTGCTTCGAGCTATTACACATATGAAGTTATTCTCCCAGTTCATTAAAGTTGAAGTTTAAGGTTTATTTATTTGTGTCAAAAGTAGGTTTACATTAACACTGCAATGAAGTTGCTGTGAAAATTCCCTAGTTGCCACACTCTGGCACCTGTTTGGGTACACTAAGGGAGAATTTAGCATTGCCAATGCACCGAACCAGCATGTCTTTCAAACTACGGGAGGAAAACAGTGCACCTGGAGGAAACCCATGCAGACACGGGGAGAATATGCAAATGCACGGTGCAGGGCTAGTTTAGTGAAAAGATGTGGCACACAAGGGGAGATGATGACCTCATGCCATCATCACTAGACTACTAATCCAGAAACTCAGCTACTGTTCTGGGACCCAGGTTCGAATCCGGCCACAGCAGATAGTGGAATTTGAATTCAGTAATAAAAGTCTAGAATTAAGAATCTATTGATGACCACGAAACCATTGTCGAAAAACCCATCCTGTTCACTAATGTGCTGTAGGGAAGGGAATCTATGATCCTTAGCTGGTCTGGCCTACATGTGACTCCAGAGCAATGTGGTTTGATTCTCAACTGCCCTCCAAGGGCAAATAGGAATGGGCAATAAATGCTGGCTAGTCAGCGACATCCACATCCCATGAATTAATAAAAAAAAAGTAAGTAGCTGTTTGAGGAAGGTTGGGAGAGTACAGGGGTATCTCTCTTACCGTACTCCAATGCTTCACTGGCCAAAATTAGCCGGAGGAATCCGGCAGCAAGTCTCACTTTACCCGCGAGACTTTTTCTGACATCTGAGGAGACGGAGTTAAGAAAAGGTCTCTCCGTGGAAAAGTTATTTTGGCATCTGACCTCTGGTTCACTGATGCTGCCCTGAGGAATAAGGAAGTGATTAAAAGCTGCAGCCAGCAAAGTAGCATTGCCTCAGCGAAGAGGAGGCAATCCTACAGAGTGTTGTATCCGCTGACAGCGAAAGCAAATTTTAACTTTGAAATCACAGAAAACCTCTGAGGATGGTTACAGCTGTTCTGTAATATAAAAGATTAAAGAGTTTTGGTCTGGTGAGGCCTTGACTTCAATGATCATTCTCCAGCTCAAGAATCCTGTTTTAACTTCTTTCCACTCCTATATTTAGGTTTGAATAAAGTACACCCGTGACTGCATTAATCTTGATTCTGCGTTGCAACGCCAAGGTTCTCCCTTTCCAGGGTCAATCAATGAAACTTAACACCCCTGTGGCACTTTGGGCTAATGAAATTCACAGAAAACCGGTGGACTCAGAATTTTAATAAAAAAGAAAACAAATGAAAAACAGCCATTAAGAGGGAAAGAGGTGAGATTCAAGGTCAATTAATCAGTTAAGGCTTCAAAATCCATGGAGAATTGGCTCCAGAAAGAAAGCAAAATTACCTTCGAAGCTACACTCTCCCGGGCTCTCTGATTTTTAACTTTTTAAGGGAAGTATTAGCCTAGCGGTATTATCGTTAGATTATTAATCCCGAAACGCAGCTAATGTTCTGGAGACCTGGTTCAAATTCCACACAGCAGATGGTGAAATTTGAATTCAGTTAATAAAAAAAAATCTGGAATTAAGAGTCTACTGATGACCATGAAACCATTGTCGGAAAAACTCATCTGGTTCATTAATGTCCTTCAGGGAAGGAAATCTGCTGTCCTTACCCATTCTGTGACTCCAGAGCCACAACAAAGTGGTTGACTCTCAACTGCCCTCTGAAATGGCCCAGCAAGTCACTCAGTTGCATCATAGAACATAGAACATTACAACGCAGAACAGTCCCTTCGGCCCTCAATGTTGCGCCGACCAATTAAGAGAAAGCAATGACCCTCTAACCTAAACCATTCCCTTTTCATCCATAAACCTATCCACGGACCTCTTAAATGCCCCCAAACTTGGCGCATCTACAACTGCAGCAGGCAGGGCATTCCATACCCTTACCACCCTCTGGGTAAAGAACCTACCTCTGACATCCGTCCTATAACAACCACCCCTTAATTTAAAGCTATGTCCCCTCTTGCTAGCTTTCTCCATCTGAGGAAAAAGGCTATCACTGTCCACCCTAACTAAACCTCTAATCATCTTATATGTTTCAATAAGGTCTCCTCTTAGCTGCCTTCTTTCTAACGAAAACAACCTCAAATCACTCAGCCTCTCCTCATAAGACCTGCCCTCCATACCAGGCAACATCCTGGTAAATCTCCTCTGCACCCTCTCCAATGCCTCCACATCTTTCTTATAATGTGGGGACCAGAACTGTACACAATACTCCAAGTGTGGCCGCACCAGAGTTTTGTACAGTTGCAACATCAATCGATACAAAACCAATAGAAAGGAATGAAAGCTGGATGGACCACCCGGCATGATGTAGAGATGCTGGCGTTGGACTGGGGTGAACACAGTAAGAAGTCTGACAACACCAGTAAACTCACACAAGCTTTCGAGACTGTCCTCTTCATCAGATGTCAGAAAATGTCTCACGGGTAAAGTGAGACTTGCTGCCTGAAGCGTGTGTGAGTTTACTATCAAATAAATCGGTTGGACTTAAACCTGGTGTTGTCAGACTTCTTACTGTGATCACCTGGCATCAACTGAGGCATCCAGCAGATACACGGCACATACTCTTGCAACTCGGCCAATGTTATCTACCTAATACGCTGCAGAAAACGATGTCCCGAAACTTGGCACATTGGGGAGACCATGCAGATGCTATGACAACGGATGAATGAACACCACTCGATAATCACCAGGCAAGACTGTTCCCTTCCAGTTGGCAAATACTTCAGCAGTCACTGGCATTTGGCCTGTGACCTTCGGGTAAGATATTCTCCAAGGCGACCTTCACGACACACAACATTGCTGAGTAGAGATTGATAGCCAAGTTCCGCACACATGAGGACAGCCTCAACCAGGATCTGGGGTTCATGTCACACTATCTGTAACCCTCATGACTTGCCTGAAAGTGCAACATCTCACTTACTGTTCTGTCTGGAGACAATACACATCTCTTTAACCTATCTTAATGCTATCTCCACTCACATTGTCTGCACCTTTAAGTCTTGAATAGGAGGTTAGCTGTAAAGACTCGCATTCTAATCAGTATTCTGTAAACTGTGTGTGCCTTTATATGCCCTTCTCTGATCAGAACTTTCCACACACTTGATGGAGGAACCTAGGCATCCACCCGGTACACGGTACATACTCTTGCAACTCGGCCAATGTTATTTATCTAATACGCTGCAGGAAAGGTGGCAGAAAGTCACCATTGATGTCTGGTAAACAGATAGTTGCTTCATAAGCTCATTGCCGTTCTGTGAAATCTTGCTGTGCGCAAACTGGATTCCTATAGTGACGATGCCTCAAAGAAGTACACGGATTGTTAAAATCTTGGGATATCCAGTGGGGAAATGACATTCACACAAGTCCTTTATTTCGTGTTTGGGTTTGATTGTGGGCTTGGAGGGGTGATGATGTCCTCTGGCCCTGAGAAGGGAACTTTGGGCCTGGGGTGCCTACGCTGCCTTTTTGCTTTTCCCACTGGGTTTTCCTTCCTGGCTCACCTGTCTGTAGTTTGGGGAGGTCGTGGGAACCTGGAGCTGAATTTTCCAGCACTTACAATGGAGGGATCTTCCGGTCCTGCCAATAGCGAACCCTTGCATCATGTTCCCTTGTGACATGGCTGGCAAACAATGGAAAATGTTATTGACATCGGCGGGATTGGAAAATCCTAATGATGACTACCTTTGCTGCTGGAAACCAGACTGCAGAAGGTGTAGAAAATCTTGCCCGTAGAAAGTAGGAACACATGTAGGCCATTCTGCCCTTGAACCTATTCCAGCATCCAGTATGATCATGGCCAATTCTCCATCTCAATATTCAGGCTCCTGTGCCCTCTTCATTCCCCTTCAGTCTCCAGGGGAAGATTCCTGCCCAATGTCTTTGGGCATCCCAGTCCTGGGGTTTGTTCTGGAGTGGGCATTTGTAGGGTAACCAGCTTCTGAATGGTCAACGCTGGGATACATCGAAAAGCCTTGGGAAGGTGGGACTCCATGATAAGTCCATCTCCCAGAATATATCCAGCAGGAGTTGGCAAGACTAATAGATGCCTGGGCAAATTTTCCTGTTCTGCCCATCGTGGGAATTGGAGCGGGTGAGGGATGGACCATGGAGACGTCTGTTGACCTTGGATGGAATTTTCCAGTTTCGGGGCAAGAACAGCTGGAAAACCCTACCCCCAGTTACTGAAGACGTGAGCTACAAAGCAGAGACTTGTGATTCAATGACATTTCTGCCTCATTCTCTTCGAACTGAACCAAGCCTTTATTTGTCAGAAGGTCCCAGAATTTTTAATTCTGCTGGAATGTTACTGAGCAACACACAATAGTAAGGATGATCTCCACTTAATAGCCTTTATTTATTTTCAGTTGCCCAATGGGTTTTGACAACAGAGGTCTTCAGCTAATAGCTGGATTTTAATCTCACCATGGTGTCATGTGTATGGGAGATTTTGCTTGTATCCAGAGATTTATGTGGGAAAGCATAAGATCTGTCAACGGGAAGTTTGATTAGAACATGCTACGGCGCACTCGAACTTGTTTGCCATCAACTTCCTTGCCACTGATTGGTGGTTTACCCATGGGTGTGAGTCTGATGACCTTGTCAATCGCAGCTTCTGATTGGTGGACAATTACGTCAATCTTCCTGTCACCACTCAGGGGCTCATTCCTTCCTGGCTCCCAGGAGGTCATGAGTTAAATTATAGGTCATGGGGGTAAATTACACCCAGTGTCTCTGAGAAATTACACGTAGTGCCTTCTAGACATTACCCCCAGTGTCTCTGAGAAATTACCTATCTGGACAGACTGGGACATTTTTCTTTGGTGTGTAGGAGACTGAGGGGTGATATTATTAGAGGTGTATAAGATCATGGGAGACATGGATAGGGTGAATGCATTCAAGAATGCTGTGCAGAGCGACCTAGGTCTGTTTGTGCAATGGGGAATATTGTATATAACTGCAACATGATTTGCCAGATAATGGCTTTAGGAAAGATTGGAACTATTTCCACAAAATATTAGAAGGTTTTAAATTCAAAATGGCTGCAGGGTGTGGGAGGGCTCCTACCAATAGTTTAAATTATATTTTTCCTTTTGTTCCCACGTTCGTGCATCTGTCACCCTGCTTAATTGTCACCTTTAGGGCCCAATTATGTGAATGAGTTTTGAGTCAAATTATGCGCTTAATTTCTTTCAAATAATCAACTGATTATTGCTTCCGTGCATCCAAAATATTCTCTACTTCCAACAGAACGCAGCTCCTTGTTATTTGTCATCATGCTTACAGCATTGTTACCAGTTCCCACTCAAAGGGTTTTCTCCAAACCTTTCTCCAGCAAGTCTTGAGAAAAGATTATTGCAACAAGAATAATGTTGTGCTTCCAAGTAGAATCCAGCTCACTGTCAAGAATTGGTCTCCATTCCATAGTAAGTAAATAAAATTGAAGAAACACTCAGCGGATCAGGCAAAGAGAGGAATTAGGTAAGATTAGTACGTCAGTTCCAGGAACCTTCATGAAAATTCTGTAGGGGAATCTTTCATTTTAGTCGTTAATGAGACATGGGTATTGCTGGCTGGCCAGCATTTATTGCCCATGCTGAGTTGTCCTTGGAGGGTGGTTGAGAGTCAACCACATTGCTGTGGCTCTGGAATCACAGATAGGCCAGACCAGGGTAGATTTCCTTCCTTAAAGGACATTAGTGAACCAGACGGATAAAAGCATATTACTGTGGAATCTGTAACCAAAAAAGAAAATGCTAGAAAATCTCAGCAGATCTGACAGTTAGAAGAGAAAAGAATTGATATTGCAGGTCCAGATAACCCTTTATCTAAAGCCAGCCTGAACCAGATGAGTTTTTGCAACAATTGTTTCATGCCCATCAGTAATTCCAAATATGTTTTATTGAATTCTAATTCTACCATCTACCATGACGGGATTCAAACCCAGGTCTCCAGAACATTGGCTGAGCTTCTGCATTAATAATCTAGCAATAATACCTTTCCCCGTCTGTGTTCTATATATTTTTCCTGCTTTTCTTCACTAATGATTAAAATCTCTTTGGAAGTGAATGACTAAGCCCCTCGTCATGGTACGAAACAGATAGGCACAACAGCCATTAATAGACTTTAACCTGCAGGACGCAATATTCCGATTCAGTTCAATCTCAGGCAACAAACTCTATCAGATGTATAGTTAAAAACATTGCTCCCCACAAGCACAGTTCAGATTTCAAAGGTCTCTCCACTTAACTTCACTGAGTAACCCTTAGGGGTGTCGCTCAGATGTCTTACAAATTCCGATTAGCTCAAGCAAAATGCAGAAATCTGCTGAATTTTTCTTCTTCCTCCCCGGGGTACGCAGAAAGCGATAAGAATCGCCACCGAGAAGCCAAACACTGCCTAATATGGCAATGGTTCCCAAGCTGAATTGAGGAAGTTGGAGTGTTTTTGCAGTAAACATCAAGCCAGAGCGACGGAATTTGCGGCATACTCTTCAAAGGGAACGTTCGGCTTCAATGTGTGACAGATACATTCTGTGCAATTCTGGACTGAAACAGGGCTGGAGGGTAGCAATGCCAACCCTCCAGTTAATAAGCTTTGAAATAGGGGGTGACATGATGGCAAAGTGGTTAGCATTGCTGCCTCACAGCGCCAGGGACCTGAGTTCGACTCCTGGCTTGGGTCACTGTCTGTGTGGAGTCTGCATATTCTCCCCATTTCTGCTTGGATTTCCTCTGGGTGCTCCGATTTCCTCCCACAGTCTGAAAAACGTGCTGGTTAGGTGCATTGGCCATGCTAAATTCTCCCTCAGTGTACCCAAACAGTACTGGAGTGTGACAACCAGGGGATTTTCACAGTAACTTCATTGTAGTGTTAACATAAGCCTACACATGACACTAATAAATTAACTTCAACCCAGAAATCGACAGGTTAATCGCCTGAAAATGCAGCTGTTAACAATCTGAGAGAACGCTCATGTTGACATTACAAGATGTAAAATAAATACAACGCTTTGAAGATGGGGAATGGAAGTTTAGTAGTTTATTAGTATCACAAATAGGTGACATTAACACTGCAATGTGAAAAATCCCCTAGTCGTCACATTCCAACACCTATTCGGGTACAGTGGGGGAGAATTTAGCACAGCCAATGCAGCTAACCAGCTCGTCTTTTGGAGAAACCGAAAGTTTTTTCCGAGATTTTCCAGCATTCTCTGTTTTTGTTTCAGATTGCAGCACCCGCAGTGTTTCGCCTTTGTGGTGTTGTGTACGGTTCACGTCAATCCTACTTGATTGTTGATGGCCGTGCTTCTGACCCTCATGAGCCAACACTCCATATGTGTGAGTGCACGATGATGGCAAGATGCTTTGTTCTGGGTTAGCTGCCCGCCTGCCAGAACAGCATAAAACTCTGGCCCAGTAATCCCTGCATAAGCCAGTTCAATAGAGCACCATATTCAATCGTTCCAAGATTTCGACGGGAAGAAACAGGCAAAGAAATAATATCATTTTTCCGTACGGATTAAATTCATAGAAATAATTAGGCTGTGTCACATTGTTGAAATATAGTGAGGAATTTCATGCAGTTAATTAATTACTGCAGGGCTGTAATGTGAGCCAATATCAGCTTTGTGCCTTGCTATATTGTATTTGTTTGCTAGTTTGGAGACTGATGTTATCTGGGTGAGTGGTAGCAAGCTTAGATTGGTTTCAATCTCTGTGTTCTGCCAATTCTGGCCTCTTGAGTATTTCTGATTTAATCACTCCACCTTTGGCAGTCATTTATTCCGCTGCCAAGGCCCTAAGCTCTGGAGTGCCCTGCTTGCACCTCTCAGCCTATCTACCAGTCTCTCTTCTTTCAAGATGCCACTTAAAATCTACCGCCTGGTCATGCCCTGTGTGGACATGCCATATTGTGAACTTTCAGTCAATATTTTAAACAATTGGGCATAAACAAGCTGCTGCCAACCATCTGATGTTTTTGGAACATAGGAACAGATATTGGCCATTCAGCCCATCGAGCCATTTAAAGGATCATGGGCTGCACGGACATTTCAACAGGTAGAGTTTTCCTGTCCCGCCCGCTACGGGAATCATAATGGGGGGCACACAGTCCATTGATCTCCGGCATGAATTTTCGGCCTTGGGACAAATGCAGCTGGAAAATCCTGCCCACTTTTGTAAACACTCTACCCATTAATCCTTGATGTTAACGTTAATCAGAAATCTGTCGCTTTCTGCTTGAGACACATTCAGTGACTGAGCTTCCACAGCACTCTGGAGTAAAGGACTCCTTTATTTGGTCCACCTTGTTGTCTAACGAGGGGCATACACGCTTTGGGTCGTGAGAGGACTGCTCTTGGATTTTTTTCGAGAGAATCCTACTGCTTCACATCGTTAGTGTACGCTTGACCTGGACTGTTTGATGGGCAACATGACAGCTCAGTGACTATCACTGTGCTGTGCAGATACATGGATTTGGGCCTGTGTCTGTGGGAGTTTGCGCATTCTCCCCGTGCTTGCGTGGGTTTTCTCCGGGAGCTCCGGTTTCCTCCCACATCCCGAAGATGTGCTCTTAGGCTAATTGGCAAAACAAATTCTCCCTAAATTGTCTCAAATTTGGTTTTTAATCCATAGATCTATAAACATGGACAGGGATCACGGGTAGAGGTGGAAACATCGGGGTGGCGGCGCGGGCTCGTTGGGCTGAAGGGCCTGTTTCCCATGCTGTTTTGTTCTTTGTTCTTTGTTCTTTGACTCCAAAGGTTCACAAATCCCTAAATAAAGAAATTTCTCCCTATCCCAGTTCTAACTGGCTTCCCACTTATTTTGAAATTGTGCCCCCTGGATCTTGACTCCCCATCAAGGGAAAAATCATACTGACATCTACCGTGTCTACTTCTTTAAGTATTTCAAATCCAACGGTGCAGATTTGGCCCATCGAGTCTGCATTGATCACAACTCCACCCAGGCCTTATCCCCATAACCCCATAATTAGCTCGCTGACACTAAGCAGCAATTTATCATGGCCAATCCACCTACCCCACACATCTTTGGAACTGTGGGAGGAAACCTAAGCAATGTGGAGGAAACCCATGCAGACACAGGGAGAAAGTGACCAATACAGACAATGACTCAAGCTGGGAATCGAACCCGGGTCTCTGGCGCTTTGAGGCAGCAATGCCAACCACTGTGCCACCATACCAATCACCTCTCATTCTTCCAGAGTCAAGAGCCATTTTGCATTTGCACTGCAGATAGTATCAAATCTCTGGCAAGTGCCTAATTAAATATGAACAGAGGCGAAATTCATACATCTCATTGTTTAAGTATGAGCCAATTCTTAAAGACCATGGAGTTTTCAGACTGTCCATAGAGGTCAAAGGTGAGGTCCAAAACTTGCTGGCCACTGTATCTGCTTCCCATTAGATCCGATGGCCTCCCCCCGTGAAAGTAGATTGGGTGAGCCTCAGAAATGTTAATCTTGATGAAACTCAAGAAGAAAAAAGAATGCTTAACTTTAAAACGGAGATTGGGTCCTTGGACAGTGAAAGCTACAGCTCCCACTAAGCTGGGGTGATCTCTGCGCATATGAGGTCTTGCAATGGTTGCACATGGGCAGTTCATGTTATATGTTTGGGATTTCTGCGCAGTGTCGGCTGGGCGATGGCAGCACATGCATATTTGGTCCATTTTCTCATTGTCAGGTAGGTAAATGGTCTTGCACACACACCTGAGTAACTGCTTTCTTTTATATTTTCATCTAAAAATGGCTCCTGTGCAGCTACACAAAAAGGAAAAACAAAACAAAAATATGATGATACTGAGACTTTAAGAAATGTATTAGGGACATGTTTTCCTGTGCAGGATTTGTTTTAGCAGTTTGTTTTATTATCGGTGCCATTTCGTCTGTATCTGGCAGCCATGTTGCTACTGCAGCAGCATAATTGATCCCAATTGTTAATTGTTTTACTCTGGACTCATGGAAGGTTGTTATTTTAATGTTTTCCACTAGAGTTTTTCAGAATGGGGCCTGATTAGGTTTTGACAGGTGACTCTTTGGGGTTAGGCTCACAGAAAGAAATCCAGTTCAGTTGCTACAGGTGATACAGAGAAAGACACCTCTTTCTCTCTCCGACGTCTGGAGACTGGGACCTGGCAGGAACTTGGTCTCTTTCTCTGAAGGTCTGCCTCTAGAAGGTAAATCTTTTCCTGCAATCTGCTGTATGGGAGTCAGAAGACATGTGTCTTTCTTTATCTGTCCAGAGGGGCTAAAAGGCTGGAAATCTGGATCTTACTCCCCCACCACTTTCGCTGACCCAAAACCTCAACCCTGCCACCTCCATTCCGCATTCCTTCCCCTTTGACTTGGCTGTTCCTCTATGACTCTGGGCCTCAGGTGGCTGGAGGGCCATTTCTCCCACAGGTGCTGAAGGCATGTGGAGCTGCCATCTCTGAATCAGCGGGAGTTCCACTACCGAGGACCTCAGTCGCAGCGGGAAGGCTAGATAGTGGCCACTTAAATGCTTGAACTGTGCTTGATTACATCATAGCTTCTCTCATTGAAGTAATGGGGATTCTATGTTAGTTCTCCAACTGCTGGATAAAACCCTGGTCCATCCAATAGAATTCCAACTTAGGGTTCAATTTTGTTTGGTAACAGTCTTATCAATGCTTTTGGATATTTTATTGTGTTAAATGCGCAATATAATTGGAAATTTGTGTTGCTACTTGTTGTTTGACTGGTGTGAGGAGAAAGGTAAGAGAAGTGAAGGTTGACCTCTATTGCAAGCACAATCTGCCTCTCGAGCAATGTGCTCAAGAAGTGAATGGTAACCATAGCCAACATCTATGGGCATCACTTTGCTACCTTCCTTCTATTCTTTTCTCTTGATTCTGAAATCTAATGGAGACCCCTCCCTTTCTCATAGAATCTCTACTGTGCAGAATGAGACCAATTCAGCCCATCGGGTCTGCATCAATAGAGGCCATTCACCCCATCCCCATTCACCCCAAAAGTGTGAGGTAATTCACTTTGGCAGAAATAACAAATGTAGAGAGTAGAGGACTAATGGTAGGGCTCTTAATAGTGTTGACGAACAGAGGGATCTCGGTGTGTATGTGCATAGATCCCTGAAAGTTGGCAATCAAGTCGATAAGGTTGTTAAGAAGGCACACGGAGTCTTGGCTTTTATTGGTAGGGGGATTGAATTTTGGAGCCGCAATGTCATGTTGCAACTGTACAAAACTCTGGTGCGGCCGCAGTTGGAGTATTGTGTACAGTTCTGGTCGCCACAATATGAGAAAGATGTGGAGGCATTGGAAAGGGTACAGAGGAGGTTTACCAGGATGTTGCCTGGTATGGAGGGAAGGTCTTATGAGGAGAGGCTGAGAGATTTGAGGTTGTTTTCATTAGAAAGAAGGCGGCTAAGAGGAGACCTTATTGAAACATATAAGATGATTAGAGGTTTAGATAGGGTGGACAGTGATAGCCTTTTTCCTAGGATGGAGAAAGCTAGCACGAGGGACATAGCTTTAAATTAAGGGGTGGTAGTTATAGGACGGATGTCAGAGGTAGGTTCTTTACCCAGAGGGTGGTAAGGGTATGGAATGCCCTGCTTGCTGCAGTTGTAGATGCGCCAAGTTTGGGGGCATTTAAGTGGTCAGTGGATAGGTTTATGGATGAAAAGGGAATAGTTTAGGTTAGAGGGTCATTGCTTTTTAGTCAATTGGTTGGCGCAACATTGAGGGCCGAAGGTTCTGCGCTGCAGTGTTCTATGTTCTATGTTCTATCCCTATAACCACCCCCTACTTACGCTGTCACTAAGGGCAAAATTAGCACAGTCAATCACCTAACTTTTTAACTAACCTGTCCCCTGGCTCAGAGGTAAAGAAGCTAGCAGATGTAATGGATTGCCAGCAGAGAGACACTGGAAACCAGATAACAGTCTGGCCCCATCATGGAATCATAGGATCCCTACAGCGCAGAAAGAAACCATACAGCCCATTGAGCCTGCACCAACTCTCCAACAAGGCATCTTACCAAAGCCCACTTTCTGTCTATAAATTAACATTTATCTTGCTAACCCCCCTAACCTACACATCCTCGGTCAGTTTACCATGACCAATGCACCAAAACAGCATATTGTGCGTGGCATGGTGGCACAGTAGTTAACAATAAGGCCTCACAACTCCAGGGACCTGGGTTTGATTCCAAGCTTGGGTCACTGTCTGTATGGTGTTCACGCATTCTCCCCGTGTCTGCGTGGGTTTCCTCCAGGTGCTCCAGTTTCCTCCCACAGTCCAAAAATATACATATTAGGTTGATTGCCATAATAAATTGCCCATTAGTGACCTACGATGCGTAAGTTAGAGAGGTTAGTGGGGTAAATATGTGGGGTTACATGGATAGGGCCTGGGTGGGGTTGTTGTCAGTGCAGAATCGATGGGCTGAATGGTCTCCTTCTGCACGTAGGGATTCTATGATCCTGTGCTCTTTGGAGTGTGGGAAGAAACTGGAGAATCCAGTGGAAACCCATACAGATATGGGGAGCACGTGCAAACTTCACACAGAGAGTGACCCGAGGCCAATGACGTGCTTGACCCTGAACTGCCGTCTGAAATGGCCTAGCAAGTGACTCAGTTCAAGGGAAATTAAGGATGGGCAATAAATGCTGGCCTTGGCAGCGCCACTACATAAGAACATAAGAAATAGGAGCAAGAGTCGGCCATCCAGCCCTTCGAGCCTGCCCCAACATTCAATAAGATCATGGCTGATCTGAAGTGGATCATTTCCACTTACCTGCTTTCTCCCCATAACGCTTAATTCCCTTGTCTATCAGAAATCTATCTACCCGTGACTTAAATATATTCAGCGAGGTAGCCTCCAACACTTCAACGGACAGAGAATTCCAGAGATTCACTACCCTTTGAGTGAAGAAGTTCCTCCTCAACTCCGATCTAAACTGCACCCCACCCCCCCCTTATTTTGAGGCTGCGCCCTCTAGTCCTGCTATCCTTTCTAAGCGGGAAGAATCTCTCTACTCTACCCTATCTATCCCCTTCATTATCTTATATATCTCTATAAGGTCCCCCCTCATCCTTTTAAACTCCAACGAGTACAGGCCCAGTCTATTCAATCTCTCGTCATAGGCTAACCCCCTCATTTCTGGTATCAATCTCGTGAACCTTCTCTGCATTCCTTCCAAGGCCAATATATCCTTTCGCAAATGCAGCAACCAAAACTGCTCACAGTACTCCAGTTACAGCCTCACTAGTGCCTTGTAGAGTTGTAGCAAGACCTTGTTGTTTTTATATTCTAACATTCCATGTTTTATATACTTACATCCCATGAGTGGATTGATAAACAATCCCTACATGGTATATTGTACACGCATGCATGCTTTAGAAGGAAGTGCAAGGGGAAGGAATTCTCTGGACTCGGGAAGGTTGCCCAAGGTAATATTGGCGTCTGGAGTACTTCAGGTACCTGGCATTGTAATGAATGCCAACGCAATTTCCTCTTTCCATAGCTCTGACACCGAGCACAGCCCTCAAGAAACCCTTCACCCGCTTGGCAAACACACACATGCGTGCTTTAAGTGATACCCTTCATATTTTAAAATGTTTTTGAAATCTGCTTTTCATTCGTGCTTCCCTCAAGGCTGCGAGTTTGTTCTGTGTGAAGTATTTTGAGATATTTCGGAAAGAGGCAACAATACGACACATTGAGGTTTCAAGGTAGCATTGACCCCACAAGCAAATCACTCCAGCATCCTGTTGACAAGGGGACAGTTTCACTTACTTTTATTTTAACGTCAGTCTACGACCAAAACGATTAGGGAATGATTGGCTCTGATGGACTTCCTAATAGTCGAGACATTTTAAAAACTACACAAGAGTGATTGTAGTTAAATGATATCTTGAATGTATTAAAGAAAACAAGCTAGCAGGGATATGGTGCCAAATGACATCCTTCCATTAACATAAACGGTTTTATTTTTAGATCCATGTCTTTTGTTATGAAAGATACGAGACCGAATGTGCTGTGCAAATCATTTTAAGAACGACCTTAGCTGAAATATCATAACATTCAAGGATATGGGTGAAGTGGAGAAAAATGAGATTAGTGCACCAGAGTGGTAGTGGTTGCTGGGATGGACTCGATGGGCCGAATGACCTTTTCTGCATTGTATGACTCTATAATGATGACCTTTCCATTAAGAGAAAGGGGTCTTTTTAAAAACGCAAGAACATAAGAGCAGAGTAGGCCATCTAGCCCTTAGAGCCTGCCTCGCCATTCAATAAGATTATGGCTGATCCACTTTCCCGCTTTCTCTCCAAAACCCTTAATTCTCTTGTCTATCAGAAACCTATTTACACATGACTTAAATATATTCAGCGAGGTAGCCTCCACCACTTCAGAATTCTAAAGATTCATCACCCTTTGAGTGAAGAAGTTCCTCCTCAACTCCAATCTACACGCCCCACCCTTATTTTGAGGCTGTGCCCTCTAGTCCTGCTATCCTTTCTAAGCGGGAAGAATCTCTCTACCTCTACCCTATCCATCCCCCTCATTATCTTATATGTCTCTATAAGATTTCCTCCCTCAGCCTTCTAAACTTCAACGAGGACAAACCTAGTCTACTCAATCTCTATTTGGTGGTTTTTGATGGAAGGAACCTTGAAGGTGCATTTTCTCACTTTCTGTTGTTTCTGACTATCAGAAGCTGATGATATTACCTCTTCTTCCATCCCTGGTCAGTAAAGGGACAGGAAGGCACAACGATACCAGCTATCCATTCTGTTCTGCGACCATTATACACTAAGATGTGGGGTGACAAATTCCTGATTATCAGGGAAATGATATTGGATTGTAGGCTAATTTGGTGATGATAACATCCAAGGCATGTGTCAAATTTGATTTGATTTGACTTATTATTGTCATATGTATTAGTATGCAGTGAAAAGTATCATTTCTTGTGCATTATATAGACGAAGCCTCACTTCCATAGAGCACATGGGGGAGAAAGAAAGGAGGTAATACAGAATGTAATGTTACAGTAATAGCTAGGGTGTAGAGAAAGATCAACTTAGTATAAGGTAGGTTCATTCAAAAGTCTGATGGCAGCAGGGAAGAAGCTGTTCTTGAGTCAGGTGGTACGTGACCTCAGACTTTTGTATCATTTTCCCAATGGAAGAAGGTGGAAGAGAGGATGTCCGGGATGCGTGGGACTCTTGATTATGCTGGCAACTTTTCCAAGGCAGCTGGAAGTGTGGACACAGTCAATGGATGGGAGGCTGGTTTGTGTGATGGACTAGGTTACTTTCACACTCCTTTGTAGTTTCTTGCGGTCTTGGAAAGGGCAGGGGCCATGCCAAGCATCTGAAAAGATGCTTTCCATGATGCATCTGTAAAAGTTAGTGAGTGCCGTAGCGGACTTGACAAACTTCCCCAGCTCTCAGGCAAAGTAGAAGCATTGATGGGCTTTCTTAACTACAGTGTCCAGGGCAGGTTGCTGGTGATCTGAACTAGAAACTTGAAGTTCTTGACCATTTCCACTTCGTCCCCTTTGATGTTGATAGGAGCATGTCCTCTACCTCAGTTCCTGAACTCGATAACTACCTCCTTCATTTTACTGACATTGAGGGAGAGATTAATGTCATCATTTCACCCAATTCTTAACCATTGAGACTATTAATTTTCACCGTAGACAAATGTGATCTGAAATGTTTAGAAATGAACAGCAGAGAAGCAGTGAATCTGGAAATTGGTTTGTGTTTGAAGATGGGCATTTTGTTTTATTCATTTGTGGGACATGGTTGTTGCTGGCTGGACCAGCATTTATTGCTATCCCTAATTGAACTGAATAACTTGTTAGGCCACTTCAGAGAGTATTTAAAAGTCAACTACATTGTTGTGGCTCTGAAGTCACATATAGGCCAGATCGAATAAGGACGACAGATCTCCTGCCCTAAAAGCTATGAGTAAACCAGATGAATTTTTCTGACAATCGATAATGATTTCACAGTCATTAGCAGACTCTTAATTCCAGACTTTTTAAATTTAATTCAAATTCCACTATCTGCTGTGGCAGGATTTGAATCCGGGTCCCCAGAACATTAGCTGAGTTTCTGGATTAATTGTCTATCACTTGACTATCATTTGATGGATGGGGCAGGATAGCTATTATCAATGTAGGCAACACAATATTGGCGGCATCTACTAATTCTAATCATCCATGCTTGTTCCAAGCACTTTTCTTTTAATTTGATTCATTGTTGCCACATGTAAAGTGAAAAGTATTGTTTCTTGAGCGCTATACAGACAAAACATATAGGAAATATAGACACTGTTCATTGCACTGTATGATACTGAGGCTGAAATGATATTGTGGACTTTGTTCTAATTGGGAGTCCAGGACTACTTAGGAGTAGACAACACCTCATAAAAGGGCAGTGCCTTCGGGCTGTGGATGCAATGGAAAAATTTGAGGAAGCTCTGACTGAAGTGAATGAAGAGACATCAAGGACTGCACTGGAGATAGTGGAGAGGAAGATTCATTTCTTTTATTCCCCCAAACAGGAAGCCCTCAGTCATCTCCTGAGGAGGAATCTTTCAGAAAGAGTCTGCTCAGTACATGGAATCTGAGTACTTTGGGTTACAAGACCAAAGTTTAATGTGGTGCAAATTAGTCAGAAGGTTTACCCATTTGTTCACACAACTGCAAAGCAGGTCAGCTTCTGGACTAAAGTTTTTAAAGTTATCTATTAGTGTCACAAGTAGACTTATATTAACACTGCAATGAAGTTACTGTGAAGATCCCCTAGTTGCCACACTCCAGCACATGTTGACTGAGGGAGGATTTAGCACAGCCAATGCACCTAATCAGCGTATCTTTTAGACCAAAGGAGGAAACCAGAGAACTTGGAGGAAACCCACACAGACATGGGGAGAACATGCAGGCTCCACACAGGCAGTGACCCAAGCCAGAAATCGAATCCCAGTGATAGTAACCACCGTGCCACCGTGCTGCTCCAGCATTAGCCCCAGGGTTAGCTTGCAGAGCGTGTAATTAAAATATAAACTGAGTTCAGTATTGAGCAGACTGGGGAAATGTTTGCATGAGGATGGTGATATTTGAAAGGCGTCTCACTGGTTACTCATCCCTGGGTTACACCAACATTAGTGGAAGAGAGAGACTTGCTTTTATATAACATCTTTTACAGGCACCAGCTACGTCAAAGGACCTTACAGGAAACTGGAGAACCCGGAGGGGACCCGCACAGACACGGAGGGAGTGTGCAAAGTTCACACAGACAGTGACCCAAGGCCAGAATTGAACCCGGGTTCCCAGTGCTGTGAGATAGCAGTGTTAACCACTGTGCCCACTTGAGATGGCATGGTGGCCAAAGAGCAACCAACTGAAGCACGGCTGGCATATTTCACATCGGGATCATGGGTAACGATTGTGAAGGACCTGGGTCTGATTACGAGGAGAAACCAGCTACACTAACTGGAGGAAATATCCAAGACAGAGGCAAAATTTGTAACACCTGGTGTGAGGGCCTTGCTAAATAGCCTGGAGTAGTTACAGCTCCGCTTTCAATTTTCATTCTCAATTAGACACATTTAGTGAAAAAAGCGGCCTCAGACGTGACCTATTTCTAACAGATGGGACCATTGTTGAGGATGGGGAATGTCAAGTTTTCTTAATAATGTGCGTGCCCTTTCCATTTTCTTTAGCGACAAGGTCCGCTAACCTTGGGCGGGAATTTCAGGCCTGGAGGGGGGAGTGTGGCCACAAAATCCCTCCCTAAGTATGGTGGCAAGTGGCTGTGGAGGCAGCTGTCCCACCGGCCGGAATGGCGGGATTCCTGCACTTGGAACCACATTAATTATGCACAACCACGTTCCCCTCCAACTCTCCTGAAAGGCCTGCAGCTGATTCACCAGACTGCCCTCAGTTTGAGAGTCCCAGTGCCATATTTAAACACCAGTCCAGCACACTCCGATCACTGTCAGTAGCTCACCTGTCCTCATCCCGGACTGTGCAGGACATCAGCAGCCCAGAGGGAAAAGTTTTATAGCTTCTGTCCCTCAATTTAACTCCCCTAAGCCTATCACATGCGAGGGGCCCATTCCCCAATTGAGTCTTGACCCACCACCTCAGGAGTCTTCCTCTAACTCCTTCCAATAAGGGGCAGTGTGGCACAGAGTGCCGGGTTCAATTCCCAGCTTGAGTTTGCACATTGTCTCCATGATTGCCTGGGTTTTCTTTGGGTGCTCTGTTTTCCTCCTACAATCCGAAAGACGCACTGGTTAGGCGCGTTGTCCGTGCTAAATTCTCCTTCAGTGTACCCAAACAGGCACTGGTGTATGACAACGCGAGGATTTTCACAGTAACTTCATCGCAGTGTTAATGTAAGCCTACTTGTGGCCTATAAATAAACTTTAAACATTTAAAATCTCCAGCCATTCTCACTTTCAATGCAAACTATCAAAATGTCTGGAAGAGGGGATGAAGATCTCACGTCCAATTTCAGTGATACCTCCATGCATGATCGTGTTGGTCACATCGCTGTGAGGAGGGGTGTATTGTATCTGGCTGATGGGAAGTTGAGCAGGGAAAGTATCCCTATGTGGGGGGTAGGAAATCAGTGCTCTAAGAGTCCAGGATGTGTAGTGCAGGTCAGCCATACAATGCTGGAAACTTGACTTTGCCAGAGTATGTGAGGCTTTTGCTGTCCATAATAACCACAACAAGGTCAATGAATGTCAGGGTGTGTGGGCCTCAGTGGTAACAACCTCATAGCCCCACTTCAGTCCTCTCAGTCTGCAGTGCGGAGACCATGGTGGCCTCCTTCACCGTTCTTCACACAGTGATCAGTGTATGGAAGGTGGGGGGAGGGTGGGGGGGGGGGGGTGGGGGCTACTTGGGGCTTAGGTGCAGAGGGCACCAGCAACCTCCACAAATCAGAGGCATCCTCACCTGTGGGTATGCTCAGTTCTCTGGAGGAAGTTGTCCCATATACCAAATTTCCTTAGCTTTCTTTCTCACAACACTAATGAAATGTGGCACGTCAGCTATGACTCTCACCAACTTTTACAGATGCACCCATAGGAAGCATTCTTTCTGGCTGTATCATAGTTTGGTATGGCTCCTGCTCTACCCAAGATCACAAGGAACTAGAAAAGGCAATGAATGAAGCCCAATCCATCACGCAAAATGGTCTCCCATCCATCGACTCTGTGTACACTTCCCGCTGCCTTGTGAAGCAGCCAGCATAATTAAGGACTCCACGCACGCTAGACATTTTCTCTTCCACCTTCTTCTATCGGGAGAAAGACACAAAAGACTTTTGAATGGATTTCCCTTGCATTAAGTTGATATTTCTCTACACCCTATCTATGACTGTAAAGCTACATTCTGCACTCTCTTGTCTCCTTCTCTATGAATGGTATATTTTGTCTGTATAGTTGTGCAAGAAACAATATTTTTTGTTGTATGTTAATACATGTGACAATAATAAATCAAATCAAATCACAAACCTTTCTGATCAAGGCACAATAAAGGAATGGCTGATATATTTCCAAGTCTGGATTGTGTGTAGCTTGGAGTGGAACTTGCAGATGGCAGTGTCCCCATGTGTCAGCTGCCCTTGTTCTTGTCTAGTTGGCAGAGATCACAGTTTTGGAAGATACTGATGAAGGAGCTTTGAGTTGCTACAGTTCATCTTGTGGGTGGCACAGATCGCTGCCAGTGTGCGTCGTTGATGGAAGGAGTGAATGTGGCGAATGAAGTGCTGTTCAAATGAGCTGTTTTTCCCTGGATGTTGCTGAGTTTCTTGAGTGTTGTTGGAGCTGCACCCACACAGGCAAATGAGTATTCCCGAATTATGCCTTGTAGACAGTGGACAGGCTTTAGGGAGTCAGGAGATGAGTTACTCACTGCAGAATTCCCAGCCTCTGACCTGCTCTTGTCACCATTTATATGGCTAATCTAGTTCAGTTTCTGATCAATGGTAATCCTCAAGGTATTGATAATGCAAGGATATTTTTACATGAAGGCACATGGATGAAATTGATACATAAAGAGTTTGCTTTTGCACCCTTCATAATTTAATTAGAATTTATTTTCTCTTGAAACCAGGATGAGCACGTTGTGATTGGGAATTGAAATGTTCATTCCTTGAGTTTATTGGTCAGAATGATTCTGGAGTTGCCTATGGATGATTTTATGTTATGGGTGGATGGATTACGAGCACAGAGTGTGTATGCTGTCCACAGCCATTCTCAATCAGGCAGAAACATTCATTCCCCCCTCTCCAACCCAGTCTCAATGGTATTTTGTTCAATTACAGGAAAGAAGTGTGTAACGGTTCTTGTGAACACAAGCTTGCAGCTGCAAACCATAAAGCTGGTAAGATCATTTCCAGAACCTACATCTGTGTGCTTTTGTTGCACATACTTGCTCTGTGTACGTGGCACACTAAAGCATCGCCATTGCCTCTCTGTCGAATGCCTGGGGAAATTTCTGATGGCTTGTCTCCACTGGTCTTTGTAACTTCAAAGTTTGACTATCTCAATGCCCTTCTGACCCATCGACCGCCTTTTATCCTATTAAATCTCAAACTCATTCAAAACTCTGCTGCCAGTATGCAGACCAACTCCTTTTCACTCATTGCCCTGTGCTTGTTGACTTTTATTGGCTCATGGTCCAGCTGTATCCTTTAGCTGTATTCTGTATCCTTTTCCTCTTTTTCAAATCTCACCAAATTTCTAGATGTTCAGATCATCAGCAACGAGTTCTGGACCCTCCACGCTGATGCTATTGTTAAGGAAGCCTGCCAAAGCTGCTCTTATCTCAGGAGGCTAAGGAAATTCTGCATATTTATTAAAACTCTCGCCAACTTTTACAGAAGCACCATAGAAAGCATTCTTGTTGTTTGTATCACGGCTTGGTATGGCTCCTACACTGCCCAAGACCACAGGAAACTACAAAAGGTCGTGAACAAAGCTCAGTCCATCACGCAAACAAGTCTCCCATCCATTGACTCTGTCTACACTTGCTGTCTTGGAAAAGCAGTTAACATAATCAAGGACACCACACACTCTGGACATTCTCTCTTCACCTTCTTCTGTTGGGAAAAAGATACAAAACTCTGAGGTCACGTACCAACCAACTCAAGAACACCTTCTTCCCTGCTGCCATCAGACTTTTGAATGGACCTACCTTATACTAAGTTGTTCTTTCTCGCCACCCTAGCTATAACTGTAACACTATGTTCTGTACTCTCTCCTTTCTTTCTGTATGAAAGGTATGCTTTGTCTGTATAGTGCACAAGAAACAATATTTTTCACTGTAACAATAATGTTGCACATGATAATAATAAACCAAATCAACTCAAATCAAATCAGATCAAATCAAATCAAATCAAATGTTTCCATGCTATAAACTCTATGACTATAATCTTGTATTTTAAAAAGCGTTTAGAGAGTTACATGGATATGATGGGTAGAGAGGGATATGGGCCAAACGTGGGCAATTGGGATTAGCTTAAGGGCTTTTAAAAAAAGGGCAGCATGGATAAGTTGGACTGAATGGCCTATTTGCATGCTGTAAATCTTTATAGCTCTATGACTCCAAATCAAATCAGATCTTGGGCTTTGTCCCCACCCACATACCCTACAAACTTTCCCCTTTCCCCTTTTCACCATCACCCTTCCAAGCTCCTCCAGCTCCCCAACCTTACAGGATATCTGCGCTTTTCCAATTCTGGCACTTTTGATTTATTTTTCATCTTCATTAATGGCCGTGCTTTCAGCACCATGGACCAGCACAGTCTGGGACTCACTCCCTCATCCTCTCTACTTTTCTCTCTCTCCGTCCTCCCATATTATAATCCATAAAACCTACCACTTTGACTGAGCTTTTGCTTACAGGTTCTAATATGTGGCTTGCTGTCGCATTTTGCATCTTGCAATATCTTTCCACATCAATGCAAATTTTTCTTGCCATTCCCTTAATTTGTCACTATTCCCTCAATTTTACTGATGTCGAAAGCTGTCTGTGAGATTCTAGTCATTGACTGATTGTCCCCAGCCAAGTACTCGAACTAGCAATGCTGTCATGTTTTGTGATGGCCTCTTTATTTATTCATGTCACACCAGTGACTGAACTTTCCATCTACTGCTGGTCTATATTTAGGTTCTTCTGCACCTCTGGCCCCTTAACACTGTCTGTCGGTCCTTTTACAAGTTAATCCTAGACATTAATCAGCATTTGGGGATCTGTCTCTTCTGGATAGAATATAAAACATTAGATTCTGCAATTGCAGAGCATCTAATCATAGAATCAGACGTAGACTCCTAACAGTGTTGAAGGGAGGCGATTCAGCCCATTGAGTCTACATGTAATCTCGAACGGAGAATTCAGCCCCTCTCCCCTAAACCTTGTGTAGTTACTCTGCTAATCCTACTAACCTATACACTTTGAGGTATTAAAAGTGGGATTTTCCAGCTGCGCTTGCCCCAAGGCAGGAAAATCCCCCACGAAGTCAACAGAATTTTGCATGGACTGTGTCCCACTGCTATGATCCCAGTGGCGGCGGGCAGGATGGGAAAATTCCACCCTAAGGGTGCAATTTAGCTTGGCCAATCCACCTAACCTGCACATCTTTGGAAGGAAAGTAGAGCACTTGGAGGAAACCATGCTGACATGGGGAGCATATGCAAACTCTGAATAGATGGTCAGAATTGAACCTCTGGCATTGTCAGGTAGCAGTGCTAACCACTGTGCTGTTAGGCAGACCAAGCAAAACAGATGGGTAGTTCAAGAGTCTCCAGGGGTCTCACTCATAAATTAACTAAGAATTAGACTTGTTGCCCTGCACTCTTTAGCCCACACAAATTCGCTGAAAAAAAGTTTGAGCTAACAATGACATCATGAGGGCATAAGGGTTTTGTGGCGGCATAATGATTAGCTCTGCTGCTTCAGAGTGCCAGGGACCTGGGTTCAAGCCCTGACTTGGGCCACTGTCTGTGTGGAGTTTGTATGTTCTCCCTGTGTTTGTGTGGGTTTCCTCTGGGTTCACATCCGAAAGATGTGCTAATCAGGTGTATTGGCCTTTCTAAGTGTGCCCTAACAGGCGCCGGAGTGTGGAGAATGGGAGATTTTCACAGTAATTTCATTGAAGTGTTAGTGTAAGCCTTATTTGTGACACTAATAAATAAACTTTAAAAAACGTCAGGAAAGTGAGTGAACAGAGCAGAATATAGGATATCCATCTCCTTTACTCATGAGCTAAAAGAGTTAGGGAAAATAACTGCAGAAGGATTAAGAAAGGGACTAAAGGAGATGAATTCAATACCAAATTAAGTAGGGAAAGAGAAATAAAGAGAATTTTAAAAAGAGTTGAAGAAGAAAAAGGGAAAAGAAGACTAGTAGGACAAAAAAAACATTTTATATTTTTAAATCTTCTCCGAATATTTACAACCTGATTGTATGCAAGACCACACTTGCAAACTTTAGTTGTAGCGCCAGAGAGGTTAAATTACATTAATTACGAATGGTCAAATTGCTATTAGGGTGCTTGGGCTGCTAATTGCTGGCCTTACATTTATGCAGGAGCTTAGCTTGTATCTACCAGGCAAATGCAACAACTTTTTGACAGTCAATGCATTCCAATGGTGAGGCAGACAGCAAATGTTACGAATTTAACTGTGTGTCGACCACTCTCCTGGATTTGATGCATTTATACATAAGGGTAAGTTCTATTAGTCTCTTTGTTACCTTGACAGCAAATCCTGGTCCAAGATTAAGCAACAGCGGGCCTATTGGAAAGTGGTGTCTATTGTCCAATTGTGCCCTAACTTTTCTGCGCTATTATTAAAGTTTATTTATTCGTGTCACAAGTTGGCATACATTAACACTGCAGTGAAGTTGCTGAGAAAATCACCTAGCTGCCACACTCTAGTGCCTGTTTGGGTACACTGAGGGAGAATTTAGCATGGCCAATGAACCTAAACAACACACCCTTTGGATGAAACCGGAGCATTCAGAGCAAAGACAGGGAGAATATGCAAACTCCACACAGACGGTGACCCAAGCTGGGAATCGAACTTGGGCCTTTGGCTGTGAAAGGCAGCAGTGCTAACCACTATGCCACCCATTTAAACAGTAGGTACAAATTCACAAAACATCTGCACAGTAAATTTTGACTACATGGCGTAACAAAATCCAGGCATTAATAAAGAATTAACATCTCTTGATGT
Organism: Sphyrna mokarran; assembly: GCA_024679065.1. NCBI lineage: Eukaryota > Metazoa > Chordata > Chondrichthyes > Carcharhiniformes > Carcharhinidae > Sphyrna > Sphyrna mokarran. The sequence goes on from JAGIQG010000018.1 coordinate 42,462,715, forward strand.
CCTTTCCTTCCTAACTATTTCCACATTTCTTCTCAGATATTTCTGCTTTCTTTTCACATCAGGTTTTCTTATGCCTTCACACCATTGCCCAGTTACAATGCCATTGCTAAACTTTTCAAGTTGTCTTCATTTGTCTCTATATAGCTGACTGCAGCTCCAAGACTGTCAACACAGCAGCTTTGGTCACCTTTGTTTCATTACATAGAATCAAGCTGAATGTAAAGCACAGAGACAGATCCTTAGTCGCAACTGATCATTATTTATGCATCTGCTGTGTCCCCCTACTGCACTTCCTCCAACTCTTCCAGCATGTGCATGTATTCCTTTCTTCCTTGTGTGAGTATTTCACTTCCCCTTAAATGTACCATAAACTATCTCAAGGACTGCTTCAATTCTGTCACCTGGCCCTGTACTGTATGCTATCCTAGCTGGTTGCATTTGCCTAACCTCTTCCCATCTTTGTAACTGCTCATAACAAGATGTTTATCTTCACTATCAAGATCTCTTCTACCCTACCTTGCTCTGACTCCTCACAGCCGGAACATTTTTCCTGTCTCTGTTGTGCACTGCACTTTGACCTTCTTTAATTTTGTCGTTATGTTACTCTGGGTGGCACAGTGGTTAGCGCTGCTGCCTCATAGTACTAGGGACCTGCGTTCGATTCCCAGCTTGGGTCATTAGTAAACAGTAACAAATCAAATCAGAAGCTCCACATCATTAACAAGAAAAAATATTTTTTTACTGTGTACTAATACGCAGAAAACAATACTTTTCACAGTATTCCAATACACGTCTACACTTTGCCCTGCTTCGGGAGAGCAGCCAGCATAATTAAGCACCCCACGGATCCTGGACATTCTCTCTTCCACTTTCTTCCATCGGGAAACAAGATGTACAAAAGTCTAAGATCATGCTTAACTGCAAGAAACAATACTTTTCACTTTATGCCAATACACGTGACAATAATAAATCAGATCGAATGTTACTGTTCAATCCCAGTCTCTGCTTCAGAGAAGACGGTGCTTCCTTTACTCGTGGCTTCTTTGCACCTTGACTTGGCTATTCCAATATACTGCTACCCAGCCTCCCACATTCTGTAAACTGTGTTCTCCACATCCTAGCGAAAGTAACATTACTTTCTACACTCTCTCCTTTCCTTCTCTATGAGCAGTATGCTTTGTCTGTACAGCCAGCAAGAAACAACACTTTTCACTACATACGTTAATACATGTGGCAATAATCAATCAAATCAAATTAAATGAAAATCACCCATCACCTCTGTTTTCACTGAGCTGCATTAGCTCCAGTTTGAGTGATAACCGTGATTTAAAAATTCTCACCCTTCTCCTCTAGGCTTAATGACCCCCCCAAACTGTCTGAGTTGCTCCTCCATCCAATGTGACCTGTTGAAAATGCCTGACTCTGATCAATGTGCCGATGGTGATCATGTCTTCAAGTTTTGCAATTCCCCGACTAAACATCCCCCTTGCTTCTTCCTCTCTTGCATCCTTTTAAGTTGGCCCCTTACAACCTACTGCCCAAACCAAGCTTGACGTCATCAGCAAAAAGTATCTCCTTTCATGGCTCAGTGTTTCATAGAGTTCTTTCATGGAGCCCTTGGAGTGTTGAGGGGCATTTCACAATTTTAAAGGCGCTATGTGAATGTACATCGGGATTGTGGTTGTTATGACACATATAGATTCACAAGCTAGCGTAGAGCTGGCCAAGATGCCTTCAAGATGCAAATTTACTCTTTTACTAATCATTTTGCTTGCTGAACTTACTGATGTTCTTCATTCCCCTTGTATAATGATGTTCAGAACTAATGTTAAGCAGCTGCAGGCAAAAACTTGGCAGATGTTGAAATAATTTTGAGCAAGCAAAGCTTATAACTATATATTTTTTTTCTAAAGCGCTCTAAGATCTTTGGGGCAGATTAAATCTTTGGAATTTTTCATGCTAAGACTCATTTAATGAATGGTAATTAATAGGCTCCATGCATGTTTTAAACGATTACCTCATGCCTTGTTAATTTGAGAACTTTCATGATGTCAAATTGCATGGTAACCTTGGGGATTACGTTGGGTTATGCTGGTACAGATTTGAGAGCACCGTGCCAACACCCTGGCATAGAACTAGTTTTTGGCAGACGTCAAGCTTTCAGCTTAAAGGATGGGTGGCACGGTAGCACAGCGGCTCACGCTGCTGCTTCACAGCTCCAGAGACCCGGGTTCAATCCTCCTGGTGCTCCGGTTTCCACCTATAATCTAAAGATGTGCAGGTTAGGTGGACTGGCCATGCTAATTGCCCCTTAAGTGTTCGGGGAATTAATGGGATAAATACGCGAGGTTATGGGGGTAAGAGTTGGTGTAGACGCAATAGCTGAATGGCCTCCTTCTGCATTGTAAGACTTCTATGATTTGAGCATAAACTCTTAGCTAACATCTCAGTGCCGTACAATGCTGCATTTTGAACGTGAGGCTGTTGCTATCTTCGTGGCTAGAAAAGGACCCCATGATATATTTTTGAAAACTAGTATAGGAGCGCTAACCAATATAAATCACTCAGCCAGCATCGCTATCTTAGTCATTATCTCTCTCCATTTATGGGACCTTGCTGTCTACAAATTCTCCACTGCATTTTCTAATTACTGCAGTGACAACACTCTATAATTCTGTTGCTGGCTGTAAAAAGTTTTGGTAGGTTGTCAAAGGTGCTATATAAATGAGGCTTCATTGAATAGTTTGACACCTCAAACTCTTGCTCACATGTAAATTGAAATCAGGGTGACTTAGTGTCAGAGAGTCATTTACAAAACAGTAGGGGGACCATTTGACCCATCACGTACATGGTGGCTCCCCAGTCAGTCCCACTCCCCTGTTTGATCGCCATGGTGATGCAAGTTCATTTCCTGCCACTTCCTGCCCAATCTCCCTTTGAAATCATCAATGGTCTCTGCTTCCATTACACTCATGGGCAGCGCGTTCCAGGCAGCTGTCACTCATTGCTACAAAATGTTTTCCCTCATATTCCCTGCATCAAATTTTATGGTTTCCTTGTTCTTTTACCATCAGCTAATGGGAAGAGTTTTTGCTTGCCTGCCTTAACCAAGAAGTGGAGATGCCAGTGTTGGACTTCTTACTGGGCACAGTAAGAAGTCTCACAGCACCAGGTTAAAGTCCAACATGTTTATTTGGAATCACGAGCTTTCAAAGCACTGCTCCTTCATCAGGTGAGTTCTGCTTATCCCCTTGACACTAGGAGGCAATGTGGCATGGCCAATCCACCTAATCTACACATCTTTGGAGAGTGGGAGGAAACTGGAGCAGCCAAATGAAACCCATGCAGACACGGGGAGAATGTCCAAATTCAACACAGTTACCTGAGGCTGGAATTGAACCAGGTTCCCTGCGCTATGAAGCAGCAGTGCTAACCACTGTGCTGCGACAACTACCACCCGCTTTAGCAACATGAGATGCAAGCCATCTGGATCAGCTATCTCCTCTAAGCAAAGCCAACATTTCCAGTAACTGCTCCTCTCTAATGTTCACATGACTCCGCTGTCTTCAACTCAACAGATATTTTGTCAGATTCCTCTTCTTTCTCATACACTGCCACAAGGAACTTGAGAAGTATTCTAGCCTCGTCCTAACTAAGCCTGTATCCCCAACTTTGTCCTTAAGGGGATCCTGCTCCACTTCTAACTACTGTTCTATATAAAATCTCCACCTTCACTGGAATAAAATATGCCACTTATCCTTTTAGCCAGGTGATACATTCTCTTCCACCTTCTTGGGAAAAAGATACAAAAGTTTGAGGTCACATACCAACTGACTCAAGCACAGCTTCTTCCCTGCTGCCATCAGACTTTTGAATGGACCTACCTTGCATTAAGTTGATCTTTCTCTGCACCCCAGCTATGACTATAACACTACATTCTGCACTTTTCTTTCTCTATAAATGGTATGCACAAGAAACAATACTTTTCACTGTTTGCTAATACATGTGACAACAATAAATCAAATCAGATCAAACTTGATTGAAGAGAAAATAATCTCTCACAAACTTGGCATTGCCACTTTGAATAAACCCCTCAGTATTTTTGAAATAAATTTGGGCAAAGTCTCATTAGAGCTTTTGCAAATCTGTCTGAAATATTGCAGGTTATCTTTTGAAATGCAATGTTTAGAAGGCCCTGATCGTTATTTAGCTTAGTCAGAACGTTGTCTACATGAGCTACAGGTGAAGAGAATCTGCGCTATTCATTTTGCACTGAACCTAAGAAGTTTGATTGAAACCCATAAGCATCCTTAATAGATCATGAGTGCAGACAGATGGAATCGCTATTTACAATCTCTCCATCTCTTTTGGTATTGCAGTAATTAGGGAAACATTCAAGCTTGAATGAAGATTGTGTATTTAAGTGTTTAGATCTGATTTAAGAACCTTGTGTAATAGGAGTCCAGCAGGAATGGTTTGGCGCACTGAGATAGGGCCACCATTTTGCTTTACTGCTGAGTTTGTGAATGCCTTTCAGTGAGTTCTGACAGGGTTCATAGATGTGGAGACACCGGCGTTGGACTGGGGTAAACACAGTAAGAAGTCTGACAACACCAGGTTTAAGTCCAACCGATTTATTTGATAGTAAACTTGCAAGTTTTTGAGGTTTGCCCCTTCATCAGCAAAAGGAGAGTTCAGCCCTCAGACAGAGCATATAACAATATACAATATAATAGACAATTTACACATTACTGATTAGAATGCCAATCTTTACAACTAACCTGGTATTCAAGTGGCCAACAAGTGGAAGGAGCATTAAGCCCGGGTTAAAGAGATGTGTATTGTCTCCAGACTGTACAGTAAGTAAGGTTTAGCAAACCCAGGCAAGTCATGCGGGTTACAGATAGTGTGACGTGAACATGATGTTATGCCCCAGATACATCGATGACATTTCCTTCCTTTGGACTCATGGTGAACAATCACTGAAACAACTGTATGATGATATCAACAAGTTCCACCCCGCCATCAGACTCACCATGGACTATTCTCCAGAATTGGTTGCGTTCTTGGACACACGCATCTCCATCAAGGACGGTCACCTCAGCACCTCACTGTACCGCAAGCCGACAGACAATCTCACAATGCTCCACTTCTCCAGCTTTCATCCTAAACATGTTTAAAAAGCCATCCCATATGGACAAACCCTCCGTACACACAGGATCTGCTTAGATGAGGAGGATCGTGACAGACACCTCTAGACACTGAAAGATGCCTCATAAGAACAGGATATGGCACTCGACTCATCGATCAACAGTTCTGATGCACCACAGTGAAAAACCGCATCAACCTCCTCAGAAGACAAACACGGGACAGATACTTTTCATCATCCAGTACTTCCCTGGAGTGGAGAAGCTACGACATCTTCTCTGGAGTCTTCAAATAACATTGATAAAGATGATCATCTCGCCTGGGCCATCCCCACACCCCCACTTCTTGCCTTCAGACAACCACACAACCTCAAACAGACCATTGTTCGCAGCAAACTACCCAGCCTTCAGGAGAACAGTGACCACAACACCACACAACCCTGCCACAGCAACCTCTGCAAGTCATGCCAGATCATCGACATGGATGACATATCACATTTGAGAATACCATCCATCAGGTACACAATACATACTCTTGCAACTCGGCCAACGTTGTCTACCTTATACACTGCAGGAAAGGATGTCCCGAGGCATGGTACAGTGGGGAGACCATGCAGACACTATGACAACGGATGAATGAACACTGCTCGACAATCACCAGGCAAGGCTGTTCCCTTCCTGTTGGCGAATGCTTTAGCAGTCATGGGCATTCAGCCTCTGACCTTTGGGTAAGTGTTCTCCAAGGCGGCCTTCATGACATATGACAGCGCAGAGTTACTAAGCAGAGACTGATAGCCAAGTTCCGCACACACATGAGGATGATCTCAACTGGGATCTTGGGTTCATGTTGCACTCTCTGTAACCCACATGAATTGCCTGGGTTTGCTAAACCTCACTCACTGTACTGTCTGAAGACAATACACATCTCTTTAACCTGGGCTTAATGCTCCTTCCACTCACATTGTTGGCCTCTTTAAGACTGGAGTAGCAGGTTAGGTGTAAAGACTCGCATTCGAATCAGTAATCTGTAAACTGTCTGTGCTGTTATATGCTCTGTTTGAGACCAGAACTTTCCATTCACCTGATGAAGGGGCAAACCCCAAAAGCCTGTGAGTTTACCGTCAAATAAGTCGGTTGGACTTAAACCTGATGTTGTCAGACTTCTTAGAGGCTTCATAGAATCATAGAATTGCAGCAGCTGCGATATATCTGGAGGCCATTTGGCCCATCGAGTTTGTACTGACTACAATCCCACCCACACCCTATTCCTGCAACCCTGTGCATTTACCCTGCTAATCCCCCCTGACACTAAGGGGCAATTTAGCACGGCCAATCAACCTAACCCCCTTCGCATCTTTGGAATATGGGACAAAATGGGAGCACCTATGCAGACACAGGGAGAAAGTGCAAATACCATACAGATAGTGACCTGAACCAGAAATTGAACCTCGGTCCCTGGTATTGTGAAGCAGCAGTGCTCGCCACTGTGCCACAATGATCCCAGTTATATATGTTTCAGTACGTAGGACAAGGAGAAGGATTTGAAATTATAAAATACCTTTCAGTGTCTCTCAAAGTGCTTTACAAGTACTTCTTGAAGTGCGGCAAACAAGCAATAATTTGAATGCAGAAGGGGATAACGAACAGATAATCTTGGAGACATTGGAGCTGAAAGTGTGCATTGACTTGATTTTAATTTGGTTTGACTTTATTATTACATCTTTTGGGATACACTGAAAAGTATTGTTTCTTTTGCACTACGCAGACATAATATACTGTTTATAGATTACACAGGGGAGACGGAAAGCAGAGAGTGCAAAATGTAATGTTACAGTCATAGATAAGGTGCGTTGAGAAAGATCAGCTTAATATATGGGTGGGTTCATTCAAAGGTCTGATGACAGCAGGGGAAAAAGCTGTTCTTGAGTCAGTTGGTACAGACTTATCTTAGACTTTTGTGTCTTTTTCCTGATGGAAGAAGGTGAAAGGGAGTGGCTGGAACTTTACCAGCTGGAATTTTACCCCAATTCCGGGGCAGGCGAGGTTTGCAGAAAGAATCCTCCATTACCTCAAGCGGGATTTTACGAGCTTTGCCTGAGTGAGTTCATAAAATCTCGGCTAGTATTTCCAGGGTACGTAGGGTCCTTGATTTAGCTGGCTACTATTCCGAGGCAGCGGAAAGTGCAAATGGATTCAATGTACGGGAGGATGGTTTGTGTGATGGACTGGGCTACGTTCACAACCCTTTGTACTTTCTTGCTCAGAGCAGGAGCCATACTAAGCTGTGATACATCTGGAAAAGGTGCTTTCCATGGTGCATCTGTAAAAGTTGGTGATATTTTAAAGACTCTTACTCAGATCTCCTAATTCTGGAAAAGAACGACTAACATTTTACATCGCACCTTTCACGTGCTCTGAATATTCCCATCCAGAATCAGCACAAAACAGACACGTTCCACAAAAGTCCGATTCGGGCCAGTTGGTAAGGAGATAAGTGCCGAGCATCCAATGTCTCTTTGCTTGAGGTTCATGGGGGGAGAAGGGGGCACAAGTGGGCCAACGACTCTCTATTTGAGATCGGTGGGGTTGGAGAAGTGGGGGTCTGCTGCCACTCTGCCTGAGAATAGTGAGGGGGAAAGGGGGGAGAGGCCCACCATTGGTTTGGGAAGGATGGGGGGGGGGGGGGGGGGGTCAGCAATGTCTGTGGACTCCAGGGGGGGGCATTACCTAGCTGGGATGGATCTGACAGGGGAGCCGCATTCTACATTTTTTTTTCTGCGCATGCGCAGTTGGAGGCGCCGATTGGAGCTGCAGGATTTTGGGCGCTTTATGACCCATCCACAGGCTTGTACAACATAATTCAGAATCGCTGACATTTTTACAGGCAGAATACGTATGTGGGGGGGGGGGCTGTGGGGGGCATCTCAGAATGGGTTTAAAAATTGGTTTTCGACTTTTAAAACCGGTGTACCGAGCACTTAGAATCAAAATGGTAAAATAGGGATCATATCACTGCCCCACCCTATCCACATAACCTCACACATTTATCATGTCTAATCCACCTACTCTGCACATCTTTGTTCTGTGGGAGGAAACTCACACAGGGAGAACTCCTCGCAAACAGTGACCCAAGGCCAGATCTGAACCCAGGTAGCTGGCGCTGTGAGGCAGCAGTGCTACCCACTGTGCCATCATGCCACCCTTGCTGATGGCATCAACAAGGCTACCTCGGACTTCAAAATGACAAGATGGTTAAAAACAGTTCAACACCCATGCCCGCACACTTCTTGTTTTTTCCAAATCAGCCACCCGATTAACAATTTCTTGCTTAGCATTTGCAGGTCAGCGTTGTTTAGGACAAAATCCCTACGATGATGGAGCCAGTTCCATTCGTTCACATAATACAGTATTTCACACAGCAGTGAGCACTTAATCTTCATTCTATTTTCAACAGGAAGAAGAATGATTAAAGTGCAGGAAAGAAGCAGAGGTTATAGCTGCGAGATTAGAAGATATGAGATTGAAATAACAAGAATAATATGATTAGTCATGATCACTCAACAGCCAGAACCTGCTATGTTTCTCCAATCTATAGACTTTTTTAAAAAAAAATCAGTCTCTTTGGAGACGTTGTATTGGATTTCACTGCAAGGTCAGAAAGAAGAAAGCGAGTTTCATTATTGTAAAGACAATTGTGTAATGGAAGTATTATTGATTTGAAAAATAAACATACTCGCGAAGGACATCCATATTCCATTATCTAGTAATGCACAACCCACTCCATGTGAAAATGTGGCATTTAAAATATCCTCTTTGTCAGAAATTCAATTTGTTTCCTGCACGAAGTTTGCTTATCATGGAAATGAATACATAGTTGGTGGACATGTGTGTGTGTGTGTGTGTGTATGTGTGTGTGCGTGTGTGTGTGATGTGTGTGTGTGTGTCTGTGTAAGTGTGTGTGTGATTGTGTGTGAGCGTGTATGTGTGTGTGAATGTGTGTGTATGTGTGTGTGTGTGTGTGTGAAGATTGTCAAAAAAAATCAATTATCTTATCTGACAGGATTTAAAAGCTACATGAGACATCCCTGCGGAAGTGCATGACTAATGTATGCTTCGGAGTCAAAATCATAATCGATGTTATTTTAATTCATGTAATTCCTCTCCTTCTCATTAGTTCCCCACATCAGTGCTTTGTACCCATGGCCAGGATGGCTGACTGGCGCACATATACCCCTCTGCTATTATCATGGACCCTGAATTACACATTCCCTGACCAGGTTCAGGAGTAGACCCGAGATTAAAGGAAAAGATTAAGCAGGCTTTAGATTCAGAGGTATCTAGGCAGCACAGTGGTTAGTATTGCTGCCTCACTGTGCTAGTGACCCGGGTTTGATTCCTGGCTTGGGTCACTGTCTGTGCGGAGTCTGCATGTTCTCTCTGTGTCTGCATGGGTTACTCTGAGTGCTCTGAATTCTTCCCACAGTATGAAATATGTGCTGGTTGGGTGCATTGGCCATGCTAAATTCTCCCTCACTGTGACCCGAACAGGCACTGAAGTGTGGCAATGACGGGATTTCCACGGTAACTTCATTGCAGTGTTAATGTAAGCCTATGTAGACAGGGATTTTGCTCTCAAGGCTACATATTGCCACTTAATCTAATGCAGAAACTCATGGAACGCGGTGTACTGATTTTTAAGACGTGACTTTATTTAACCAAATGATCGAATGGGAGAACGATATTGTGTTGCCCGCATTCCTTACCTTGAGGGCAGGATTTCCCTCATACTCTCCCATTCCATCACTCGGTTAAATAAAGTCATGTCTTAAAAATCGGTGCACAGCATTCCATGAGCCTCTGTATTAGCTTAAATGTCAATACATAGCCTTGAGAGGAAAACCCCTACCCACAGCTTACTTGAGACATTAATAAATAATAATTTAAAGCTTAAATTTAAAAAAAACATAGGCTAAAATTTTTGGGCTTTCACACTGGCGGGATTCTCAGTCCCGCTGGCAGTGCACCCCCGTCCACTGGTTTCCCACTAGAATTGGGTGACATCAACGGGAATTCCCGCTGAGAGCAGCGGGACCAGAAAATCCCGCCGTGAGCAAACAGCGCGCCATTTCCTGCCAGCGGGAAACACGAAAGGCAGGAGAATCTCGCCTGTGTTTTACTGAGGCAACTCAATGACAGCAAGTTGCTTCGGTTCATCATCATCTTGGTTTGATTTACCATTGTGGCATGTGTTTCGGTACAGCGAAAAGTATTGTTTCTTGTGAATACAAAGCATACTGTTCACAGAATACATAGGAGGGAAGAAAAGGAGAGGGAGCACCACGATGGCACAATGGTTAACACTGCTGACTCACAACGTCAGGGACCCGGGTTCAATTCCCAACTCGGGTCACTGTGTGTGCAGAGATGGCATGTTCTCCCCATGTCTGCGTGGGTTTCCTCTGGGTTCTGTGGTTTCCTTCCACAATCCAAAGATGTGCCAATTAAGTGGATTGGCCCCTTAGTGTCAGGGGGCCAGCTAGGGTAAATGCATGGAGTTTTGGGATTAGAGGGTATGTGGTCTTGTAAACTTGATGGGCCGAATGACCCCCTTCTGCACTGTAGAATTCTATGATTCTACATTGGGTGATTCTCTCAAAAATTCTAAGTGTCAAATTTGCGTAGAAACTGTAGTAAATCACACTGTTGTTTTTAGTGGGAATTTTTATTTAACCAATAAGCCATTCCCAATTGCCCATGTTTGGCCCACATGCCTCTGTGCCCAGCTTACTCATGTAACTGTCTAAATGTTTTTTAAAAGACACAATTGTACCAGTATCTATGACTGCCTCTGGCAGCTTGTTCCAGACACTCACTGCCCTCTGTGTGAAAATATTGCCCCTCTGGACCATATATATCTCTCCCTTCTCATCTTAAACATCTAGTTTTAGATTCCCCTACCTTTGGGAAAAGATATTGACTATCTAACCGATCTACGCCCTTCATTATTTTATAGAGCTCTATAAGATCATCCTTCAGCCTCCTACACTCCAGAGAAAATGTTCCAGTCTATCCAGCCTATCCTTGTAACTTAAACTGTCAAATCCCGTTGGCATCCGAGTAAATCTTTTCTGCCCTCTTTTCTCGTTTAATAATATCCTTTCTAGAACATATTAGAACCTACCTCTACGCCCAGCCCCTGAGATTGAAAGGCAATGGTAAACCACCACTGATTAACAAATGATCAAGAAAATGGCTCAGACACTGAGCCAAGGAGCTAGCAGAGCACACATGAGAGAAGGGTCTTTTAGGTTCCCCAGTGAAAGCAAATAAGGTCTCAACTTAATGCCTCATGCAAAGGGTGGCAGGAAGTATTTTCCACACCCCTCATGTCATGTTTTGCAATTGTGGTGATGGAGGTGACCCAACATTTGCCGGCAGCAGCACCAACACCTCTACTTTCTCAGAAGACTAAAGAAATTTAGCGTGTCAATTACAACTCTCACCAACTATTACAGATGCATCATAGAAAGCATTCTGTGTATTACAACTTGGTATGGCGTAGAAAGCATTCTGTGTATTACAACTTGGTATGGTTCCTGCTCTGCCCAAGACTGCAAGAAACTACAAAAGGTTGTGAATGTAGCCCATTCCATTACCCAAACCAACCTCCCATCCATTGACTGTGTCTACACTTCTCAGTGCCTCGGCAAAGCAGCCAGCATAATTAAGGACCCCGCGCACCCCAGACATTCTCTCTTCCACCTTCTTCCGTTGAGGAAAAGATATAAAAGTCTGAGGTCACTCAAGAACAGATTTTTCTCCGCTGCCATCAGACTTTTGAATGGACCTCCCTTGCATTAAGTTGATCTTTCTACTATAACTGTAACACTACATACTGCATTCTTTTATTTCCTTCTCTATGAATGATATGCTTTGTCTGTATAGCACGCAAGGAACAATACTTTTCACTGTATGCTAATACAATAAAAAATTAAATCAAATCAAAATCTTTCAGTCCCGTCCCTGTCAATAAGATTTCCCATTGATTATGCCCTCCTCCAGGAGGGAACTCATGGCGGGCAGTCATCACGGGCAAGACCGGGAGATCCCATTGGTGGGAATGGCCTGAAAGTCTCTCATGACATCTCTGACTGTGCTTCACCCCCTCAGTACTGCACTGGAGCATCAGGCCAGATTGTTCCCTGGGCTGTGACTTGAAGCCATGCCTTTCTGGCTCAGAGGTGAGAACCCAGATCATAGAATAGAATATTTACAGTGCAGAAGGAAGCCATTCGGTCCATCGATCTGTACCCACCACAATCCCACCTAGGCCCGATTCCCAAAGCTTCACATATTTATCCTGCTAATCCCCCAAACACTAGGGTCAATTTAACATGGCCAATCAACCTAACCTGTGCACCTTTGGACTGTGGAGGATACCCAGAGGAAATCCACGCAGACACAGGGAGAACTGTCCGCAGACTCTACGCAGTGACCCAAGCTGGAGCGTCGCTGGAGCCGTGAGGCAGCAACGCTGACCACTGTGCCATCGTGTCACCCTACAGATGTGTTGCAAAAGGGTGAGAAGGAAAGAGAGAACGTGTGTTGGGAAGGCTGTCTGGCTGACTCCCAGAGAAATGGGATTGGCTCTGAAGAACTGTGAGACAGGCTTTCTTAAACTAATAATGCTTTGGGGAAAAAAATGTGAGTGCAAAATACAACTGGAATAAAATATCAAAGGAATAATATGGCTTGAATTTATCAATAAGGTCTGGGGATAAGTTCCAAATTCTGTGTCTGTATTATTTTTGGAAGTCTGCTATAGTCCTTGAGGTGTGAATGCCAGAACTCATTTTGCATGGGACCTATAACAACCATGATAGATTTGAAATTGAAGTCCCAGATGTGAAAGGATTATACCTCACACCACATTGTTAATAAGCCGTACCACCCAAATGCAATTCATGATAACCCGTATATGCATCAAATACTACCACGTATAATGAAATTATTTGAATACTAATGAGGCCATTAGGCAAGGCTAATGTTCTTCCTGAGTCTATATTTCTTTTCGTTGAATCAGCATACTTGGACAAATTGACCGACCAGGAGAACCCGTCACTGAAATCTCGCCTTTGCAGACTTCCTCCCCACTCACTGTATAATTACATGTTGAATGAGGCAAAGGCGCAATAAATTTGATTTGAGTTTGATTTGGTTTGGTTTATTATTAACACACAGCGAAAAGTATTGTTTCTTGTCTGCTATACAGACAAAACATACTGTTCATAGAGAAGGAAAGGAGAGGATGTAGAATGTAGTGTTACAATCATAGCTAGGGTGTAGAGAAAGATCAACTTAGAACATAGAACATTACAGCGCAGAACAGGCCCTTCGGCCTTCGATGTTGCGCCGACCAATTAGGAACAAGCAGTGACCCTCTAACCTAAACCATTCCCCTTTCATCCATAAACTTATCTACTAACCTCTTAAACGCCACCAAACTTGGCGCATCTACAACTGACGCAGGCAAGGCATTCCATACCCTTACCACCTCTGGGTAAAGAACCTACCTCTGACATCTGTCCTAAAACCACCACCCCTTAATTTAAAGCTATGTCCCCTCGTGCTAGCTTTCTCCATCCTAGGAAAAAGGCTATCACTGTCCACCCTATCTAAACCTCTAATCATCTTATATGTTTCAATAAGGTCTCCTCTTAGCCGCCTTCTTTCTAACGAAAACAACCTCAAATCCCTCAGCCTCTCTTCATAAGACCTGCCCTCCATACCAGGCAACATCCTGGTAAACCTCCTCTGTACCCTCTCCAATGCCTCCACATCTTTCTTATAATGCGGGGACCAGAACTGCACACAATACTCCAAGTGCGGCCGCACTAGAGTTTTGTACAGTCGCAACATGACGTTGCGGCTCCGAAATTCAATCCCCCTACCAATAAAAGCTAAGACTCCGTATGCCTTCTTAACAACCTTATCGACTTGATTGCCAACTTTCAGGGATCTATGCACATATACACCAAGATCCCTCTGTTCATCAACACTATTAAGAGTCCTACCATTAGCCCTATACTCTACACATTTGTTATTCCTGCCAAAGTGAATTACCTCACACTTTTCCACATTAAACTCCATTTGCCGCCTCTCGGCCCAGCTCTGCAACTTGTCCAAGTCTCTCTGCAAACTATAACACCCCTCTTCACTATCTACCACTCCACCGACTTTGGTGTCATCTGCAAATTTACTAATCCATCCTTCAATACCCTCATCCAGATCATTTATAAAAATTACAAACAGCAGGGGCCCCAAAACAGACCCCTGAGGTACACCACTTGTCACCGAACTCCACGATGAATATCTCCCATCAACCACCACCCTCTGTCTTCTATCTGCTAGCCAATTCCTAATCCAATTAGCTAAATCACCCTCAATCCCATATATCTGCATTTTCTGCAGAAGCCTTCCATGGGCCACCTTATCGAACGCCTTACTAAAGTCCATATATACCACATCAACTGCCTTACCCCCATCCACCTCTTTGGTCACTTTTTCAAAAAACTCAATAAGGTTAGTAAGGCACGACCTACCCTTCACAAAACCATGCTGACTATCCCCAATCAATTCATTTCTCTCTAAATAACTATAAATCCTATCCCTAATAATTCTCTCCAATACTTTGCCCACAACAGAAGTAAGACTCACCGGCCTATAATTCCCCGGAAAGTCTCTCTTCCCCTTCTTGAACAATGGGACCACATTCGCTATCCTCCAGTCTTCCGGCACTATACCCGTAACCAACGACGACCTGAAGATCAGAGCCAGAGGCTCTGCAATCTCCTCTCTCGCCTCCCAGAGAATCCTAGGGTAAATCCCGTCCGGCCCAGGGGACTTATCTAACTTCAAACCCTCAAGAATATCTAGCACATCCTCCTTATCTACTTCAATACTTTCCAGTTTGCAACCCTGTATCCCAGTGTTCTCCACAACTACATTTACATCTCCCTGCGTGAATACCGAAGAGAAATATTTGTTCAGTGCCTCTCCAATCTCTTCAGGCTCCACGCACAACTTCCCACTGCTGTCCATAACTGGCCCTAACCAATCTTCTATTCTTAACATATCTAAAGAAAGCTTTAGGATTCTCCTTGATCCTATCAGCCAAAGTCTTCTCGTGTCCCCTTTTAGCTCTCCTCAACTCACTCTTTAGCTCCCTCCTGGCTAATCTATAGCTATCCATTGCACTAACTGAGCCTTCAAGCCTCATCCTGACATAAGCCTCCTTTTTCCTTTTAACCAGCAAATCAACTTTTTTCGTACACCAAGGTTCTCTTACTCGACCATTTCCTCCTTGCCTGACAGGGACATACTTATCAAGGACTCGCAGCAGCTGCTCCTTGAATAAGCTCCACATTCCAGATGTTCCCAGTCCCTGTAGTTTCCTAGTCCAATCTATGCACCCTAATTCTCTCCTGATGGCCTCATAATTACCCTTCCCCCAGCTATAACTACTGCCCCCAGCTTCATGCCTATCCCTATCCATCACTAAGGTGAACGTAACCGAATTGTGGTCACTATCACCAAAATGTTCACTAACTTCCAAGCCTAACACCTGGTCTGGCTCATTGCCCAGCACCAAATCCAATGTAGCCTCACCTCTAGTTGGCCTATCTACATACTGAGTCAAAAAACCTTCCTGCACACTTTGTACGAAAACAGACCCCTCTAACGAGCTAGAGCTATAGCTATTCCAATCAATATTAGTAAAGTTAAAGTCCCCCATAACAATTACCCTATTACTTTCACTCCTGTCCAGGATCGACTTTGCAATCCTTTCCTCTACCTCTCTAGAACTTTTAGGAAGTCTATAAAAGACTCCCAACAGGGTGACCTCTCCTCTCCTGTTTCTAATCTCAGCCCATACTACCTCAACAGACAAGTCCTCATCAAACTTCCTTTCTGTCACTGTGATACAGTCTTTGACTAATAATGCCACTCCTACCCCCCTTCTACCTCCTTCTCTACTGCGACTGAAGCATTTGAACCCTGGAACCTGCAACAACCATTCCTGTCCCTGTTCTATCCATGTCTCTGAGATGGCCACAACATCGAAGTTGGTGCAACTTGCAACTGAGGAACTTGGTGCAAAGTAGGTCCATTCAAAAGTCTGATGGCAGCAGAGAAGAAGCTGTTTCTGAGTTGGTTGCTAAATGAACCCCAAACTTTTTCCCGACAGAACAAGATGGAAGAGAGAATGTCCAGGGTATATCATATATCAAATATCATTTGGACAATTTTTACTCCTGGCTGTATGCAATTCCATTCAATTGTTCACTCATACATAATACATCCTCCTGGATTCCCACGTGACCTTTATTTTTATTCAGCCGTGGGACATGGGTGTTGCTGGCTAGGCCAGCATTTATTACCCATCCCTATTTGCCCTTGATGGTGGTGAGCTTCCTCCTTGTAATGCTGCAGTCCATGTGCTGTGGGTTGACCCACAGTGACGTTAGGGAGAGAATTCCAGGATTTTGATGCAGTGACTGCGAAGGAACGGCAATATATTTCCAAGTCAGGATGGTAAGTGGCTTATTATACATATCCAAATCAGGTGCAATTCTCTTCACTGCTAACTTGGGTATTATTGTACCCATTTTAGGCCCTTTAGACATGCATAGTAATGTTAAAATTAGACTCCACTGTGGCCATACCAATCCATTATGTTCTGTTCTACCCTCGATACTGCAAAGGATCTGATTATTTCCATGCAACCCTCCACACCTAGTTAGTTTGAATAATTTTTGCTTGTTGCCTCAAATGTATTCACAAACTTTGATGTACTTCATTAATTGAGGTGTAGCTCATCTGACAAGCCTTTCCATTTTGATGGTGTTCCCCAGTGTTAGAGCTATAGGTGGCCAACTATTGATTTATCTTCTTAATTTTATTTGTATCCTCATCTCCTTTCCCAACCCAGGAAGTATATTTTACTTCGCTTTAAAGTTGAAAGTTTCTTTATTATTGTTACAAGTAGGCTTACATTAACACTGCAATGAAATTACTGTGAAAATCCCCTAGTCACAACACTCCGGCATCTGGTTGGGCCACACTGAGGGAGAATTTAGCATGGCCAATGCATCTAACCAGCACATCTTTGAACCCAGGGGAGGAAACCAGAGCGCCCGTGGGAAACCCTCGCAGATAGGAGGAGAATGTGCAGACAGTGACCCAAGCCGGGAATCGAACCTGGGTCCCTTGTGCTGTGAGGCAGCAGTGCTAGCCGTTGTGCTGTCTAAAGTAATCCTTGTGCTTATTTTTGTTCATTCAGTTTGAAGATAATCCTTGCCTTTGAAAGGCCTCTTTGAATTTTTCTCCCTCAAGTTATTTGCTCCTGGTGTGTCTACAGCACAGCGCCGAGTCCTGATCTCTATAAAATCCCTTCTAACCTTCCCTCATTGCTGTTTGATATCCCACCATGCCAGGGGATTGTCTTTCTGTCAGGCTAGTAGTTTTCCCAGACAGTTTTATACTTACCAAACAAAGAGCAAAGAAAAAGACAGCGCAGGAACAGACTCTTCAACCTTCCAAGCCTGTGCCACTCATGATGCTCTAACTAATCTAAAATACCTTCTACCTTTACTTGGTCTGTTTCCCTCTATTCCCTCCCTATTCATGTACTCATCCAGATGCCTCTTAAATATTACTATGTGCCTGCATCCACCACCTTCTCTGGCAGCACATTCCAGGCACCCACTACTTTGTGTGTGAAAAATCCCCGACTATCTCCCTTGAACATTCCCCCTTTCACCTTGAACCTGTGCTCCCTTGTAATTGACAGTTCCACCCTGGGAAAAAGCCTCTGACTATCCAACCTGTCTATGTCTGTCATAACTTTATAGATCTCAATCAGGTCTCCCCTCACCTCCGTCTTCCCAGTGAAAACAATCCTAGTTTATTCAACTTCTCCTCATGGCCAATGCCTTTGAGACCAGGCAACATCTTGGTGAACCTTCTTTGGATTCTCTCCGAAGCTTCCACATCCTTCTGGTGACCAGAACTGCACACAATACTCCAAATGTGGCCTAACCAAGGTTCTATATAGCCACAACATGATTTCCCAACTCTTGTACTGAATTCCCCAGCCGATGAAGGCAAGCATGCCATATGCCTTCTAAAATCTGTGGCCACTTACGTTGCCACTTTTAGGGAACTGTGTTCCTGCATGCCCAGGTCCCTCTGTATGTTAATGCATGTGCCTTAGTCCAAGTTCTCCTTTCTGGGATTTCGGATGATGCCTGACTTTTACAGATGCACCGTGGAAAGCATTGTTTCTGGTTATATTTCAGCTTTGCATGGCTCCTGCTCTGCCCAAGACCTCAAGGAACTACAAGATGTCGTGAATGAAGCTCATGCAAACCAGCCACCCATTCGTTGACTCTATCTACACTTTCTGTTGTCTTGGGAAAGCAGTCAGCATAACTAAGGACTTCATGCAGCCCGGATATACTTCCTTCCACTTTCTTCCGTGGGAAAAAAGGTGTAAATGTCTGAGGTCTTGTACCAACTGACTCAAGAACAGCTTCTTCCCTGCTGCTGTCAGGCTTTTGAATGGATTTAGTTTGCATAAAGTCAATCTTTCTCTACACCCTAGCTATGACCGTAACACTACATTCTGCACTCTCTCCTTTCCTTGTCTATGAATGGTATGCTTTGACTGTACAACATGCAGGAAACAATACTTTCCACTGTATGTTAATACATGTGATAACAATAAATCAAATCGAATCAAAATCAAATCAGAGATGGCAGGCAGACAGGGCATTTTCTTTTTAAAGTTTATTTGTTGATGTTGTAGGCAAGGATTACATTAACACTGCAATGAAGTTACTACGAAAACCCCCTAGTCGCCACACTCTGGTTCCTGTTCGGGTACACTCACAGAAAATTTAGTATGGCCAATGCACCTAACTGGTATGTCTTTTGGACTGTGGGAGGAAACTGGAGCAACAGAGGAAACCGGGGAGACACGGGGAGAACATGCAGCCTCTGCATATTCAGTGACCCAAGCCAGGAATCGAACCTGGGTTGCTGGCATTGCTTTAAAAAGCAAAATACTGCTGATGCTAGAATCTGAAACAGAAACAGAAAATCTGAACAGGTATGAGCAGCATCTGTGGAAAGAGAATGAAGAATACAAAGAACGAAACAGCATGGGAAACAAGCCCTTCAGCCCAACGAGCCCGCGCCGCCACCTCAATGTTCCTACTTCTACCCATGATCCCTGTCATCCCTGTCTATGTTTATAGATCTATGCATTACAACCAAATTTGAGACAATTTAGGGAGAATTTGTTCTGCCAATCAGCCTAAGAGCACATCTTTGGGATGTGGGAGGAAACCGGAGCACCCGGAGAAAACCCACGCAAGCACGGGGAGAATGCGCAAACTCCCACAGACACAGGCGCAAATCCATGTATCTGCACAGCACAGCGATAGTCACTGAGCTGTTGTGTTGCCCATCAAATGGTCCAGGTCAGGCGTACACTAATGATGTGAAGCACTAGGATACTCTCGAAAAACCCAAGAATAGCACTCTCACAACCCATTGAGTGTATGCCCCTTGTTAGACAAGGCGGACCAAAGTACCTGTAGGATAAAACAAATGCATCAATATCATTGACAATTTACACACTTCGCAGGGAACTCCCAAGGCTTATGATGCCTATTTTAAATCAGTTTTCTATATCCCTCCATTCCCTCCATTCCCATTCTGTACATGTGCCCATCTAAGTATTTCTTAAATAACTCCAGAGTGCCTGCCTCCACCACTTGGCAGTGCGTTCCATATCCCCATCACCCTGTGTGAAAAAACTCCCTCTAGCATCCAAATTATACCTTACCCTCCTCACCCTAAGCCCGTGACCCCTTGTGCTATTTGAGTCCATCCTAGGATAAAGCTTAATCTTGTTTATCTATCTAAATGTTTCAAATCCGACTCAAAATGTAGGCTCCATTCTCTCTTCACAGATGCTGTCAGGCCTGCTGATATTTTCCAGCATTTTCTGCCTTGGTTGGATACCTCATTTGAGTGAGTGATGGTGCTTTCAGGGCAGTGTAGCCAACCCTCAGGGTGACACCAAAATGTAGGCATAAATTATTCATCCAAGACTCCAGAGTAGGATTTGAACCCACAATCTAGAGGCAAGCATCTCTGACATAGAGGTAACCATAACTGACACAGAAAAAATGACTGATTCCTTAATGGGCTTTCTGACCAGACCTGCTTCTTCTTTGCCACATTATCGGAGGGATGTGATTGCACTGGAGGGGGTGCAGAGGGGATTCACCAGGATACTGCCCGGGATGATACATTTAAGTTATGAAGAGAGGTTGGGTAGGCTTGAGTTGTTTTCATTGGAGCAGAGAAGGCTGAGGGGCGACCTGATCGAGCTGTTCAAGATTATAAGAGACCTGGACAGAATGGATAAGGAGCAGCTGTTCCCTTTAGTTGAGGGGTCAGTCATGGGGCAATAGGTTCAAGGTGGGGGGGCAGGAGGTTTGGGGGGAATGTGAGAAAAAACTTTTTTTGCCCAGATGGAGGTGACGGTGTGGAATGCGCTGCCCGGGAGAGTGGCGGAGCACTTGTTTGAGTGCTTGGCACATCATAACATTCAGGGCAAATGCTGGCGGAAGGGAATTCAGGTACTTCTAATGTGTCAGTGCAAACTGGATGGACCGAAGAGCCTACTTTGCACTGTACGATTCCATGATTCTTCCAAACTGAACCCTTCCAGTATTTCCGCATCGTTCGTTTCTCTCTGAGCTGTTGATGGAACGGATCACAACTTTGCCCTTACATTTAAACTGGTCGCATTGTCCATCTTGTAGTCCAACAGTTGGTCACTTCCTTCATAACTACATGGCGGAGGATTTCAAGGCCTCTGTTGTCCATTTCTGCACTGGAAAAGTGCACTGTGTGATGGGAGGATGGGGGCGGGAGGTGTTAGGAGTGGGGTGGTTGAGGGGAGGGAGCGTGGAGTCCTTCCGGCCATCAAAGAAGATAAAGTTTCAGTCCATCTGTCTGCCTCGGACACTTGCCCAGTTCCCAGAACACAGTGCATGAACCAGCCCACGACATTTTTGAAAAAACATGTCAGTGAGTCCATCCTGCTAATCTAAATAACAAGCCATTCAATAAAGTAAACATGCAAAATCCCCCTCGGAATTCAGCCTTAGAAGTTGTTTGGAAAATACAGATTACTGGAGGTATAACTGGGTTTTACAATTTGCGTCTCGGGAATCGAAGCTGTACAGCATCATCCTAGATGCCTGGACTCCTGACTTATACTAATGACAAACATATCAAATAGCTATATTCACACTACTGTCCAGTGACTCAGATGGTTAGTGAGGGCTCCTTGATCCATTTTGCCCGAGAGATACTTGACTGCACAGGCAGAATAATCAGGCCATTTCGAAATGAATGCACACTCAATCATCTTGGCACTCTCATACTTGTGGAGTGCACACTGTAATTTGATTTGATTTGATTTATTATTGTCAGGTGTATTGCTTCTTGCGTGCTGTATTGTTCATAGCGAAGGAAGGAAGAGAGTGCAGTACATAGCTAGGGTGTAGAAAAAGATCAACTTAATGTGAGATAAGACCATCCAAAAGCCTGATGGCAGGAGGGAAGAAGCTGTTCTTGAGTCGATTGGTATGTGATCTCAGGCTTTTGTATCTTTTTTCCTGATGGAAGAAGGTGAAAGAGAGAATGTCCGGGGGTGCACGGGGTCCTTATTTATGCTGGCTGTTTTTCCAAGGCAGTGGGAAGAGTCAATGGATGGGAGGTTAGTTTGAATGATGGATTGAGCTTTGGTAATAACTCTTTGTAGTTTCTTGCTGTCTTGCTAGAGTTGGAGCCAGAAATTATAATGTCATTTAAACTGTAGACGGTGTTTCCCCTGTTACTTTGTAGTTTAGTACAGGGATGATAGCAGAGCTGGAAAGATTTAGGAAGATTCAAAGCATTGGAGTTTGAAAAAAAGAAAGCTTAATGGAAATCTTCAAAATTGTGAAGAGATTTGATTGGCAAATATGGAGATATTCTCACTTATTGGGGGAATTCAAAATTGCAGCACATAGATATTAGCTGCTAAACACAATAACCAATTCTGGTGTGACTTGTGGTAATGATGTAGAGATGCTGGCGTTGGACTGGGGTAAGCTCAGTAAGAGGTCTGACAACACCAATTTTAAATCCAACCGATTTATTTGATAGTAAACATGCTAGCTTTCGGCGTTTATGCCTTCGTCAGGCGAATGGGGTTTTCATCAGGCAAAAGAGAACACCTCATTCGCCTGACGAAGGCACAAACGCCGAAAGTTAGCAAGTTTACTATCAAATAAATCGGTTGGATTTAAAACTGGTGTTGTCAGACCTCTTACTGTGACTAGTTGTACCCAGAGAGTGGTGTGAATATGGAAGGTGGACATTAGAAGTAATAATGAAGGTACATTCAAAGAGTAGTTCAAAGATTAGTTTTTGGATGTGGTTTGCTGCCAAATTTTCTTTGAGAACACTCCTGGGGAGCATCTTGAGACATTTTATTACATCACAGGCACTATATCAATACAAGTTGTTGTTGTCAGTAATAGGTTTGAGGTGAAGTTGGGTGTCAGGAGGATGAGGTAGAGAATTAGCACTGGCAGAGACAAGTTGGGCTTGATTCTATGCTTTCAATTCTAGATGATTGATTTCATACAATACCTATAATGCTGAAGGGGCCATTTAGCCCATTGAATTTGCACCTACTCTCTGACAGAGTATTTTATGCAGGGCCTCGCTCCCCCTTCCCCCCACCCTATCCTTGTAACCCCATACATTTTCCATGGCTAATCCAGCCAACCTTGGGATATCAAGGGGCAATTTAGTGTGGCTAATCCATCTAACCTGCACATCTTTGGAACGTGGGAGGAAATCGGAGCACCTGGAGGAATGGAATCCCACACGGACACTGGGAAGGACATGCAAACTCCACAAGACGTCCAAGGGAGCAATCCCTGAGGACCATATGATCGACTGGAGCCAATGCAGTGCTGAGGTGGGAAGATGGACCAGTCAGGTGCAAGGGCGCATATCCTCAGTTGGATCCAGGCGGGAGTGGAGAATAATGGCGTCGTTAGTTCTGTTTGTAAATAAATATTTATCATTAACAATAAACCCTTTTATTCTTTGCACCATATCGAGTGACCCTCAATTATACACCTCTAGTCAATGAATTGAGGCTATTCACTTAACCACTCCTTCTGATAGTGAGTTCCACATTCATCCTGCTCTCTAGCTAAGAAGTTACTCTTCAAATTCCCGATCGTATTTATTATTCACCATCTTATATTTATGACTGCCTACTTTCACCTCCCTCACCAAAAAAGGTCTTCCCTATGTCAATCCTATCAAACCTCTTGACCAGAATCTTACCACTGTTCACACTTGCAATGAATGAAATTTTGGATTGCTGCCGGATTCTCCAAATGCACTGCAGCAGAAGTGCGTCACGCATGACAGGTAAGATTGCGCCCCTAATCTTTCGGTTTTGATTTGATTTCATTTATTATTGTCACATGTATTGGGACACGGCGAAAAGCATTGCTTCTTGCGCGCTCTGCAGACAAAGCATACCGTTCATACAGAAGGAGAGAGTGCAGAACGTAGTGTCACAATCATAGCTAAGGTGAGGAGAAAAATCAGCTTAATGTAGTCATGAACTTTATTTATTCATGTTACAAGTAGGCTTACATTAATACTGCAATGAAGTTATTGTGAAAATCCCCTAGTTGCTACTCTCTGCTCCCTGTTCGGGTTCGCTGAGAGGAAATTTACCCTGCCTAATGCACCTAACCAGCATGTCGTTTGCTCTATGGGAGAAACGGAGCACCCGGAGGAAACCCACGCAGACATGGGGAGAATGTACAGACTTCACACAGACAGTGACCCAAGCCAGGATTCGAGCCTGGGTCCCTGCCCCCTGTGAGTCAGCTGTGCTAACCACTGTGCAATAAAATCATAAGATATAGGAGTAGAATCAGGCCAATTGTCCCATTGAGTCTATCTAACTGTCTATCTATTCATCTATCTATGCTGCCCAATATAATAAGACAGGACCATTCAAAAGTCTGATGGCAGCAGGGAAGAAGCTGTTCTTGAGTCGGTTAGTACATGACCTCAGAAGTTTATATCATTTTTTGTATCTTAAAAATCTCTTTTAGATCTCCCCATTCCACACCCCTCCGTCCCCCCCAACAACCACTGCTCTCTAGCCACCTCTTCCCTATCAAATAGAGACTGTTCAGCCTTTCATAGAGAATTATCGTGTCTTACAGTGCAGGAAGAATCCATTTGGCCCATTGAATTTGCACCGACCACAATCCCACTCAGGGCCTATCCCCATAATCCCATAACTAAATCCTTCCAGTATTTCGACGTCCTTGGTTTTTCTTTGGCGGGATGGATCACAACTTTGCCCTTACACTTAAACTGATCTCTGGCTCACACCGTTTCTTTATTGTCCGTTCTGCAGTGCAACTGAGTTGGACATTTTCTTCTTAAACTACACCGCAGAGGATTTCAAAGTCTCTGTTGTCCATTTCATTTACACTGGAAAAGTGCGCTGGGTGGTGGGACGATGGGGGACGTGGGTTGGGAGTGGGGTGGTGTGGGAGGGAGCGTGCAACCCCATGCATTTACCCTAGCTTGTCCCTGTGACACTAAAGGGGCAATTTTAGCATGGCCAATCCACCTAACCCGCACATCTTTGAACTGCGGGGAGAAATAGGAGCACCCGGAGGAAACCCGCGCGGGCATGGGGAGAATGTGCAATCTCCACGTAGACAGTGATCAAAGCTGGGAGTCGAACCCGGGTCCCTGGCACTGTGAAGCAGGAGTGCTAACCACTGTGCCACCTAATAGTTGCATGAATTATAAAAGTCTTGGTTTATGAGGGGAAGTAGAGATTTCAAATTAACTGTTACAGCCGGCCAGTAGCATGGTTCTCGAGTGTTGCAAACTGAATAAAATGGAAGTTGGGTGCTTGGAAGTGGCAGAGTGGAGTCACAAGACGCATCGGTAGATTGTCTGCAATAGAGATTTAGCACAATTAACATCTTTTCAGCCCTCCAGATGAAGTCAATAAAAGTTTGTAAATCCTAGGAAGGAAATACCAGCTTCTAAGGTATCCAGCTCTGTTTTCGAGAGGCAGCAAGCGTTTCACTCTGTAATGTGTTACCTCATGGGGTTGCAGTGGTGTTCATTTACTGTAACCTACACCTGTCTCTCACAGCCAGCCAGGATTGGAAGGAATCCAGCGCAATGCTTTCTATCTGGACGCCATCAACAGCGCAGATGGAGATTCAAAAAAACCAACGAGAAAGAAAGAGACAGAGGAGAGAGAGAGAGAGAGAGAGAAAGAGAGAGAGAGAGAGAGAGAAGGAGAGAGGCCCGAAGTATATGGCTGACATTCTCTGCAAGCCATCACATGTAACCAACGGTCAGAGCTTGAATATCATTTACGCAGAGCCTGGCGTGGGGGAGCAGCTGTGGTTTGTGGGGGAGGGAGGAGGTGTCAGGAGGCTGTGGGAAGGGGTGGGGGAGATGGTTTGAGGATGGTTGTGCATTGAATCCACGAAACAGAATCCCCAACAGTGCGAAAGCAGGCCATTCGGCCCAGCACCGACCACAATCCCACCCAGGCCATTTCCCCGTAACTCCATGCGTTTACCCAAGCGTTATGTCAGGCATGTTGGAGTTTTGCATTGGCCTCCCACTTCAATAAGGATTTCCTTCATCACTGGCCCTTGAGGTTTAAAATGTTATCATCGCACAAGCCAATGTGTTACCCAAGCACAAGACAATTATAACAAAACATTAATTGTTTAATTCATTTACGGGCGGCACGGTTAGCGCTGCTGCCTCACAGCACTGGTAACCCGGGTTCGATTCCCAGCTGGGCTCACTGTGTGTGCGGGGTCTGCACATTCTCTCCATGCCCGGTTTTCCTCCAGTTTCCTCCCACAGTCCAATGCACCAAGTGCTTGGTGCGTTGGCCATGCTAAATTCTCCCTCAGTGTATCCAAACAGGTGCTAGAATGTGGCATCTTGGGGATTTTCACAATAACTTCATTGCCTTGTTAATGTATTTGTGACACTAATTAAACTAATATTCAGAATTCTTAAGAGAGCTATACGAACACACAAAGGAGTAAGGAACAAAAAGGATACTGATAGAATAGGATGAAGTAGAGCAGGGGAGATGATGGCTTGGTGGCATTATAGCTAGATTATTCATCCAGAAACTCTAATGTGGAAATGCCAACGTTGGATTGGGGTGGGCACATTAAGAACCCTCACAACACCAGGTTAAAATTTTATTTAAACAGGTTTATTTGGAATCATGAGCTTCATTAGGTGATTTGTTGAAGGAATAGTGCTCCGAAAGCTTGTGATTCCAAATAAATCTGTTGGGCTTTAACCTAGTGTTGTGAGACTTCTTACTGTATCCAGAAGGACAACTAATGTTCTGGGGACCCAGGTTCGAATCCTGCTACTGCAGATGGTGGAATTTGACTTCAATAAAAATATCTGGAATTAAGAATTTGGAGAATGTGCAAACTCTGCACTGACAGCGACCCAAGCCAGTAATCAAACACGGGTTCCTGGCACTGTGAGGCAGCAATATTAACCACTGTGCTACCAAATCTTGATTCCAGTTGCTGACCTCTTTAGTTGAATTTTCTGCCAATTGATTAGAAGTGGGCCAAGGTCCAACTCACGTTGCGGACTGTGGCACCAGTCGCTGGTATGCACTTGATGCTCATTTAGAACAATGTTTATTCATAACCCAGTCATTGGCACAGCCAACAGTGTGACCGAGGGCTGAACTGTGCCACTCTTACTCATTCTCCCCCTCACACTCAGGACCGATTACAATGGAGACGTCTTCCGATGTCTCTGTGAAGTGGGGACACCCACAACAGTGAAGGTCTCTCTTGACAGTCATGACCTCAATAAAAATGCAGCTGCTATGTAGAATAACAGATCACCGCCCCCCCCCCCCCCCCCCCCCGCCTTGAGTGAGGGGAGAGCTTGGAAATGTCGGGACTCTGATGATATGAAGCATAAATGTGAGATTTATCTGGTTTGAGAATATCATATTAACTCAGAGGTGGAATCACAATCTTGAACCCACTCAAAGACAATTGCTCTATGTGGTATTCTTTTGATTTGATTTTATTATTGTCACATGTATTCGTATACAGTGAACAGTGTTCTTTCTTTTGTGCTATAGAGGCAAAGCATACCTTTTATAGAAAAGGAAAGGAGAGAGTGCAGAATAGAAACTTAGAAAATAGGAGCAAGAGGAGGCCATTTGGCCCTTTGAACCTGCTCGACTATTTATTACAACCATGGCTGATCAATAGCCTAATCCTGCTTTCTCCCCATAACCTTTGAGTCCACTTGCCCCAAGTGCTACATCCAGCTGCTTCTTTTTTTTTGGCATCAACTAATTCCTGTGGTAATGAATTCCACAGGCTCACCACTCTTTGGGTGAAGCATTGTCTCCTCATCCTAACTGTAAATGTACTGTTACAGTCATAGCTAAGGTGTAGAGAAAAATCAGCTTAATGGGAGGTAGATCCATTCACAAGTCCAATGGCATCAGCTGTTCTTGAGTCGATTGGTACATGATCTCAGATTTTTGTATCTTTTTCTGAACAGAAGAAGGGAAGAGAGAATGTTCTGGGTGTGTGGCCTACTGTTTTGCCGAGGCAGCGGGAAGCATTGACAGAGTCA
Organism: Sphyrna mokarran; assembly: GCA_024679065.1. Classification (NCBI taxonomy): domain Eukaryota; kingdom Metazoa; phylum Chordata; class Chondrichthyes; order Carcharhiniformes; family Carcharhinidae; genus Sphyrna; species Sphyrna mokarran. The sequence goes on from JAGIQG010000018.1 coordinate 42,490,725, forward strand.
ATGAATGGAAGGCTGGTTTGAGTGACATACAAAATAGATGTTGCGTTTCTAATGTTAAGTTGCCACTTTTTGCAGAGGCATATCAAACATTTCAATAAATAAAGGAGAGAAATGCTGGAAAATCCCAGCAATCTCTTTGACAAAGGGTCACTGGACTTGAAACATCAGCTCTTCTCTCTCCTAACGGATGATGCCAGATCTGCTGAGATTTTCCAGCATTTTTGTCTTTTAGTTTCAGATTCCAGCATCCGCAGTAATTTGCTTTTATCCAGCATTTCAATAAAGTGGTTAAAAATAGTGCTGAATATGCGTAAAAGGGTTACTGGAGCTGATGAAATTGCTTGTCAGCTTTTTCAATCATTAACTAAATAAATGGGCCAAATTAATGAAATAAATCATTAACCAAATAAACGGGCTGATGAAATTGCTTGTCAGCTTTTTTGATCATGAACCAAATAAACGGGCGCAATCTTATCGGCTGTTTGCGTCACGCTCTGGCTGCAGCAAGCAGGGAGAATTTGGCACCCAGCCAGACCTCACTGTAGTGGGATGGGAAAATCCTGCCAGCACCAGCACCAATGCTGGTAAGACTCCAACTGCATGGTCTAATACCTCTGCAAGGAGAACATTTAGAGTTTGGATGATGGTACAAATCACACAATATCCAATCAGTCGTCCATCGTGAATCTTTCCCGATTTGCATTTCTGTTGAAGTTAACGACATTTGGAATGGTTTTTCAGTGAGTTTACGACTCCCAGAGCCAGAGAACAAAAACTCAGTCATAGCGAAATGGACTTGATCGCAAGTCAGATCTCTTCAATTTTATTTTCTGTGGGGTATATTTAAAGCTGATTGCAAAACCTCCAACTATAGGAGAGAGGCTTATACAACAGCCTATATTTTCACATACCACTGTGATTTATATCACATGCTTAAAAATAGGGAAGTGGTTTACACACCAGATTGTAATGGAATGTGTTCAGCACACTGTATTCATGAGGATGACAGCTGCCACAGCTCCCTGAATGCAAATGGGTTCAGGCACAGAGAAAGCTTGGATTTGCAACTATCATAGCGACACTGTTTGAATTTGTATCTCAGCAAAAAGGACAAGGACAGACCACACCAAGTGGCTTAATGATTACTTGGCCTGACATCGGTCGTGCCTGTTTCATCTTGGAGACAAAGAATTGGTCTCTCCTGTTGTAATGTACCTTTAAGGGATAGCAGCATGGCATCACTAGAAGGGAAGTGTGTCATGCAGTCCCATCTTAGATCATAGAATCATATTTCATAGAATCCCTGCAGTGCAGAAGGAGGCCATCCGGCCCATCGAGTCTGCCCATCCCTATCCCTGTAGCCTCACATTTTTTACCCTGCTAGTCCCCCTGACACCAAGGGGCAATTTACCATGGTCAATCAACCTAACCAGCATATTGTTGGACTGTGGGAGGAAACGGGAGCACCCGGAGGAAACCCATGCAGACACGAGGAGAATGTGCAAACTCCACACAGACCCAAGCCAGGAATTGAATCTTGCTCCTGGCAGCGTGAGGGAGCAGTGCTAACCATTGTGCCGCCCTTTAGTTTTGCTTTTCCTTTTAAACAGAGCACACACACAGACACAGACACACACAAACACATACACACACATGTGTGTGTGTATATATATATATACATATATATACACACACAAACATACACACAGACAAACGCACATGCACATGCATGCGCACACGCACATGCGCACACGCACACACATACAAGCACACATACGCACACATACACATGCGTACACATACACATGCACAGACTCATGTACACACACACATACACACACACAGACACACATAGACACACATATCTCTGCTGCTAATGTTTTCAAGCTTTCTAATCATGTGCATCTGTTCTCATGTGTCTAATGTAAATAAGTGAATCCACAGCATGTTTAAACAATCCCTTATGAGTGATTGGTGCCTGTGTATCATTATAAAGATATATAGTCAATATGCAAAAGCACTGGCACACACACAAGCTCTTTTGATCCTGCTATTGTCAACAGCAGTTCCCGTTGAGCACACGATGGGGTTGTGCTATCGGCGCACTGGCAGATCAAACCAGTGTGACCAAAATTCCAACCCTCACACCCAAAAATGATCAGACCAAGAAAGGATGACTGATTGGCTGGCAGCTCTTGGCAGATGAGATTCCTGGGGAAGGCCCATTACTATCCAGTTAAATGAGTGGCACAGTGGTTAGCACTGCTGCCTCACAGCGCCAGGGACCCAGGTTTCAATTCCTGGCATGGGTCACTGTGTGTATGAAGCCTGCATGCTCTCCCTGTGTCTGCGTGGGTTTCCTAGAATTGTAGAATTCCTACAGTGTTGAAGGAGGCTATTTGGCCCATCGCGTCTGCACTATTAACAATCTCATGTATCCCGTAATCCCATCTATTTACCACACTAATTCCTCTAACCCATGTATCCCAGGACACTAAGGGGCAATTTAGCATGTCCAGTGCATCTTTGGACCATGGGTGGAAGCCAGAGCACCTGGAGGAAATCCATGCAGACATGGAGAGAACATGCAGACTCTGCAGAGACAGTGATCCAAGTCGGGACTCGAACCGAAGATCGCCAGAGCTGCGAAGCAGCAGTGCTACCCACTGTGCCACCCGACGGGTGATCTAGTTTCCTCCCACAGTCTGGTTAGGTGCATCGGCCATGCTAAGTTCCCCCTCAGTGTACCTGAACGGGCGTCAGAGTGTGGCGACTGGGGGATTTTCACAGTAACTTCATTGCAGAATTAATGTAAGTGTACTTACATTACTAACAAATCTAACAAATAAACTTTAAAAAAACTGTAAAAAATCCTGAGTGGCTGGACAGCTGGTGGATGCGACCCCATCGCTTCCATTAAATACCACCCCGAGGAGTTCAATATTAACCTCACACAAATGGGATATCAACAGAATGAGTCACTGCCAGGTCTTTCTTAATCTTTTACAGTGAACTTAATTTGAAGACTCGGCTCAGCTCCCCTGACAGACTTTTAGGATTCGATCTATTTTACATGTTCCATTCATTTCAGTTACATTATTTTTTTTAGGACAAATGATACAGAGAACATGCCATCCGACACGTTGAAATGAGCTGTATTTGGGCTGTAAATATGTAAAAGGGAGACAAAAGATACCAACCAAAAATGCATTTGCAGCAAGAGTGAAATGAAGCTTTTCAAAGCAGAAGCCATTCTACCTGTTTTGTTCTTTGTTTTAAATTGACACTGTGCTGTTGCAGGCCACATACACCAGATACTTGATAACCTAGTGGTGACTACTCAACTGTTTTGCAAACAAATGGGTTTCCTGCTAATATACATCATGAACGGATAGAAAGACAAGCATTTACATGAAGCTTTCATGATCCCAGGACATCCAAGACGATTCTACCTTCAGGCAGCACAGTAGCACAATGGTTAGTACTGCTGCCTCACGGTATGGGGGTTTGATACCTATGCTGGCTTCTTTGTTGAGGCAGCGGGAAATGTAGACAGAGTCAGTGGATGGGAGGCCAGTTTGCATGATGGACTGGGTTACGTTCACAATTCTTTGTAGTTTATTGTGGTTTTGGGCAAGTGAGAGTCATATCAAGTTGTGATACAATCAGAAAGAATGCTTTCTATGGCAGATCAAACTGGTGTGACCAACTAGAAAATTCCAACCTTCATACCCAGCAATGATACCAGACCAGGAAGGGTTACTGATTGGCTGGCACCTCTTGGCAGATGAGATTCCTGGGTAAGGCCCATTACTATCCAGTTAAGTGGGTGGCACAGTGGTTAGCATTGCTGCCTCACAGTGCCAGGGACCCAGGTTCAATTCCTGGCATGGGTCACTGTGTGTATGAAGCCTGCATGCTCTCCCTCTGTTTTCGTGGGTTTCCTAGAATCACAGAATCCCTACAGTGTTGAAGGAGGCTATTTGGCCCATCAAGTCTGCACCATTAACAATCTCATGTATCCTGTAATCCCATATATTTAGCACACTAATCCTTCTAACTCATTCATCCCGGGACACTAAGAGGCAATTTAGCATGGCCAATGCACCTTACCTGCACATCTTTGGACCAGGGTGGAAAGCAGAATGCCTGGAGGAAATCCACGCAGATATGGGGAGAACATGCAGACTCTGCACAGACAGTGACCCAAATCGGGAATCGAACCAAAGATCGCCAGAGCTGCGAGGCAGCAGTGCTACCCACTGTGCCACCGTGCCACCCGATGGGTGATCTAGTTTCCTCCCACAATCTGGTTAGGTGCATTGGCCATGCTAAGTTCTTCTTCAGTGTACCTGAGTGGGCGCCAGAGTTTGATGACTAGGGGATTTTCACAGTAACTTTATAAAGTGCCACATTGTGACTTTAAGGAATGCCCAGTGTTATATTGGTGTAAAACACAGTGTAAGGCACAAGTGTAAAAAATTCGTGAGAGTCATAGTGGCGTTTGAGTGGACAGTTTTACTGATATTAAGGGATCACCTTTCACACTATCAGGATATGTCAAAGCACTTAACCAGGAGCCAATGAAGCATTTATTACCCATGCCTAGTTGTCTAAGGCAGTTGAAAATCAATCACATTGCTGTGACTCTGAAATCACATGTAAGCCAGACCAGATAAGGACAGCAGATTTCTTTCCCTAAAAGGCATTAGTGAGCCAGGTGGGTTTTTCTGACAATGTTATCATGATCATCAATAGATTCTTAATTCCAGATCATTTTAATTGAATTCAAATTCTACCATGTGCCATGGTAGGATTTGAAGCTGACCAATTGAATGGTGGTCACTGATTTCATATAATCAACACAACAACCTAATTTGCACAAAGCAAGACCTCACAAGGAGTAGTGGGCTATTGATCAGATCATTTGAGGGTTTTTTTAGGCATTGGTGGAGTGGTAAATTTTGGCCAGTTCACTGATGAACTCTCCTCCTTTTTGAAAATTGGGAAGCCCTTGTGTTGGAATGCTACACAAGAACAAGACATTCATACTCTGATTATGGGATCTTGTTTTGCGTAAGAACAGCTGGCTCACTTAAAGCCAAAAAAATTCATTGCTTGGCGTCACAGTGGTTAGCACAGCTGTCTCACAGTGCCAGAGAGTTGTGTTTGATTCTGGCCTTGGGTGACTGGTTGTTTGCAAGGCTAAGGCATATATTGCTATAGGACAAGTGCTGGCAAATGGAATTAGAATAGTTAGGTGGTTTATCTTTAACTGACACAGACGCGATGGGCCAAAGAACCTTTTTCTGTGTTTTACACCAATACAACACTGGGCATTCCTTAAAGTCACAATGTGGCACTTTATAAAATAGCCTATAGTGCTGATTTTTTTGTTTGGAAATAGGAGACAATGGATGATGGTATAGTAGCATTGTCACTATACTTATAATCCAGATGTCCAAAGCTCGTGCACAGAGGACATAGGTTCAAATCCTGGGATGGGAAACTGATAGCCAAGTGGTATTATCGCTAGACTATTCATTCTGAAACTCAGCTAATGTTCCAGGGACCCGGGTTCAAATCCTGCCACAGCAGGTGGTGGAATTTGAATTCAATAAAAAAATTTGTAATTTAGAATCTCCTGATGATCATGAAACCATTGCTCATCTGGTTCACTTTTGTCCTTTAAGGAAGGGAATCTGCTCTCCTTATCTGGTGTGGCCTACATATGATTCCAGAGACACAGCAATGTGGTTGATTTTCAACTGCCTTTGGACAAGTAGGGTTGGGCAATAAATGCTGGCTGGCCAGAGATGCCCATGTCTCACGAATGAATAAATAAAGATATCAGATGGTGGCAATTGAATTCTATTAAGAAGTCTGTAACTAAAAGCTAGTCTCACTTGATATGCATCCGATTCACGAAGGAAATTTATCTTCCTTGTCTGGTCTGGCCTATATGTAACTCCAGACCCACGGTAATGCAGTTACACTTAACTGTCCTCTGAAGTGACCTAGCAAGCTATTCAGTTCAAGGGCAATTGGAGGGTGGGCAACAAATTTTGCTTTGCCAACAATACCTACAGTCCATGAAAGAATTAAAAACAACACAAGGGAAGAGAAATTGGTCCTCACTCAGAGAAAATAATATATACCAATTTCCTGAGGTAATGTCTTCAGGGTTGCCTGAAGGACATTCAACTCCAAACTGGGTCATGTGATTTTTTAAAAATGTGTTGACTTCAGTTGTCCAAAGATACCTAAATGATCTTAGGTTTCCCTCTGTTAAATTGACTCCATCAGCTGTGCCATGGTCATGAAGTTTTCCATTTGAATCATAGAATCTAGAAACCCTACAGTGCAAAAAGAGGTCATTCTGCCCATCGAGTCTGCACTGACCACAATCCCACCCAGGCCCTACTCCCATACATATTTACCTGCTAATCCTTCTAACCTACGTCTCTCATGACACGAAAGGGCAATTTTAGCGTGGCCAATCAACCTAACCCGCACATCTTTGGAGTGTGGGAGGAAACCGGAGCACCCGGAGGAAACCCACACAGACACGAGGAGAATGTGCAAACTCCACACAAAGTGTGACTCAAGCTGAATCCAGATGTGGATAGGATGGGGTGGGGGTGGGCGGGCATGGGCGAGGTGGAGGGGGAGCTGGTAGATGGGGTAATGGAGTGATGCTCCTCCCCAGCTCCACATTACGGCCTACGACTAATTCCTCACCCCCTCCCCCTCCACCCTCACCACTGTCTTCCTTTCTTTCTTTCCTACAAATTGCTGCAAGTGAGGCAAGGCATTTGGGAACTTTGCCCTCGTTAAATATAGGCTCCAAACACCTCAACTACTGGCAACTCACTCCGATTAGTGAATTGAAGTCCAAAGCCCAGTTTTAGATTAGATTGAGGCCTCCTGATTGGGACACAATGCCATTCGAGTACCCTCGGCCATGCGTTTAAAAATGGAAGACTGGTTTCTACCCCAGCGTGTTAATATGACAGGGCAGGCGATCCGAAACCTCAGTGCTGGCTCCACATCACAAATCTGGCTGCGAAAGTGGAAGCACTGAGTACTTGATCTCATCCATTTTGCCAGATTATTGCTTAACAACGGAAGGAAAGAGACAAACAGTTGGGTCGTGCACCCAGTGACTTCAAATATCCATTCTCCCAACCAATGAGAAAACATGTGGCAACGTTTATGGGTCAGTTCTCCCTTTAATAGCAAAGTTCTTTATTCATTCATGGGACATGGGGGTCTCTGGTTGCCTAACCCTAGTTGCCCTTGCTCAAAGGGCAGTTGAGAATTAACCATAGGCCAGACCAGATAAGGAAAGCAAATTTCCTTAATGAACCACATGGGTTTTTCAGACAATTGACAATGGTTTCATGGTCATTGGTAGGTTCTTACTTCAAGATTTTTAAAAAATTTAATTCAAATTCCACCAACTGCCGTGGCGGGATTCGAACCCAGATCCCCAGAACATTTGCTGAGATAATACCACTAGGTCATCCCCTTCCCCCCAATCATCGAGAAAGGGAACTACAATTTTAAAAAAATGATTGGAAAATAATAAAATATTTGCGAAAGATTTTCCATTGCTTTTGAGTAATAGATACTTTAAGATGATTCCTCTCTGCAGAAATATTTGAAAGTTGGCACAAGACCACAAGTTGAGTGACACGGTGGCACATTGGTTAGCACCACTGTCTCAGAGTGCCCGGATTCCAGGTTCATTTTCGGTCTTGCGTGGGTTTCCTCCGGATGCCCCAGTTTCCTCCCATAGTCCAAAAATAGAACACAGAAAAACTACAGCACAAACAGGCCCTTTGGCCCACAAGTTGCGTCAAACCTATCTCTACCTACTAGGCTTACCTGTAACTCTCAATCTTACTAAGTCCCATGTACTTATGTACGCATAGATGTAGGGGTTAGGTGGTTTGGTCGTGCTGATCTACCTGTTAGTGTCTGGAGGTTTGGCAGGGTAAATGTAGGGGTTATGGGGATAGGGACTGGGTGAGATTGTAGTCGGTACAGACTCGATGGGCCGAATGCCTTCCTTCTGTGAAGTAGGGATTCTATGATTGACTGACTTTTCGCAGTCCTTGAAGGGTTAAATATTTGCTTTATCCGACTTGTATAAACAGATTTCTTATGCGTGTTGAGTAGATAGGTTAACAGTTACCAGATGCTCAAATCAGGAATTAAAAAATGCAAAGAGTAGCACAGATGTGAAACTTCACAACACATCTCAGACGGACGTTAAAGGGGAAAACAAATCAAGGAAGCATTAAGGATCATGCTTTCCAATGCCGCTTGAAAGGGCTACCAGAGATCTTACTGTCTGCTGTGCATGGATGATATGCTATCTCTCCCCCATCTGGTTACTATTACCCCACATGTTTTTTTGTTCCTATTGCTTAGACATCTTTTTTCCCAATATCCCTTAATCAAGCGCTGTGGGGTTAGTCACGCTTTCCTGGTCGAAGGCACCGTGGAGTTTATTGTTGTGAAATATAAAACAGTCCCCCTTCCAACCTTCACAGCTCGTGAACCTTTAAAACATTTCTTTCCCTTTTCTCTATCACTATTTCTTTCAACGGTGAGGTGAAGCACATCACTGCTGACATTGAATGGCGGTCTTGCTTCTGCTTAATCTGATATTGCAAGTTTGAAGGCCAGCGGATGGGATGGGGGATGAGGAGGATTCATAGCCAAAATCCTATGCAACAGACCATAGAGGGCTGGGAGGATAGCCAAGTAGCTCGATTTGTTCAGGGAATCCTACCCAGACCATCCAAAATATGCAGATAAATCTCCATGTCAAGTCTACAAAGATTTCGAATGGATTAATGTCATGTGTGGACTGATTAGGGACCTAGATTAATAGGCCCTGCCTCCAAGTCAGTAGGTTGATGAGTATTGCTCATTCTATTGTAAAGATATTGAACTGAAGCTGCACGTGAAGCAGTATCTACCTGGAGAGTGTGTGGAAAGAATCCAACTTGTGATTTTCCTGGCTCCCGTGCCTTTCTGTGTGGAATGTTTTGCACGCCTCACCAGTGTTTTCAGTTAGAATGCAGGAACCTCTGCGCTGCCAATGGCTTAGCACATGAATGACTTTCATGCGCTGGCCTCCCGTATCGGAATTGCTTCCAATCCCAGCAGAATGGCCGCGTGCCAGCAGCACTCAAGATTTCTGTCCGATCATTCATGGCTGCAGTGTGCAGATTGGGTCGGGAGCAGGGATTGGTTGCCCGGGCAATGTCGGAGAGAAGTGTGACTTCCGAAAAATTGCCGCGGAGATTCTGAGGGAGCGATGACCAATGGGAGTGGCACTGGTTGCCACAGGGCACGCCGATCTGGGAGACAAGTTCTCGGGCTGGTGTTAGGTTGCTCATTTACGGTGGCACAATGGCTAGTGCCGCTCCCTCATGGTGCCAGGGCCTAAGTTCAATTCCGAACTCGGGTGGGCAATAATTTCCTGTCCCGCACGCCACGGGAATCATAGCAGGCTGGACAGCGAATCCGGCAGACCGTGTCAAGATCCATTGACTTCAGGCATGAATTTCTGGGCTTGGGGGCGAACACCACCGGAAAATCCAGCTGTGAGAACAGCGCAGCGGGAAGGAAGAATCGTCCTCAAAACCTTTCTCTGCCTCTACCTTGTTAATTCTCTTCATGATGCTTTAGCATTACACGAGCAAGAGGGGCAGACAGTTTATAAAGTGGCTGCCTGGATGTATTGGGATAAGTTATTGCTGAGAAAGGAGGCAAATCGTGGAAGTTTTTCATCTTGCACTCATCAGGACAGATGCAAGAATACCAAATTTCAAAGGAATCAACATTTTATGCAGCATGAGAAAGGGTTGCTGATTGGTTGGCATGTTGTTCTGAACATTGCCATAGTGAATATACCTCCATGTTTTTGTTTATTCAATAAAGGTACAGTGCTTAGCCATATTCTTTTGCCTGAAGAGGATAGCTCACTGCAGGTGAATATATATAACTTCTAACAAGAGGAAGTGAATTGTATTGCAAGCCCAACTAATAATTTTAAAGTTAAATTTTAAAGTTTAAAATTTTAAGTATATTTATTAGCATCGCAAGTAGGCTTACGTTAACATGAATGAAACCAAAACAGAAAACGCTGGAAAATCTCTGCAGGTCTGGAAGCATCTGTAAGGACAGAAGCTTTGACAAAGTGTCATCTGGATTTGAAACATCAGCTTTTATCTTTCCTTACAGATGTGGCCAGATCTGCTGAAATTTTCCAGCGTCTTCTCTTTTGATTTCAGATTCCAGCATCCGCAGTAATTTGCTTTTAACATAATGACGTTACTGTGAAAATCCCCTAATGGTGGTCATTGGTGTAATTTTTAGCATGCTCAGGATTGTTTGGTAGGTGCTGCCCAATCACAGAACAACATCCACTGTATGGCCTGGATTTTCCTAGGGTTGGAAATTTTGCTGCTCTGCTTGGAATTTCCCCCAACTTGATGCATTACTGCATTTCATAGAAATAATAGAAACCCAACAGTGCAGAAAGAGGCCATTCGGCCCATCGAGTCTGCACTGACCACCATCCCACCCAGGCTCTACCCCCATATCCTCTATACATTTACCCACTAATCCCCCTAACCTATGCATCTCAGGACACTGAAGGATAATTTTAGCATGGCCAACCAACCTAATCCTCACATGTTTGGACTCTAGGAGGAAACCGGAGCACCTGGAGGAAACCCACACAGACACGAGGAGAATGTGCAAACTCCACACAGACAGTGATCCAAGCCGGGAATCAAACCCTGGAGTTGTGAAGCAGAAGTGTTAACCATGGGGTTATGGGGATAGGATCTGGATGGGATTGTTGTTGGTGTTGACTCAATGCCTCGATGGCCTCCTTCTGTACGTAGATTCTATTAAATCATATTCATCATTTGTAATGTCTCCTTGTGAGTATGTGACCCCCTTTAACTATAACCGGGGTTGACATTTCTGTACTCATCATCATTGCACCTTCTTGGGCAATTAACAGGACTTACTCCAGGGAGCAGAACTTGTCTTGCCAATGTTCAACTAAATTATGGAGAAAGGAATCTTCAAACCCCATACTTTTGAGAGAAGTCATTATTGCTTAGGGGTAAAAAATACTCGTATCCTCCATAGCTGAAGGTTAATAAATTTTCGGTAAATCCCATAATCATTGAAGACATAGATTTGGCCGAGAGAATTTTAAATTCCTCAGGATAAACCCTTCTAAAAAGGGAGGGAATTATGTTGTCTAAAAACTAAGGCCTTTGGGTAACAGAACTGTGGAGAAATCTTTAGCTTTTTAGTTACATCAATGCTGTCACCTGCAGCACTTTAATATGCAGGAAATAGAATTTATCAATCAGCAATAAGATGTATGCTGCTTAATACATTGTCAATGCTTTGGAGTGCTACAGCTTTTAAGTGTGTCTGCCAATGATGACTTTAGTGCACAACAGTTACCCAGTGATGACCTTATTTAGATAACAAGCTTCATGTTGTTTTGCTGTAAAGAATTGTAATTAAAACCTCTCGCTAAATGGGTCAGTCATAATTTCCTGAAATAGTGTGAAATTGAAAAAATGTTACAGCAAAACCTGAGGACTTTTTTATATCATGTTGGGTGCAGATTTACAGCTCATTGGTGAGATCCTCCGGATCCGCTCTTCCCAAATCCGGAAAATCCCACCTGAGGTCAATGGACCTTTTCGTAGAATCATAGAATCCTGTAGTGCAGAAGGAGGCCATTCAGCCCATTGAATCTGCACCAACTACCATTCCACCGATTACTTATCCCCATAATCCCATGCATTTACCCTAGCTAGTCCTCCTGACACCAAGGGGCAATTTAGCATGACCAATCCACCTAACTTGCACATCTTTGGACTGTGGGAGGAAACTGGAGCGCCCAGAGGAAACCCACACAGACATGAGGAGAATGTGCAGATTCCACACAGACAGTGATCCAAGCTGGGAATCAAACCTGGGTCCCTGATTCTATGAAGCAGCAGCGCTAACCACTGTGCCACCATGTTCCGTGTCCCACCCCTTACAATTTCCATGGTGGATGGTACAGCAAAATTCCGACCCAAGTCTTTGGGTAAAATTGTCCCATCTGGGAATAATGTCTGTGGCAGGGGGCGGGGGATGGAAATGTCAAGCATCTCGTGCTGTGGAGGTTGGCAAACTATACCATACATTCCAGCCCCAATCTCATTCATTATGTGACAGAGTATTTTGCGTTATATTCCATGGCAGGGACCTGGAATGGTGCAATGTTCGTATCCGGGCATCATATTTAAAATGTGCCCAACATTGCTGATCCATTATTGCACAGAGAAGATGGACCTCTTGAAAATGGAAATGGATTTCTGGGAAAACTCTGAGGCTGGAAGATGGACCTACGCAATGACACTGAATCTGGAAGTTCCACCTTTAGATGCTCCTCACCCACTGCTGGGTCCAGGATTGCTGACAGTCTTTATCTCCAACTCCGAAGGAAACTCCGAGGCCTTGCCCAGATGAATCCTAATGTCTGACACCACATGTCTCCAGATATGTTCTGGTGTGGCATCTTTTTCTACTGGCATGACGGAATATCAGATGGGGCTGGAAGATTCTGGTGTTGGGGATTAGCAAGGTAAACGTGTAGGATTATGAGGGATAGGAACTGAGTTGTCGGTGTAGACCTGATAGGCCAAATGGCCTCCTTCTGCACTGTAGGGATTCTATGATTCTTTGATTTTTGAGGGATGCTGCAGTGAGACAAGTAGAGGGCATTCCACCACAATCCTGACTTGTGCCTTGTAGATGGTGGCAAGGCTTTGGGGAGGCTGAAGTTGAGTACCCAACCTCTGACCTGCGATAGTATAGACATGACATTCATATGACAGGCCCTGCTGAGTTTGTAGTCAATGCAGGTTATTATTGGTGAGAGATTCACCAATAGTAATGTCCTTGAATGTTGAGGGAAGGTGCTCTTTGAAGGAAGTTGACAACATCCAGTTGAAAGAACATGGAGTCCTGAAGAATAACCTACATCTGAATGTAAGGCCTAAACTTGGCCTGCAAGATAGACACTTAAACTAACAAGATGACACTTCAACTTGTGAAGGTGCTAGAGTCAAAAGGGACAATAATGTTTGAAGACAATCTCTGCAGCCATAGAGCCTAATAAAGTTTTGTACTCAGAGCTAAGTCATAGAATCCCTACAATGTAGAAGGGGGCCATTTGGCCCATCAAGTCTGTACTGGCCATAATCACACTCAGACCCTATCCTGGTAACCCCACACGTTTACCCAGCTAATTCCTCTAACATACACATTCCGGGACACTGAGGGAGAAATAAATACAGCCAATCTATCTACCCTACACATCTTTGGACTTTGGGAGGAAAATGAAGCACCCAGAGGAAACGCAAGCAGACGTAGGGAAGACAGCAGATTCCACACAGACAGCGACCCAAGGCAGGAATTGAACTCTGGTCCCTGGTGCTGTGAGGCACCAGTGCTGACCACTGTGCCACCGCACCACCTATAATTAGTATTGTGGTCTTGGGGAATAATTGCAATGGGAGTTTTTTTTCTCACTGACATATAGTACAGCTTGTGACCATTACTGAGACATGATGAAGGATGAGGTAGGATAAGGTAATGCACTTTAAAGTTAAAGTTTTATTTATTAGTCACAAGTACACTTATATTAACACTACAATGAAGTTACTGTGAAAGTCCCCTTTTCGCCACATTCTGGCACTTGTTTGGGTGCAAACAGAATTTAGCACGACAAATTCACCTAACCAGCATATCTTTCGGACTGTGGGAGGAAACCGGAGCATCTGGGGGAAACCTACGCAGACACGGGGAGAATGTGCAAATTCCACACAGGTGGTGACTCAAGTTGGGAATCGAACCGGACTCCCTGGCACTGTGAGGCAGCAGTGCTAACCACTGTGCCAGCCCGACATTGGAGACTGGGGAGGTTCAGCTTCAGCCCAGTGAGTTTTGAGAATTTCCCCAACACAGTGACAGCGAAAATTAACTCGGCAAATTTCAGTCAGGAGCCCAAAAGATTGGCTTGCCGCATAATCTACCGGAGACAGTAATCATACCCCCGGGAGTGAATTAATTGTATGGGAAATGGAAATGTCATTTATTACAGCAGAGAGTAGCTGAAGTGAAGGATTAGGTTGCATAATTTGATGAACGTTTGAGGGATTTTGCATTACTGCCGGCCATGCCATGTGTAGCTGTTTTAATGCTTGTTGCTGTGTGCGTCTGTAGATAAGAGTGGAGTCACCGTTGGAACGAAAACAGATATTGCACGCAATTATTGAAACGCTGCATCTAATTTGCTTTAACATCCATCAAGCAGGTTAAAATTTTACACCTCTCTGGAAGATACTGTAATTTCCCAGACTAACTGACTGTTTACAGCAAATCCAATTATTTTTATGTCTAATAGAAGCTAATCCTCTGGCTAACTCTGTTTGAGCATTTTGCAGTCAGCCCGGTGGTCTCACCCCTCAGTAAGTAACAACTTGTTTCACAATGTTTTGGCGTGGATGCTTTTTTTTTGGATTTAGTGGGGGTCGTTCCTTTCATGTTAAGAACGGCAGGGATAGTTAAACAATAAAATGTCTCAGCACTTCATTCTTCCTCCTTCGGAAACAAAAGGGGAAATGAATTGATAATTTAAAACTTATTAAGGCTTGCAACAGCATGGCGGCACAGTAGTTAGCACTGCTGGCTCACTGCGCCAGGGACCCGGGTTCAATTCCTGGCTTGGGTCACCTCTGTGTGGAGTCTGCATTTTTCCCTGTGTCTGTGTGGGTTTCTTCTGGTTTCCTCCCACAGTCCGAAAGACGTGCTGGTTAGGTGGATTGGCTGTGCTAAATTCTCCCTCAGTGTACCCGAACAGGCGCCAGGCTGTGGGATTTTCACAGTAACTTCATTACAGTGTTAATGTAAGCCTACTTGTGACACTAATAAATAAACTTTTAACTTTTAATACTTTGTCACTGAGATTTTCATTGGAAAAATGAGGCAGTTTTCCACTTGGAGGATAATTAAAAAGGCATGAATTTGTTCACCCACTTGGTTGGAGTTAAATCAATAATGGGACAGTTAAATGCTTTGGCAGATGATGTGTTTGGCATGAGGTTTTCTGCAATGTGTTGCATTGACTGGTTCAGCACTGCCACTAACAAGGAAGTCGTGAAGTCCAACTCCACTTGGGGCATCCAGAAACTATCACTGAGATAACCTTACTGTACACTGGCAATTTTTTTTATTCTTTCATAGGGTTGTTGTCACTATTGCTGGTTAAACAAACATCCATTCCCTCCATCATCGATGCTCAGTAGCAGCAGTGCGTACTATCTACAAGATGCGCTGCAGCAATTCACCAAAGACCCTTAGACAACACTTTCCAAACCCACGACAACTTCCTTCTAGAAGGACAAAGGCAGCAGATACATGGGAACACCATCTGCAAGTTCTCTTCCAAGCCACTCAGCATCCTGACTTGGAAATATATCGCCATTTCTTTGCCAAAGTTGGGTCAAAATCCTGGAATTTCCTCCCAAATAGTATTGTGGGTCAACCCACATCATATGGATTGCAATGAATCAAGAAGGCAGCTCACCACCACCTTCTCAAGGGTGTCTAGGGATGGGCAATAAATGCTGGCTAGCCAGCGACACCTCTATTCCATGATTGAATAAAAAAAATTATTGCCCATCCTTAAATCCTTAATTTCCCTTGAGAAGGTGGTGGCACTGTCCCAGTACATCCACTCTGTTAGGGAGTGAGTTCTAGGATTTTGACCCAGTGAAGGAATAGCCATAGAGTTAGTTCCAAGTCAAGAGGGTGTGGAGCTTGGAGAGAATCTACATGTTCCCATGCATTTGCTGCATTTATCCTTTCCCTGGATGGAGGTTTTATGATGGAAAGGTTGTATAAGGAACCTTGGTGAGTTGCTGCAGTGCATCACAGTGGCGCAGTGGTTAGCACGGCTGCCTCACAGCATCAAGGACCTGGGTTCAATTCCAGTCTCGGATGATTGCCTATGTGGAGTTTTTATGTTGTCTCCGTGTCTGCTTTGGTTTCCTCCGGGTGCTCCCGTTTCCTCCCACAGTCCAAAGATGTACAGGCTAGGGGCAATGCTAAATTGCCCCTTCATGTCCCAAGACATGTGGGGTTACAGAAATCGGGCAGGAGAGAGGGAGGGATTGGATTAGATGCTCTGTTAGAGAGTTGGTGCAGACTCGATTGGCGAAATGGCCTTTTCTTCATCATGGTGATTCTGTGAACATTTAGGTGATACACACTGCAGCCATTGCACATCAGTGTGGAAGGAGTGAATGTTTAAGGTGGATGGGGTGCCAATCAAGTGGGCTGCTTTGTCCTGGATTATGTCAGTCTTTTGAATCTTGCTGGAGCTGCACTCATTCAGGCAATTGGAGAGTATTGTGCCTTGTAGATGGTGTACAAGCTTTGGGGAGTCAGGAGATGAGTTACTCACAGCAGGATTCCCAGCCTCTGACCTGCTCTGATAGCGTCACAACACCAGGTTAAAGTTCAACCAGTTTATTTGATAGTAAACCCACAAGCTATTTACCATCAAATGAACTGGTTGGACTTTAACCTGGTGTCGTGAGATTTCTTACTCTAATACCGGCATCTCCATATTTCTGCCCTGGTAGCCACAGCATTTAAATGGCTGGTTTAGTTCAGATTCTGGTTATGGGAATCTCAAGGATGTTGATAGATTCATAGAATCCCTACAGTGCAGAAGGGGGCCATTCGGCTCATGGAGTCTGCACTGTCCATAATTCTACCCAGGCCTTATTTCCATAACTCTATAACTCCCCTTGACACTTGAATCATGGCCAATCAACATAACCTGCACATCTTTGGACTATGGGAACACCTGGGGGAAACCCACGCAGACACGGGGAGAATGTGCAAATTCTGTACAGGCAGTGACCGAGGCCGAATTTGAACCCCACTCCCTGGGGCAACGGTGCTAACCACTGTGCCACAGTGCCGCCCTGAAATGGGGGTTTCAGTGATGGGAATGTCATTGAATGCCATGGAGGGATGGGTGGATTATTTCTTGCTGGAGATGGTCATTGCCTGGCACTTGTGTGGCGTGAATGTCCCTTGCCACGTATCAACCCAAGTCTGAATGTTGCCCAGGTTTTTCTGCCTATCATTCAGCGGAAGCCCTGGGCTCAGAAGAACTTTAAATAGTCAGCAATAAACTCAATAAAGCTCCTGAAGCGCTGGGTAGCTGAGCATTTAATCCCCTGCAAGATTTTCACAGCTGAAACATTAATTACAAGCACAGCGTGGGCAAGTGTTAACCAAGAATTACATTTATCATTTTCGATGCAACCTGTAGAAGTGGACAACAATGAAATTCTGTCTTTAAAAACGTCATGGTGAAGTGTATGATTTGTTTCTGATTTCAAAACTCTCTCACACACAAGAACAAAATACAGCACAGGAACAGGCCCTTCAGCCCTCCAGACCTGTGCTGATCATGATACCTTAATTAAACTTAAAAAAGACCTTTATCTGTATCTGTCTATTCCCTACCCATTCGTGCACCCATCCAGATGCCTCTTAAATGTGCCCGCTTCCACCACCTCCTCTGGCAGCTTGTTCCAGGCACCCACCATTCTCTTCCCCCCCACATCTCCCTTCAACTTTTCCTCTCTCACCTTGAACCTGTACCTCTCGTAATTGACACTTCCACCCTTGGAAAAAGTTACTCTTTCTATGCCCCTTATAAAGTTTCCACTCTGTAAAAAGCCTCTGACTATCTACCCGGTCTATGTCCCTCATAACTTTGTAGACCTCAATCAGGTCTCTCCACAACGGCAGACAGTTTGATTCTGGACAGCTGGACCAAAATCAGTTTTTCCTATTCTGGAAGTGGTCCTGTCACTGAACTGGGCAATACAACTACACTGCTATGTTTAATTTCCTAATTTCCTGCTCTCTGAAGTGGATTTATGTCCTTTGCCGTTACTTAGCTGGTTCAACATCTCTCAGCCAGTTGAGAGGGACACAAAACATCTGTTAATTCTTGCTGGCGAGCATTGATTGACCTGGATTCTGCCAATGAAAAGAAGGAACTTTGATGCGTATAGACCGAGGCTGGTAATTTCCAGTCCTCCCTGCCAGAGGGATCACCCGTGTTGGTGACCTTCCGAGGTGGACTCCCCCGTTGGTGCGGCAGACAAACAACACAAATGGTCGTCGACCTTGGCCAGATTGGAAAATCCCACTAATGTTCAGTGTCTCTGCATCCAGAAAACCCCTCCTAGAAGGGCTGGAAATTCCCAGCCTTGCCCTCAGAAATCCGCTTTACCGCCAGTGAAAAAATTTTAGGAGCGTGGTCATTGTTGTGTAGTAAGAAATGTGACTCTCAATTCGTACATAGTAAGGTCCCATAAACAGCAATTAAATAGATGATCAGGTCATCTGTCTTGACTGTTGGCTTAGGTATTGGTCATGCAATTAGAATCAGAGTAACCCTACAGTGCAGAAGGAGGCCATCTGGCCCATTGACTCCACTCTAACCACAATCCTACCCATACCCTATCCCCATAACTGTGCATTTACCCTGCTAATCCCCCGACGCTAAGGGTCAATTTAGCCAATCAATGTAACCAACACATCTTTCGGACTGTGGGAGGAAACTGGAACATCTGAAGGAAACCCACGCAGACATGGGGAGAATGTGCAAACATTATAACACAGAAGAAAGACATTCCATCCCCTTCACAACCCCTCTCCCCACCCCGTAATATATTCACTTCATCCAAAACTCCTTTGAGTTATGGGCATGAAACTGTGTAAAACCTCAAATTAACCTCCCCTGAGTAGGCAGCCAGTGTGAGTTCCAGTACTTCTAAAGGTCTCAGTCTCAGGTCATCCATGCATAGAACATAGAACATAGAACATTACAGCACAGAACAGGCCCTTCGGCCTTCGATGTTGCGCCGACCAATATAAAAAGCAATGCCCCTCCAAACTAAACCATTCCCTTCTCCTCCATATACTTATCAACTAACCTCTTAAACGCCACCAAACTTGGCGCATCTACAACTGCTGCAGGCAGGGCATTCCACTCCCGAACCACCCTTTGGGTAAAGAACCTACCTCTGATATCCGTCCTATAACTATCACCCCTTAATTTAAAGCTGTATCCCCTCGTGCTAGCTTTCTCCATCCTAGGAAAAAGGCTATCACTGTCCACCCTATCTAAACCTCTAATCATCTTATATGTTTCGATTAGGTCCCCTCTTAGCCGCCTCCTTTCTAACGAAAACAACCTCAAATCCCTCAGCCTCTCTTCATAAGACCTGCCCTCCATACCAGGCAACATCCTGGTAAACCTCCTCTGTACCCTCTCCAATGCCTCCACATCTTTCTTATAATGCGGGGACCAGAACTGCACACAATACTCCAAGTGCGGCCGCACTAGAGTTTTGTACAGTTGCAACATGACGTTGCGGCTCCGAAATTCAATCCCTCTACCAATAAAAGCCAAGACTCCATATGCCTTCCTAACAACCTTCTCGACCTGACTGCCTACTTTCAGGGATCTATGCACATACACACCAAGATCCCTCTGTTCATCTAGACTACTAAGAATCCTACCATTTGCCCTATACTCTACACATTTATTATTTCTGCCATAGTGCATTACCTCACACTTTTCCACATTAAACTCCATTTGCCACCTCTCGGCCCAGCTCTGCAACTTGTCCAAGTCCCTCTGCAAACTATAACACCCCTCTTCACTATCTACCACTCCACCGACTTTAGTGTCATCTGCAAATTTACTAATCCATCCTTCAATACCCTCATCCAGATCATTAATAAAAATTACAAACAGCAGGGGCCCCAAAACAGACCCCTGAGGTACACCACTTGTCACCGAACTCCAAGATGAATATCTCCCATCAACCACCACCCTCTGTCTTCTATCTGCTAGCCAATTCCTAACCCAATTAGCTAAATCACCCTCTATCCCATACATCTGCATTTTCTGCAGAAGTCTTCCATGGGCCACCTTATCAAACGCCTTATCAAATGCAGGAATGGAATTGGTTATCTTGATGAAAGTACATTTGGGTAGTTCCAAAACCCATTAGCCAATTGGGACAGATGACACTGCAGTGCTCTTAAAGGGAAAGATACCATGATATAACCTTGCAAGTGACCTCGATCTCAAGATGTAATTTGCAGCCACTCTATCACAGGTGAACGGAAACTGGGTCGGTTAGAATTAAAAACCCCCCTTGGAGTATTGCTGTACAATTGAAACTATTACCCCTGCGTCTATAAAACTACCTTTTGATCATATTCTTACATACGTGACTGAAAGCTTGTTCTATCCTTGATTTGACAGTATCTGCAAAAAAATACACTGTGAAACATAAAGGGCCAGCATGCCTAAATATGTTTTTTCACAAAATTAAATACAATGGACTTTTCTTTATGTTGTTGCTTCCTTGAGTGAGTGAACTAAGGATGAGGGAGAGGACTTAGTCTTCAAATAAGAGGCAAGCTATTTAAGAATGAAATCAAGTTATACTTCGCCACACAGAGAATGGCAAAAATCTGGAATCCTCTTATGTTATAGAAGCGTACAGAAAGGAAACAAGCCTTTTGACCCAACTTGTTCATGCCAACCAGAACCAGAATCAACTGAGCTGATCCCATATCCTTCTAAACCTTTCCTATCCATGTACCTTTCCAAAATCTTTTAAATGTTATAATTGTACCCACCTCTGCCACTCCTCTGGCAGTTCATTCATTACACGCACTACCTTCCGTGCGAAAAAGTTGCCGCTTTTAAATCTCTCACCTGTCACCTTAAACCCATGCCCTGTAATTTTGGACTCCCCTATCCTAAAGAAAAGACCTGGGCTATTCACCTTATGTATTGCCCATCATGATTTTATAAACCTCTATAAGGACACCCTTCCCTTTCTTCTATGCTTCAGGGAAAGAAGTTTCAGCCTACCCAGCCTCTCCTCATAATTCAAACCTTCCAATCCTAGTTACATTCTTGTAAATCTTTTTTGCACCTTTCCAGTTTAATAACATCCTTCCTATAGCAGGATGATGAGAATTGTATGCAGTACTCCAGATGTGGTTTTATCAATGTCTACTACAGTTGTAACTTTACGTCGTACCTCCTATTTTAAATGCTTTTCCCAAAGCAGGTTGAGAATGCTGAATCAATTGGAATCTTTAAGACTTGAGATGGATTTTTTTTGTCAGGGAAGGGCATTTAGGAATACAGAGTCAAGGTCGGTAAAAGGTGTGAGGAGCATGCCAGCTGAATGATAGAATAAGGGTGAGGGACCGAATAGCCTACTCCTCTCTGTACAACACCCCACCTTCGTAGGCTGCTCAATGATATCTGTGCAAGTGATTCTGTGCCCAACGAATGCTCAACACTATTGATTCCTCCTCTCCCCAACTCTGACTTCCCTATCTCAAGGTGCCCTGACAGGCAATGGACTATCAATCCAGAAACTCATCTAATGCTCTGGGGGTCCCGGGTTCAAATCCCACTGCAGCAGATGGTGGAATTTGAATTCAGTAAAAAATATCTGGAATTAAAACAGTACTGATGAGCATTGTTGATTTTCAGAAAATCCCATCTGGTTCACTAATGTCCTTTGGGGAAGGAAATCTGCCATCCTTAAACTAGTCTGGCCTACATTTGACCCCAGAGCCACAGCAATGCGGTTGATGTTCAACTGCCCTCGGGTAACTAGGGATGGGCAATCAAAAGAGGAAGTGCTGGAAAATCTCAGCACATCTGGCAGCATCTGTTAGGAGAGAAAAGAGCAGACATCTTGAGTTCAGATGACCCTTTGTTAGCTTTGATGCTAACTGTAAAAATCCCCTAGTTGCTTCACTCCGACGCCTGTACGGGTACACTGAGGGAGAATTTAGCATGGCCAATGCACCTAACCAGCACATCTTTCAGACTGTGGGAGGGAACCAGAGCACCCAGAGGAAACCCACGCAGACAGGGGGAGGACGTGCAGTCTCCACGCAGACAGTGACCCAATCAGTCAGTCAAGTTTTCCAGCATTTTCTCTTCTGGTTTCAGATTCCAGCATCTGCAGTAATTTGCTTTTATCCAGTTCTTATAAAGATGGGCAATGTCTCTTCTCCCTGGAGAGATGAAGGTTGAGAGGTGACCTGATAGAGGTTAATAAAATGTTGGGAGGAATAGATAGAGTGGATTCTCGGAGGCTATTTCCCAGGACTGAAATGGTCGCTATGAGAAGACATGGGTTTAAGGTGCTGGGGGGCAAGTACAGAGGAGATATTAGAGGTAAGTTTTTCACTCAGAGGGTGGTGAGTGAATGGAATCGGTTGCCATCAGTGGTGGTAGAGGCGAACTCGCTGGGGTCTTTTAAGAGACTTCTGGATGACTACATGGGATTTAATACGATTGGGAGTTACAGATAGTTCTATGGCTGGTAAGTATAGATATGATTGGCACAACTTGTGGGCCGAAGGGCCTGTTTGTGCTGTAGTGTTCTATGTTCAATGAACGCTGGCCAGCCAGCTGTGTCCATGCCTCACAAATGAATAAAAAAAATACACTTGGGCTCCATCTAAACTCACCCATATGAGACTAAATGGTATATTTTGAAATCTGTTATATATTCCCCTGAGAGAATTGTAGCTTCAATATCATTCATTCACCATTTCGATAGATATACACCGCATTTCTGAAACAAATAGCAACTTTAAGATGTACAAAGCAGATGTGAACATTCTTCTGTGACAGAAATATATTATCATTTCACAATATTGCTCAGAAAAAATGGAAGCTTGTGAGCTTTCACAAGACAATTATTCCAGCTGATGGCTTGCAACAATTTCATAAAGTTTTTAAGTGAAACCTAAGTAGTTTATATCCATTGTCTGAACCCTGAGGTCAGATTGCAATTTCACAAGTCTTTGTAATATTTACCATTTTCATTTCATGAGAAAACTTTATTTAGTTTCAGGATCAATGTTAGTGGCAATTTAAGTTTTTTTTAATTTTAAAGTTTATTTCTCAGAGTCACAAGTAAGCTTACATTTGATTTGATTTGATTTGATTTATTATTGTCACATGTATTGGGATACAGTGAAAAGTATTGTTTCTTCTGCACTATGCAGACAAAACAAACCATTTATAAAGAAGGAAAGGGTAGGGTGCAGAATGTAGTGTTACAGTCACAGCTAGGGTGTAGAGAAAGATCAACTTAATGCAACGTAAGTTCATTCAAAAGTCTGATGGCAGCAGGGAAGAAGCTGTCTTGAGTCAGTTGGGATTGTGACCTCAGGCTTTTGTATATTTTTCCTGACAGCAGGAGGTGGAAGAGAGAATGCCCAGGGTGCGTGGAGTCCTTAATTATGTCGGCTGCTTTTCTGAGGCAGTGGGAATTGTAGACAGTGTCAATGGCTGGGAGACTGGTTTGCATGATGGATTGGGCTAAATTCACAATCTTTTGTAGTTTCTTGTGGTCTTGGGCAGAGCAGGAGCCTTATCAAGCTGTGATGCAATAAGTATCTGAAGTTACTGTGAAAATACTCCAGCTGCCACACTCCAGCAACTGTTTGGGCACACTGAGGGAGAATTTAGCATGGCCAATGCACCTAACCAACACATCTTTCGGACTGTGGGAGGAAACCTGGAAAAAACCCAAGCAGACACGGGGAGAACATGCAGACTCTGCACTAACAGTTCCAAAACTGGGAATTCAATAAATAAATCAAGGCTGATACTTCATTATTGCAGTACTGAAGCGCTTAGCTGTCATTAGCATAATATGTTAAAGCAAAGTCCGGTCAGGTGGATGTAAAATATCCACTTTCCCTATTTTTGAATCACAGAATCACTACAGTGAAGAAGGAGACCATTCAGCCCATTGTGATCAGTGCAGATTCAATGGGCCGAATGGCTTCTTTCTGGCACTGTAGGGGTCTATTGCCTGTTCTGAGCTTATAAATAAAATGAGAAATAAAGAGAGAAGGAAAAAATATACATTTGTATGGAGATTTCAATCTTTTTAGAATGTCCAGAAGCCAGTGATTAAAAGTAAAAGTTTATTTATTAGTGTCACAAGTAACGCTGCAATGAAGTTACTGTGAAATTCTCCTAGTCACCACATTCTGACGCCTGTTCAGGTATACAGAAAGAGAATTTAGTATGGTCAATGCACCTAACCAGCACGTCTTTCAGTCTGTGGGAGAAAACCGGAGCACCCGGAGGAAACCCACACAAACACAGAGAGAATGCGCAAACTCCACACAGTGATCCAAGCCAGGAATCGAACCTGGGTCCCTCGTGCTGTGAGACAGCAGCTGTGCCACTGTGCCATTCATGATTAGCCTACCCGTGGTAGGCACCCAGGATTAAGTTTATGAAGTCAATTTGTAGACTTAACGAGTGGACTATTTTCATGAATCTCAGAAGGGAAACCTATAGAAAACCATTTTAGTCTCCCTTCAAACCATCCAACCAGGCAAGGGTGTCTGAAAAAGGCAGCAATTGTAACATGGGCAGTATCAAAGTGAATTGTAATGCATGTATAATCAAAAATCTGAGGTTCCTTCATCAATCAAACCGGTGTATCTCAGCCCCAGACAGATCTGTTTGTCTCACTTTCCCAAAACCATATGGGACTACTTGATAGGAAAGCAAAGAGATAGAACATCTGGTTCACTTTCAGGCTCTGGATCGTACTTCATTCTTAATTTGTTGCTGTTAAGCCTGATGCAGCTGTCACTGGATATTAAAGCTGCACTATATTACAGAAACATTTTTCTTTGTAGCTCTGTCCCAGAAAAAACTTTAAGCATCTGCGACATTTAACAAAGCAAGCTCTCAAAACGAGAAAAATCTGCACTTAAGGGGCCATCCATAACTTATTTAAAGCCGGTAATGTCAGACATTTTTGGGGGTCAGATACTTAAATTAATTGGTAGGGTTCATGGATAATTCTTCAGCTCTCTTGTTGAATATTAAAGATTCTGATTGGAATGTGATTGTATGAAACAAACTCACAGACCCTTCACACGAGAGTCTTTTTTCTTCTATCTGCACTCTAAACTTCACATTCAATTTGAATTAACAGGTAAACCTGGATTAAACCCTTTTCCCAGTGTTAACATCGTTTCTATCCCACAGTCAGGACTTTAGTTCTTACTTTCTGCAGTCAATAAGTAATCGCTCGTGCGTCTAAGTTGTGATAGGCCCCAATCCCTCGAGGGATTTTTGCGAACTCTAATTGTGTGATCTGAATGTGTAAGGCATGTAGTAACGTAGCAGAGGGTTGAAACTTGCGGAGGATTAGGGATCCAGTCTGGAATTGACTAAAGCCCCCACCCCCGGCGGGTTAGCAAATGCTGGAACTCTGCCATACTTGGGATGTTCTTTCCCTCAGCTTCTGATCCTCAGACTCCTTCCATAACTTGTGCGCTTGGCTGTAACTTCTGCCTGGAATTTCGATTTGTTGGACGGACTTTCTACGATGTCAAAATCTTCTGGTAAAGCTTAACTAAAATCAGGAGGTTAAGGCAAATTACTGTGGAGCTATAACAAACAGAAACAAATCTCAGCAGGTCTGACAGCACCTGTGGTGAGAGAATAGAGTCAATGTTTCATGCCTGGATAATCCTTCCCCCAATAGAGAGGACTCTGAGTAACGCTAGACCACACTAAAGTGTGTGCATGTGTTTGTGAGTGTTTACATACGTGTGTGTGTGTGTATGTGTGTGCGTGCACGCCTGTTCATGTGGGGAGAAAGATAGAGGCAATCTTGAATGTTGGAAGCATTTGAAGAGCTTGAACTATTTATGGAATAGTTCTGCTGAATATGGTAATAAAGTTGGAAATACTGCCCCATGGGAAATGGAGGGGAATTCATTTCCTCACTGATCCTATGGGTGATATTTTATGGCCCCACTCATCCTGAAACTGTAAAATCCCGCCCAAGGTTGATGGATCTTTTCATTGTCTGCCCCTCGCCCACTCCGCTTCCCATGGTGGTGCTGGTGGTGGTGGGGTGTGGGGTGGAGATGGTAAAATTCCAGTCAGCTAAGATAGCTGTGTTTTCGCAAGGGAAGATATTTGAGAAGTGGGCTGGCTCCAGAATGAAAGTAGCATGGCAACTGTCTGGGAATCTTGTGAAAAAAAAACCTTTCTTGTGGTATTGGCACATCAATGGCGTGGAAACCCTCACAGTTAGGAAACATTCCTGGATTCCAATGTAGGTCCTTAATTGCCACGTTGTTGGGTCTTGATGCCTTGCGCTTGTATGAAGTCAGCCCGAGGTGCAAATCCAAGCACCCGCTCACTCTGACTGGCCTCACTGCATGTTCAGTTGGCACCCTGGCCATCCTATCTCATGCGTTTGTATGTGATGGGACTAATGTCTGCAGCAAAGATCTAGAAGAATCTAGAGCTAAGAAACTAAGGACAGTGGTAACTCTGATGATTGTTACAGCTTGGCTACTGGGCCTACTCGGCTGCATATCTTGCAAATTCTGGCACTGTGCCACGTGTCACATCGAGCCTTCTGAAACACTGGCATGGTGTGTTACTGTATACATGTTGATGTCAATGATGACACGTGCCTTTAAGAAATTGCATAGCGATGTCACAATAGCATCATATCACGATGGGCAGAAGGGCCTCTTTTTCTGCGTAAAACTATATAGGGACGTTCATACCATACTCCCACTACAGCGAAGTCGGAGAATTTGGTGCCCATTTCGGTATACAGCAGCAGGACTGGAAAATCCTGCCGCGTGAATGACCTTCACAATCTGGCCTCTGATTCTATGATACAGTGTGTAAGGCTGGACACTCTCTACTATCTGTGATTCCGACTGCAGATGTTCACTCCAATCTGTGACTCTATCAATAAAACGTCATGTATACCTTATGAGTCAATTATATTCCAGTCAAGTAATCAGTCCATGTAAACATTAGGATGAAGATTAGATCGAGACCTGCACAGAGCTGTATATTATTGTTGTGAGTAATTATGTTATGATCACTACTTCAGAGGGCATCTTTTACTCTGAGGTCATCTATTAAGCTTACCAGATTCAAAATAACTTGTTCCTTGCTTGGCTCCATGACGTATTGCTCTAGGAAACTATCGGTAATGTACTCTACAGGAGGAATTTTCTTGTCCCGCCTGCTATGGGAATTATAATGGGCGGGGTGGGGGTGAACCATGGAAAGGTCCATTGACCTCGTATGTAACTTTCTGGTTTTGGAGCGAGCGTGACCAGAAAATCCCACCCTTTAAATTAGTTGCCGGGCTATCCTTTAAAACTTGATTACCCAATCAACATGAAGACAAATGTCATCCATAATTATTGCTCTCTTATTTTTACGTGCTCCGATGATTTGTTGATTTTTACTCTTCTGCAGTGTGGCTGCTGTTTGGGGATTTATACATTATTCCTACCAATGTCTTTTAATCCTTTGCTGCTTTTTTGCTTACACCAAATGGACTCCACATCATCCAAGCCTAGATTGTCTCACACACTAACCTCTTATTAACTGTGCCACTCCACCACCTTTTCCTTCCCTGCTGTCTTTCTGAAAAGTCAAATATCCCTGAATATTAATTTCTCAGTTTTAATCTTATTTTTCAACCATGTCTCCATAAAGGTTATGAGATCATATCCATTTAATTTGCACTGTCAGTTCATTTATCTTATTCCGAGTTCTTCATGCATTAAAATACACAGATCTTAAGCTTGCCTTTTCACCATTTTTAACCATCCTAACTTTTCTTTGTACTTTGGCCCTATTTACCTCTTGCACTTCATTACTCTTTTTGCATTTTACTCTTGTTCCATTTATTGCTTTCATCATTTCTCTTTCCTTTTGCCACCCTGCTTAGGTTCCCACCCTCCTGCCATTCTAGTTTAAATCCTCCCCAACCACACCAGCAAATACTCCCCTTAGGACACCAATCCTGCCCGTTTCTTTGGAAGCTGCTCACAATGAAGTCCCAGCATTGGTGAGATGAAACACAGACTCATTTTGCACCTCTGTTCTGTCTGCAAGCATGCCTCTGATCTTCCACTCGCTTGCCACCTCAGATCACCATCTTGTTCTCATGCTCACATTTCTGTTCTTAGCTTGTTACATTACTCTAGTGAAGCCCAACACAAACTGGAGGATATCTTCCCATTTGGGCACTGTGCAGCCTTCTGTACTCAACATTGTGTTCAACACTTCACATAAGGAACTCTATCTTTCATTTTGAAATTTCCCCCTAATGCCAGGCTGAATACTGTTCTAAAGTTTTTGCTTTCAGATAGCACTGAGTTTTATTCAGCTATTAACACAATGTGCTACTTTGCTTTCAGATTGTGCTGACCTTTATTTGGCTATTAACACATTCTTCTATTTAGCTTTCAGGCAGTGCTAATCTTTATTCTGCTATTAATACCTATTTTGACCAAGCATTCTCATTGCCACTCCTTTGCCTGTGATTTATGACATCTTTGTCATTTTATCTCATTGCACTATAACCTGTCCCTGATATCCCTTTGCTCCAGCAGTTTCCCCCCCCTCACCCTAACCCCCACCTGCCCCAGCATTTTTAACAGCATAAAACCAATCACATTCTGAGTTTTCTTTATTTAAGAAGAGTCACACTGGACTTGAAATGTTAACTCTGTTTCTCTCTCTCCACAGATGCTGCTGGACCTGGTGAGTTTTTCCAGCAGATTTCAGATTTCCAGCATCCACAGTATTTTATTTTTATTTAGTACATTATGCTTTGGATAATGTGCTTACAACACAATGACATTGACATTAGCGTTAATTATCTCACCTTCTCACCAGCTGTTTTCAAAATGTGCAAACAAGTGTGCAATAACCAAAGCCAGCAAATCAAGATTAGGGATATTTTGCTGTAATTATCTAGGGCATTGGTAAGTATTGTGCGCAGTTTTGATGTCCTTATTAAGAAAGGATGTCCTTGCTATAGAGGGAGTCCAGCAAAGATTTACTGGCCTGATTCCTGGGATGGCACATCTGTCATATGAGGAGAGACTAAGTCGGTTAGGATTATATTCACTGGAGTTTAGAAAAGTGAGAGGAATCTCATAGAAATTTATAAAATTCTAACAGGGTTAAACAAGGTAGACTCAGAAAGAATGTTCCCAATGGTGGGGGATCCAGAACTCGGGGTGATAGTTTGGGGACAAGGGATAAACCTCTTAGAACTGAGGTGAGGAGAAATTTCTTCACCCAGAGGGTGGTGAATGTGTGGAATTCACTACCACGGAAAATAGTTGAGGCTCAAATGTTTCATGATTTCAAGAAGAAATTAGATATAGCTCTTGGGGTTTAAGGGATATGGGGGGCAATGGGAGAATCAGGATATTGACTTTGATGATCAGTCAAGGTCAAAATAAATGGCAGAGCAAGCTCAAGGTGCCGAATGATCTACCTTTGCATCTAATTTCTATGGTTCCATGTTAAATATGTGGAGGACTGGGGAGCCAGATGAAGTTGGCTTATGATTCAATGTGATGTCCTTCATTACAACTTCAACTCCCTCCGTCTAGCTTCTGAATAGGATCGAAACTCAGTTTATCTTCTTCGGGATAGATGAACTCCCAGATCTCGCTTTTCAATTACAATTGGCGTTTTGCAAGTACAGAAAACTATGCAGCGAATCCTCCTTGGGTTTGTAGTAGAGAGTCGGGCAGCTGATGGTTACAGGTAACAAATCTCACATTCTGGTAAGCACGACATTAAACACAGTGGCTGTCTCACATCTGAGTCACATCGGAAATCTTGTTCAAAGGACAGGGCCATGAGTTTCTTGAGCATTTGAAATGCAAATAAGCCCACCCTGGGGCTACTGACTGGGTCAGGGAAGCTGAGTTTGACTTTCTGTCACAGAATTATGGATGTAATAAATGCGAGACAAATTGTTGTGCTAATTGTCAGCAGTGGAAGAGGGCATATGCTGGATCCCTGCCTTCTCCTATATCCTCGCAGTAAGTACCTGAGACATTCTATTGTTCAGCATTGCATCATAGAACATAGAACATAGAACATTACAGCACAGAACAGGCCCTTCGGCCTTCGATGTTGTGCCGACCAAAATAAAAAGCAATGCCCCTCCTTGCATCAGTCAAGTTAATGCGAACCTTGTCAGCGATGGGACAAGTAATTGCTATCCCGCCTCGCCATCCCCTTGCTGCTGTCATTGGCTTAGCCATCCTGCTGCCCTCAAATGTAGAAATGGCAAAGAAGCATTGAAACGCATCATTAAGCTGAACATTGGTTCCAACTTGTCGCTTCGCAAAAGCATCCCAGCAGGGCAAAAGTGACAATTTGACCCATCAAGTTTGCACCGACTCGGCGGCAAGTATCTTACCCACGTCCTCTCCCCAGCCTTATCCCTGTGACTTCACACACTTAAGAAGTCTCACAACACCAGGTCACTTCTTACTGTGTTTACCCCAGTCCAACGCTGGCATCTCCACATCATAACTTCACACATTTCCCATTCATTTAACCTACATATCTTGGGGGCAATTTACTCTGGCCAATCCACCTAAGCTGCGCAACTTTGGACTTTGTAAAGTCTTTTGTCTCTTTCCATATGTCAACCTCTACCTCTGCAAATACAACCTGTGTAATGCCCAACTAAATAACAGTGGAGAGGAGGGAATTTAACTCCTCTTCTTACCCCCAAAACAGATGTGTTTGGTTCAGGGATGAGATTACAAATCTGAACCCATCCAGTTCAGGTTTCAATGGACACAGACTGATGGTGGGAAGAAGTTTGGAGGATGAGGGATAGTCAATTCAATATTTTAATGAGTCAATACATCTCCATTTTAACCGTGATTCTTTTAACCTGCAGGTGGCCTCCGTCTTTGGAAAGCCTGGCAGGTCATTTGCTATTTTTAGGGGACGTAACTATAAAGTTCATGGATATCCGAGGCAGATTCTTTACTCAGAGAATGGTTGGCGTGTGGAATGCACTGCCTCCTGTGATAGTGAAGTCAGACACTTTAGGAACTTTCAAGCACTTATTGGATACGCACATGGAACATACCAGAATGATAGGAAGTGGGATAACTTAACCTTGGTTTTGAACAAAGCTCGGCACAACATTGAGGGCCGAAGGGCTGTAATGTTCTAGTTCTATGTGAAAGGAGGCTGGATCGTAGAATAATAGAATCTGTACAGTGCAGAAGGAGGCCATTCAGCCCATTGAGTCTGCATCGACCACAATCCCATCTAAGCCCTCTTCCCGCAATTCCACACATTTATCCTGCTAATTCTCCTGACAGTAGTGTCAACTTAGCATGGCCAATTAACCTAACCAGCACATCTTTGGATGATGGGCGGAAACCGCAGGACCCAGAGGAAACCCAAGCAGATATGGGGAGAATGAGATTCCATGAGGTAACTGCCTTTTTAGCACTGCTTGTGGGCCAAAAGGAGTGTTTCCTCCTGGGCCTACAAGCTATCTGTAAATGAAGTCCCCAACCTGTTATCTGTCTACTCCCCCCCTCCATCATCAAGATTGAGATTCTCTCCCCATCCTCCTGACCCAATAACTGTTTGCTGCCCCTGACCACTATTTGCCCCTTTCCCCCATGTGATCAGACTCACCGCTATGATGGGGTACAGCTTCACATTCCCTCCCACTCCACACTCTCAGCCCAGCTTGAGTGTGGTCTTATGCCCAACAGGCCTCCGGCCTGCAAAATTAGGCTGACATGTGGCTGGGAAGTCTACATTCAAAGACATATCAGCGCAGGATGTGGAGAAAAGCCGCACTTCGGTGTTGCCAGACCTCAAGGCAGTCCCGGGTGCTCCCTCACCTCCTCTGAATTTTTATCCAGCCCAACATGTCTGGTTTGATGTGTGGGTAATATCTGTCAGATGTTATCAGTTAGGACTTTCCAAAGGGAAACAAGTGAGTGGAGAAAATATGCAGAAGTGCCTTCGGAGGAAATTTAGGAAAAAAAATTCATCTGTTTTTATATTGAATAAATGGCAGAGAGCAGGTCACTCAGTTAAGCCTACGCCAGTCTTCTTGCTCCATTCGAACCTCCTCCCATCTTTTCCCATCTCAATCGACCATCTTAATTGTCTATTCTCTTTTCCCTCAAACACTTGTCTTGCTCTCTCTTAAATGCATCAATACAGTTTGCTGCAACGACATACTGTGGTTTACAAAACTACACTTGTATCATTCTTTGGGTGAAGACCTTTCTTGGGAGGCACAATGGCACAGTTGTTAGTGCCGCTGCTAAACAGCGCCCAGGTTTGATTCCCATCTCGGGTCACTGTCTGTGTGAAGTTTGCACATTCTCCCCATGTCTGCATGGGTTTCCTCCGGGTGCTCCTGTTTACTTCCACAGTCCAAAGATGTGCAGGTTAGGTGGATTGGCCATGCTAAATTTCCCCTAAGTGTCAAAGGGGCTAGATGGGGTAAATGCACGGGGTTATGGGGATAGGGTTTGGGTGGGATTGCAATTGGTGCAGACTCAATGGGCCGAATGGACTCCCTCTGCACTGTAGGGATTCTATGGATTTTATGATTCTTCTTCTCCCCATGACTGCATGGATTCCTCCGGATGTTCTGGTTTCCTCCCACAGTCTGAATGAAGTGCTGATTAAATGCGTTGGCCATGTTAAGTTCTCCCTCAGTGTACCCGAACAGGCACCGGAGTGTGGGGCTTGGAGATTTTCACAGTGACTTCATTGCAGTGTTAATGTTAGCCTACTTGTGACACAAATAAATAAATAATAAAAAACTCCCCTTTAAATTTTTGGTGATTATTTTGATTGCCTGTATTTATGTTTTTTTCCACAAGAGGAAACATTCTCTATGTCACCACTTTCTTTGATTTGATTTACTATTGTCGCATGCGTTGATATACAGTGAAAAGTATTGTTTCTTGCGCGCTATACAGACAAAACATACCATTCATAAAATTTTGATAGGAGTGAAGAAAGAAGAGAGTGCAGAATATAATATTTCAGTCATAGCTGGAATGTAGAGAAAGGTCAACTTAGTATAAGGTAGGTCCATTAAAAAGTCTAATGGCAGCAGGGAAGAAGGTGTCCTAGAGTTGGCACGTGACTTCAGACTTTTGTATTTTTTCCTGATGGAAGAAGGTGAAAGAGAGAATGTCTGGGAAGTGTGGAGTCCTTGAT
Source organism: Sphyrna mokarran (assembly GCA_024679065.1). Lineage (NCBI taxonomy): Eukaryota > Metazoa > Chordata > Chondrichthyes > Carcharhiniformes > Carcharhinidae > Sphyrna > Sphyrna mokarran. The sequence goes on from JAGIQG010000018.1 coordinate 42,524,047, forward strand.
TATATTGGCTGCTTTTCCAAGGCAATGGGAAGTGTGGACAGACTCAATGGATGGGAGGCTGGTTTGTGTGATTCATACACAGACCTTTATAGTTTCTTGTGGTCTTGGTCAGAGCAGGAGCCATACCAAACTGTTATATATTTGAAAAGCATGCTTTCTATGTAAAAATTGGTGAAGGTCACAGCTGACATGCTGATTTTCCTTCGCCTTCTGAGAAAGCAGAGGCGTTGGTGGGCTTTCTTAATTATAGCATCAGCATGGAGGGACCAGGGCAAGTTGTTGGTGATGTAGACGCCTAGAAATATGATGCTCTCGACCACTTCTAACCAATCCTCTTTGATGTAGAAAGGGGCATGTCCTTCACTACTTTTCCTGAAGGTGATGACTATCTCTTTCATTTCCTCCTCCTATCTAAATCTTTTGTTATTTTGTAAACTTCTATTAGGTCACCTTTCAGCCTTCTTTCTTCAAGGGAAAAGAGATGCAGCCTGCCAGTCTTTTGCTGATGATATATTGCCTGCATTTGCTCTTTTAGTCTCTTGTCCATCTTAGAATTTGCTCAATATCAGATATTTATTTCTTAAATTCGATTTTGTAATGTTTAAAGAATAGGAATAGATGTGGTTAAAGCTTGAATGTCTGATCTGAAGGTTTCAATGTTAGGTATTCAGATCTATCGAGCATTATCCCTTTTGGATATAAGAGCTGGGTCTTCACTATCATTGAGAAAACTGGTGGTTGGAAGTTGCTTTTCTGACACGGCATGAGCTGTGATGTGACTCTTACTGCTTTATTTTTAGTTCCAGCCTCTCCACAGGAATTGAATCAAAGGCCTCATTGAAATCTGTAGACCACTTCCATGACCTCACTTCTGTCGAGCTGCTTTGTCATATCCTCCAAATAAAAGTCAATTGGATGGACAACATGAGGCTATCTTGGCTGACTTGTATGAGTCTGTTTCTATCTAGACATTCCATGATCTGATCTTTAACAAGAATTTCCACAATATTCTCCTCAGCCAAGATTACACTGACTGCGCCAAAACTTTTTGAGTGACTTCTGCTGATTTTTTCAAAAAAAAAATCTACCTTTCTCTACTCCCTTGACATCTCTCCAGGATACAATGACTTCTTGTGGCAGAGTCCCTCTAATTTCCTCCCTTATTTCTTTAAGGATCTTTGGATGCAGTTCAGTAACTATGCTGATGGTAATATATAATTTTTTTAAATTAATTTTTCCAAGATACGAGTCCTGGGCCAGCATTTATTGCCAGCCCCTCACTGTCCTCCATTTTGATAGTCAACAAATTGCTGTGGCTCTGGAGCCACATGTAGGCCAGACCAGGTAAGGGCAGCAGATGTCCTTCCCTAAAATACTCTCATGAACCAGGTGGGCTTTCCCAATAATCGATCAATAGACTTTTAATTCTAAATTTTTACTCGATTCGAATTTCGTTATCTGCCATGGTGGGATTTGAAACCCAGTCACCCAAATCTTGCTCTGGATTACTACTCCAGTGACAATACCACTGAGCCACTGCCTCCCCACTATGAACCATGTCACAGATTATAGGTCCAATGCTTTCTATTTATTTTTCCACACCAAATGGGTTAGCTGCCCCCTTCTTTCATAAAAACTGAGAGATAAAGATCCATTGAGCATTTTTGCAACCTTTTTGGCTTCAGTTGTCTTTGCTCTCACCCAGCTCACCCTGCTGCGTCATCCCCTGCCCCATTGAAAGCCACGGGGGACATTCAGAACCTACAACACAAGAGAGGCACGGGCTTGACGATATCTCCACAACTCCAGGGGTTGTCCTCCTTGAATAAAGCTGAAAGAAAAAAACGTGACAACATTCATCTAGCGGGCAGATTGGATGATAACACCGATTCTTCTGCACTTTCAAACACCATTTTTTGAACCAAGAAGAGGAGGAACTGCTTCTCGTAGAAGTGGAAAATTTGTGGGACTCGTTGCCCCATAGTGGGGAGGAGTCTGAATCGTTGAATGTTTTCAAGAAGGAGATAGATATATTTCTTATATAAAAAAGGGGAAAGAGTGATATGGGGAACAGGTGGGAAGATGGATTTGAGATCAGGGACAGATCAGTCACGATCTGATTGAATGGCAGAGCAAGCTCGAAGAGCTGAATTTGCCTACTTCTGCTCGCAATTCCCATATTCCAATGAGCAAGTTCTTGGACATTTTACCCCATTGCCAATTCGCTGTTTCCCTGACAGTTGCTTTTCCCAGATCCTTTCTTATAAAGACTGAAGTCCACATTACTTTACCCTCTCGCCTGCACTGCCCTTCAAACTGACCACGTAAACGAGGCTGCAGCCTTGTACGGATGGGGATTTTCTGTCAAGGGTTTTCGCTTCTTCGCGATAACACGCCCTTGCTTTGCGAAACCGGAGCGACACGTAAGGTGGTGCCGTTGAGATAACCTGAGAAGCTGAGCTTTACAGCGAGAAGTCTGCATGCTCCTTAATCCCTCACAGATGGTGAGGATAGAAAGAGGCTTGTACCAGGCTAAGTTCTCACATGAGAGCTCACAGGCAGAATTTAATGGATATCTGGAGAAGCTTCGGTAATAATAAAAGCGGGTCCCTTTATACCAAGCCCCTGCATCTCATTCTGTGTGGAACTAAACTGTGAAACCAGTCTCGAGCCTCCATTCGCAGTGCACTTTCACACTTGTGTCGATCCCGCAGCTGATTTGTATTAAAGTTCTGTTGCACAAATATTAGCTTCGCGTAAAAAAAAAACCCGACTAGCCACATGTGCTTCCCATTTTTGTGGAATTCTATACACAGCACAACATTGTGGGGAATGAAAAGACTCGTTTGCCATACGGGAGGTTGATATTTGTCCTTCCCGCCAACACTCGATTCTGGATGGGCGATTGTTGACATGAACATACGTTATGGACACATGAAATCGGAGCAGAGGTAGGCCATTTGGCCCCTCAAACCTGCTCCACCATTCAATAGTGGTTAGCGCTGCTGCCTCACAGCGCCAGGGATCTGGGTTCGATTCCCGGTGTTGTGTCACTGTCTGTGTGGAGTCTGCATGTTCTCCCTGTGCTTGCGTGGGTTTCCTGCGGGTGCTCTGGTTTCCTTCTACGGTCCAAACATATGTGTATGTTAGATGGATTGGCCATGCTAAAGTGACCCTAGTATCAGGGGATTGCAAGAGAAATATGTGATGTTATGGGAATGTGGCCTGGGTGGGATTGTGGTCAGTACAGACTCGATGGGCCGAATGGCTTCCTTTCATGTTGTAGAGATTCTATGATCTCATGATGGGTAATAGAAGGGGAAATCAATTAAATTTTCTTGCTATCCAACAACTCTTCAAGCATGGTGGTACAGTGGTTAGCGCTGCTGTCTCACAGCGCCACGGTTGCATTCCTGGCGTCATGTCACTGTCTGTGTGGAGTCTGCATGTCCTCCCCATGTCTGCATGAGTTTCTTCTGGGTGCTCCAGTTTCCTCCCACAGTCTGGAAGAAATGCTGGAAGGGTGCATTGGCTGTGCTAAATTCTCCCTCAGTGTACACAAACAGGCACCAGAGCGTGGCAAGTCAGGGATTTTCACAGTAACTTCACCACACTGTTAACTAGTTGTGACACCAATAAATAAACTTTAAATTTAAAACTTTTAAGGTCATCTGTTTGTGTTTCGCGTTCCACATTCCTGTCTATCCCTGACAAGTTTGATATTACCAATCTGCCTTGACACAAAAATATTTGACGATCTCACTTTTACTGCCTTCTGAGGCAGGGCATTCCAAAGTCACTCAACTCTCTGAGAGAAAAAGAATCTCCTCGTCTCTCTCCTAAGAGCATGACCCCTAATTTTAAAACTAGTGGCCTTTAGTTCTAGATTCATCAACACGGAGAAACACTTTTTCCATGCCCCACTTGTCAAGACCGTTCAGGATCTTACATACTTCAATCAAGTCACTCCTCACTCTTCCTTCCTCCAGTATATAGGAAATAAGCCAAGGTTTTCCTCATAAGAAATCCTCCCATTCCAGGTATCAATCTGATAAGCCTCCTCTGAAATACCTCTAGTGGATCCTTTTTTAAATAAGGAGACCAAATTGGGGATGCCAAAATAGGTTTGATTTAAGATGCATTAAATATGATGGATCGCAAAGAACATAAGATACAGTTTCCTTTCTATTGTTTCTGAATCAAATAGCTTAGGAACAATTTCTGGGAGCCCACAAGCAACCCTGACAGGGTTAACGTTACTGCCTTCCTACCTGGCGAGACCCCCACCCACTGTTGAATTAATGCCAGTGGGATGAAGCATGAACTGGGCATTAATTGTTGCCTGGATGGGAAGACCATCCATGCTCCTTCTCACCATAATCTGAATGGGGGCAGTGACGGGAAAGGCAGTGGGGTCCCAAATTCTTATGTGACTTAATGCAGAAGCACCTGGAGGGAACCCACACAGACACAGGGAGAACATGCATTCTCCACACAGACGTCAGCCCAGGCCAGAACTAAACCCCTGGTGCTGTGAGACAGCTGTGCTAACCGCCCTGCCACTGTGCCGCCCACTAATTTTCCTTTTCTCAGCTCACTATTCTTAATATTACTGCTGACATCTCCTGTCACCATGCGCCTTCAGCTCCGTCCTAATTACACTTCCTACCCAGAGCAGTGTAGTTAATGGGGGAGATAGGGAGCAATCCTGTAGTGTTAATGCAATAATATTAATCTGCTTCTCTTGAGTTGACGTATTATCACGAAATGTTGCACGCTCCAAAGCAGTAGAAATATCCTCTTGTTCAATTAATAACTCTGCTGCTAGAGCAATTCTGAGTGAATAATTTTGCAGTAACAGTGGGGGAGGTCGAGGGGGAGAGTGACAGGAAAAAGCAGGCAAGCACAATCTGCAAGAAATGGTTAGGCAGCGAAAAAGCCAGTCAATGAATGAATTGAAAGTGAATGGAAAAGAATGTCAGGCGGTGTGCATAATGAGCTGTCCATTCACCGGGGCCTATTTTATGCTACTGCGCGAGATAAATTTATGACGCATCTTATGAGCTGTATTTAAAAAAAAAGCACACTTCTACGTGCTCAGATGCGAAAGTGCACAGGGAAGAGATTAAATACACATGCGACGATTAATTCTGTAAATGACCAGATGCTGTTTTTCTTTCATCTGTCCAGCTGTGCCCCACGTTGAACCCAAGTGGCCTCAGTTGCTGCTTCACAATCACAGGATCTTGACAGGGCAGAAGAGGCCATTTGGCCCATCGAGTCTGCACCACCTTTCTGACAGAGCATCCTAGCCCATCCATCTACCCGAGTCCTATCCCCATAAGCTCACACATTTAGCATGGCCAATTCACCTAACTTGTACATCTTTGGACTGTGGGAGGATCATAGAATCTCTGCAGTGCAGAAGGAGGTCATTTGGCCCATCGAATCTGCACCAACAACAATGGGGGATTGTTGGGGATACAGCCCCTATCCCTGTAATCCCACATATTTACCCCGCTAATCCCTCTAACTTACCGGGACACTAAGGGGCAATTTAGCATGGCCAATCAATCTAACCTGCACATCTTTGGACCGTGGGAGGAAACCGGGGCACTCAGAGGAAACCTATGTGGACACAAGGAAAATGTGCAAGTTCCACACAGCCTCCTGAGGCTGGATTTGAATCTGTGTCCCTGGAGTTGTGAGGCAACAGTGTAACCACTGTGCCTGGAATCCTGGAAATTCCCTCCAAACAGCAGTGGTTCAAAGCAATGACTTAACATTGACTTCTCAAAAAGAAACAATGATACAAATACACAAGGAGTAGAAGGAACAGGATAGGCCATGCGGCCCATCAAGCCTTCTACACCATTTAATATGACCATGGCTGACCTTGATGTTCAATTCAATTTTTACTCCTGGTTCCGTTATCCCTTCATTCCCTGAGAGACCAAAAATCTAGAAATTTTAAGTTCAAGCTTAATCTGTGTTTCTCTATTCTTTTTATTCATTCATGGGACATGGGTATCGCTGGTTGGCAAGTGTTTATTGCCCATTCCTAGTTGCCTGAGGGCATTTGAGAATCAAACACATTGCTGTGGGTCTGGAGTCACATGTAGGTCAGGCCAAGTAAGGACGTCAGATTTCCTTCCCTAAAGGACATTAGTGAACCAGTGGGTTTTTCCAACAATTGACAATGGTTTCATTGTCATCACCGGATTCTTAATTGCGGTTTTTTTTTAAAATTGAATTCAAATTCCGCCATGTGCCATGGTGAGATTTGAGCTAGGTCCTCAGGACATAAGACAGTAAGATATAGGAGTAGAAATAGGTCATTCAGCACATGAGGTCTGTTTTATTATTCAATCATATCTGATGCGATTCTCATCCCCATTCTCCAGACTTCTCCCCATAATCTTGATCCCTTTATTGATCAAGAACCTATCTATCTATCTATCTATCTATGTATCTATGTATCTATCAATGCTGCCCAATGTCATATAAGGCAGGACCATTCAAAAGTCTGATGGCAGCAGGAAAGAAGCTGTTCTTGAGTCAATTGGTACATGACGTCAGACTTTTGATTTTTTTTGTATCTTATAGATCTCTTTAGTTCCTTCATCTATCCCCCAACTCCCCCGACCTCCTAGTCTCCTCCTTCATATCAATAACAGCCTGTTCAATCTTTCCTGATAGTTGTATGAAATATGGTTTATGAGGGGAAGTAGAGATTTCTGACCACAGTTGACCTGTTGGTTTGCATGGACTGTGTACTTACTGTGAGCATTAGAATATAAGAAGGATTTTGTAACTTTTGTTATGCTTGCAAACCTTTAGATATTTGTACAGATATAGCAGGGCTGAAGGAGTAGAACGTAATAGCTAATCTTTTCCGTCTTAAATAAATGTTTTATTCTTTTGTTAAAATTTCATCATCAATTGTTTTCGTCCACATATCTAAACAAGGAATAAAAACACAGGGTCTATCAAGCTGAGTTCCCCTCTCAGATCTGAATTAGATTTACGAGTCCATGCTGACCATGAAATCGTCTCTGAACTAATCTCAATTGCTCGCATTTGGCCCATATCCCTCTAAACCATTCCCATCTATGTATTTACCCAAATGCTTCTTAAATGTTGCTATTGAACCAGCCTCTATGACCTCCTCTGTGAGCTCATTCTGTAAACACACCACCTTCCACGTGAAGAAGTTGCCTCTCCGGTCCCTTTTAAATCTTTCCCCTCTCACCTTAAACCCTTTGGTTTTCAGTTCCCCTTCTCTGGGAAAAAGATTATTGATGGAATTTTACAGACTCGCCTGCCCAAGGCTTGTAAGATCCCACCCAATTCTGGGGTGGGTGTGGCCGCAAAATTCCGGCCTACATGTATTCACCCTGTCTATGCCCCTCGTAATTTTATACACCTCAATAAGTTCACTCCGCATTCTCCTACGTTCCAAGGAATAGAATCCTAGCCTGGCCAATCTCTCCCATAACTCAGACCACGGTGTAGCTTTGAGGGTAGCGCTTCTGCAGATCGGCATGCAAATCCCTGATAAATGTTGCCTCAATCTTATATATGTAGCTAATGGATTGCACAGTCCAGTGTATGAATAATCTGCTTTGCCCAATGTGTTAAAAGGACAGTTCCTGATTACCTCATACATTTTCCTCAACGCCATTCTGCTTGAACTTCCCATCCAATGACTCTGTCTACACTTCCCACTGCCTCGGCAAAGCAGCCAGCATAATTAAAAACTCCATGCACATCAGACATTCTCTCTTCCACTTGGGAAAAAGATACAAAAGTCTGAGGCCACGTACCAACCGACTCAAGAACAGCTTGTTCCCTGCTACCATCAGACTTTTGAATGGACCTACCTTGCACTAAGTTGATCTTTTGCATCGCTCCAGCTATGACTGTACACTATATTCTGCACCCTCTCCTTTCCTTCTCTATGAACAGTATACTTTGCATAGCATACAAGGAACAATATTGTTCACTGATATGGGTAACAATAATAAATCAAATCAAATAAACCAAATCAAATCAAAATTATTTTCAATGCATTGAAATCCCCATGACTGTTAGATTATCAATTTTATTGCTATCTCTAATAAATAAGCACCTCCTGGGAGCAAATTCATCCTTAGTATCGCGCTAAGTGAGAGCTTTGGCATTGGTTATCTTTAGTAAGCCTCAGCCAATATTGAGTTCTAATGCAATCAGTTGGGAGGTAAAGTGCATAAGGAACAGCAGGTACGATAGCATCTAGCAAAGACCAATTTCAACTCTCTATATCGGCTTGTTCAGCTTGACCTAGTGCTTGATGGAAGTAAAATCAATCTGTTGGATATGATAGTAATCCCAATTCCAAATAATAGAAAGGGAGGATTTTGTGAGACTCAATTGGGAAACCTGTATCTTTGAAACGATCTTTGCAATTTGGTTATTTTTGGATATCAAGCTTAAAGGTCACTTTTACTATTTCATTCAAATAGATAGGAAATGGGGATTGTAAAAAGATGGAGTATGGAGGACTGAGGGGACTCTACCTTATATTTTCTTTGGCAGGTCTTATTATTTTCTCATAACATTTGTTGGCTTGTCTTGTTTACAAGACAATTCTAAACTTCATATTGTCCAACTGAAATAATTCCTCAGAGGGTAGTGTCCCTTCACCAGATTCCCCTTTATTTACAGCCTCAGTTCCATTCCTAAGAGAGTTTCAGGAACAAAGTCAGAATCCAGATTGTCTGTAGCCCTGACACTCCTCAATATATATACAGATAAGGCTCCTTGATTTGGTAGGCAATCGTTACCTCAATCAGAGAGCTCAGAGGCCAACCTCATGGGTCTCGTTGAGGTCATTACACAAACCCAACAAAGTTATAATTTCTGCCTCTCGCTAAGGAATTGTATTGTGGTCGGAGATAATGAGAATAAGAAAGGTCTAGTGTTATCATCACAAGACAGTTAATTCAGAAACTCAGCTAATGTTCTGGGGGATCTAGGTTCCAATTCTGTCATGGCAGGTAGTGGAATTTGAATTCAATAAAAAAAATCTGGAATTAAAAATTTACTGGTGACCATGAAACCATTGTCAATTATCGGGAAAATCCATCTGTTTCACTAATGTCCTTTAGGGAAGGAAATCTGCCGTCCTTAAGTGTTCTGGCCTACATGTGACTCCAGAGCCACAGCAATGTGGTGGACTCTCAACTGCCCTTGGGCAACTAGGGATGGGCAATAAATGCTGGCCAGCCAGTGATGCCCATGGCCTACAAATGAATAAAAAGAAAGCAAGAAAGATCAATGGAATATTTCAATAATCGTAATGGACATTCAAAATGATCTAGGTGTAAAAATAGGACAGGAATATGGGGTTTCTTGTCCATTGTGTAATGCTTATGTTACCTTTGTGTCTTCTTTTTAAATTTATTCTCAAGATGTTGGGTGTTGATGGGAATACATTTATTTATCAAACACCCCAAGTTTCTTCATAAAGTACTGAATGGTTTCAGAGCAGTATAGCATCAACCATTTTAGTGTGGGTCAAGAATCATGTAGCTGCCCAGACTGGGTAAGGACAGAAAGTCTCCTTCAAGTCTATTCATATAGTCAACATCCACTGCGTTACCCTCATTGATCCCTTTGTAACTTCCTACAAGAATTCAATCAAATTTGTAATTTATTTAACAAAGCCATGCTGACTAGTCCTGGCTAGTTCATGTCTTTCCAAGTGACAGTTTATCTGGACTGATTCTAACAATTTATCCACCATTGAGGTAAGACCAACTGAAATATAACCGTCTAGCAATGCCTTCGTACTCATTTTACACAATGGAATTACATCCATTCCTCCAATCCTCCGGTATCTCACCTGTATCTAGTGAAGATCAGAACAAAATCTTCAGAGCATCCATTATTTCCTTCCAGACTTTCTATTAGCAGTCCGGGATACAATCCATCCATAGCGACTTTCCACTTTCAAGAATTCCAACACCTCTAACACTTCCTCTTTCGTTATAATTATTTTATCCAATATTTCACACTCTTCCTCTTGGATTATTATGTTGGCATCATTCCTGTCCTCTGCATCTTCACACACATTCCCTTCTTCATCTCTGATGGGTCACACTTTTTCCTTAACTATCTTTCTGCTCTTTATATACTGGGAAAACATCTTTGGATTTTCTTGAATCTTGCTTGCTGATTTTTTTTTACATTCTGTCTTTGACTTCTTTGTTTGTTTTTTAGCTTGATCCCTCCACTTTTTATACCCCTCCAGGCTGTCTGCAGTGTTAAACTTGCTATGACTATCATAAGCTTTCTTTCTCAGTTTAATTTTCTCTGTATTTTTCCAGATAACCGCAGGGGTGTAGATTTGGTAGTACCATTCTTGCTTTTGGAGGGGGCACGTCTGTTTTCTACTCTAAGGATCTCACTTATTAGTGCTTCCCACCAGTTTACCAGTGATTTATCCTTTAGTAACCTTACCCAGCCTACTTCAGCCATATCACTTCACAGCTTTGTAAATTTATCTTCCCCTAATTTTAAACATTTACTCCTGATTTACCTCCGTCTTTTTCCATGATAATACTAAATCTAACGGAATTGAGGTCACTCAATTTCATTTCACTCACTCATCCAACTTTAGTTCCCAGGACTAAATCCAGAATTATACCTCCTCTTGTTGGGCTTGGTACATATGGTTTACAAATATTCCCGGACAAAGTACATGAATTTTTCACCTTCAATGCCCCTTATATTTTTTGAAACCCAGTTGATATTGGGACAGTTAATGTCTCAGACTATTATTTCTCCTATTACTATAGAAATATATCTCCTTCTACATCCCTCTCACTATTTGGGGTCTGTAGTACTCTCTGAGTAGTGTGACTGTCCATTTTTATCTCTAAGCTTAACCCACAAAGCCTCATTTGTTAACCCGTTTAATATATCATCCTTTCTCACAACTCTAATTGATTTTTTTAACCAATAATGCTACTACCCTCATTTCTTTTTTGTTACCCATCCTATGCTGTCTAAAAACTCTATATCCAAAAATATTGAGCAGCCAGCTTATAAAAGTTTATTTATCAGTGTCACAAATAGGCTGACATTAACACTGCAATGAAGTTGCTGTGAAAATCCCTGAGTCGCCACACTTGTTCAAGTACACTGAGGGAGGGGAATTTAGCATGGTCAATGCACCCAACCAGCATGTCTTTCGGGCAGTGGGAGGAAACTGGAGCACCTGGAGGAAACCCACGCAGACATGGGGAGAATGTGTAGCCTGCACACAGACAGAGACCCAAATTGGGAATTGAACCTGGGTCCCTGGTGCTATGAGGTAGCTGTATGCCACTGTTTGGACCCTTCTTGAAGCAGTTTTCAGTCACAACTGACTGCTGTGTGTCTATCTATGCCCTGAGCTCATCTGACTTGTTTATAATACTTCTTGCATTGAAGTATAAACAGCTCAACCCCATAAATTTCCTTAGCGGATGCTTTTTAACCCTTGTGCACATATGTTTTTAAATTTATTTATTGGCTTCACAAGTAGGCTGACATAAACACTGCAATGAAGTTACTGTGAAAATTGCCACACTCTGGCATCTGTTTGGGTACACTGAAGGAGAATTTATCACAGCCAATGCACCTAACAAGCATGCCTTTCATTCTGTGGGAAGAAAACTGGAGGAAATGCACGCAGACAAGAGGAGAATGTGCAAATTCCGCCAGGAATCGAACGCAGGTCTCTGATACTGTGACGACTGTGCTGCCCTGAAAATTGTTGCCTCGGTCTGTAATGAACAATGCCTTCTCTATCAATATATGACAGTTTTCAGTACTCAAAAATATGCCAAAATGTGAGCCTAACAATCTTAAACAATCTTGTTATAATTATCTAATATTTCACATTCTTCCTCCTGGATTGCTATGTTTGCATTATCCCTGTCCCCAGCATCTTCATACATGTTCTCTTCTTCATGTCTGATGGGTCGCACTTTTTCCTTAACTATCCTTTTGTTCTTTATAATCCAAAGATTATTTAGCAAATGTTGTCCAATCGCAGAATCACAACTCGTATTGGATGCTGTACTTTGAGCTTTAAGCAACCATGATCTGATTCGATACAATCTGTACTTTGTCCACTATGAACAGTAGAAGGGATGTGCTGTTTGATATGAGCCACCAGTCTTTCAACATCAGGCCTACGTACCTGGTATCAGACTGACACAGAAATTCAGATACTATATTACTTACTCATTTGTGATAGACACAAGTAAGTTACAGTATGAAAGGAAAGTAAATTACAGTAAGAAAGCTAGAAATGTAGAAATAGATTGCAAGAGTTTCTACAGGTATTTAAAAACGAAAAAAAATAAATAAAATGATTGTTGATCCTCTAAAGAGTGAGAATGGGAGTTAATAATAGATAATATGGAAATGATGGGTGGAAGAGACAAATATTTTGCTTCTAAAAACAAAGAATGAAGAACAGTACAGCACAGGAATCGGTGGAAAGTCAGGTATTTCTTGCTTGCCAGTGCAGACTCGATGAACTGAAGGGATTTTCCGGTGTTGTCTGCTGCAGGACATGTTGTGAGCAGGAGCAGGAAAATTTGGTGTTCCAGCCTTTCACTCTCAGCAGCACCGGAAAATCCTAGCTGTGAACAAAGATGGAAGATTGTGGCCATTTTGGAATGGAGTAGGTTTGATCTGAACTCGGAGCAACTCGTTACATGTCAAACTTTAAGGGGCTATTTATCATGAAACCGTAGAATCCCTAAGTGCAGAAGGAGGCCATTGGGCTTACTGAGTCTGCACTGACCGCAATTCCACCCAGGACCTATCCTCGTAACGCACGTATTTACTCTGTTTAAGTATTAATGTTACAAATAGGCTTACATTAACACTGTGAAAATCCTCTAGTTGCAACTCTCCAGCATCTGTTCGAGTACACTTAAGGAGAATTTAGCATCCAACCAGCACATCTTTCGGATTATGGGAGGAAACCAGAGCACCTGGAGGAAACCCACGCAGACACAGGCAGAATGTGCAGACTCCACACAGTCAGTGACCTAAGCCAGGAATCGAACCCAGGCCTCAGCTCTGTGAAGCAGAAGTGCTAACCATTGTGCCACCATGTTCCTTCTCTCTGGTTTATGGGGTTAAACTACCTTTTGTTTAGATGCGAGCGCGCACATAAGTGTTGAAAGATAATAGAGTCCAACTGAGTCAGCATGCAGACAGACAGAGAACGTGGTGTTATGGTTTTGGTAACAGCATTGGCTCCCAACAGTACAATCCCTCCCTTGTATGCAGTGTGCTTGTCACAGTGCTTCACCCCCAACTCAGTTTACAATCACAGGGCAGCAAAGAGGCTGATAAGAAAACAATAGTCCTCAGAGCAGAGTGCACATGCACAGGTACGCGGTGTGCTCACCTGCTGAATGAGAGGCCTGTGCCAATCATTAAGTTGATTAAATGTGTGTGGGTGGGTGTATGTGTGTGTAGGTGGGTGGGTGTGTATGTGTGTGTGGATGGGGATGAGGGGAGGAGCACAGGAGATGGGGGTTTGATCACCAGCAGAATGAACAACATTCCTGTTTCACAGCCTGGGAATATTAATGTCTGATAGCGAGCCAAAAAAAATCTTCAAATAATTTTTCACTCAGATTCAACCTTGTTGCTCCTCTGTGAACTATTTCCAGCGCTTGAACGTCTCTGCTTTTTTTTTGGCAATCGAACCTGGTTGCAGTATTGCTGGTTGGGGTCCGACAGTAAGGTTTGATCATTACCTTCTCAACTTCTGCTCTCCTGTTTGGGGCCTGTTCAACATCTCATTGGCTTTGTGAAACTGCCTTGCATTGATGAAACCAGTTTAGCGTGAGGATTACTTGGACTCCCAGAACTTTCAGCAACATCTGCAGTTCTTTGAACACAGCTCATGAAACCTGATTCGGTAGTAAATTTCGAAAGGGAATTTGATGTACGCTTGAAAAGGAAAGATTAATCGCGCAGCAAGTGGGACTGAATAGCTTGCTCGAGCTCCTACTGGGGAAGTGATGGCCTAGTGGTATTGTCGCTAGGCTATTAATCCAGAAACCCAGCTAATGTTCTGGGGACCCGTGTTCGAATCCCATCAAGACAGATAGTGGCATTTGAATGCAATTGAAAAAAAAAATCTGGGATTAAAGAACAAAAAAAATTACAACACAGGCACAGGCCCTTAGCCCTCCAACCATGCTGCCTAACTAAAATCCCTCACTTTTCTGGGAACCATTTCCATCCTATTCATTGATTTGTCAAGACGTCCCTTAAAAGTTACCATAATTTCTGCTTCCACTACCTCCCCTGGCAGCAAATTCCAGCACCCATCATCCTCTGTGTAAAAAACTTGCCTCGTACATCTTCTTTAAACCTTGCCCCTTACATCTATGCCCCCTAGTAATTGACTCCTCCACCCTGAGAAATAGTTTCTGACTATTCACTTTGTCCATGCCCAAAGCTTTTTCCCAGGGTGGAAGAGTCAATTACTATAACTAAGAATACACTGATGGCCATGAAATCACTGTCAATTGTCGGGAAAACCCATCTGATTCCTTTCAGGAAAGAAATCTGCCTTCCTTACCTGGTCTGGCCTACGTGACTCCAGAGTCACAGCAAAGTGGTTGTCTCTCAACTGCCTCTGAATAAGGGCAACTAGGGATGGGTAATAAATGCTGGCCAGCCAGCAATCCCATGAATGGAAACAAAAGCCAGCACAGGCGTATGGGCCGAATGGCCTCCTTCTGTGCCGCAATTGAGTCTTTTTTCCCTTCTTACAGACCTTATTTTACCATTTTGATTCTAAGTTCTAGGAGAAGTTGAAACTGGGAGTGTTTCAGATCCGGCTTTTAGACCCGATCTCAGGTACCCCTGATATGCACTCTGCCTGAAAAAATATCAGTGATTCTGATTCGTGCTGCAGAAGCCTGTGGGTGGAGCTAATCACACCCGAAATCCTGCAGCTCCAATTGGAGGCTCCAACAGCGCATGCGCAAGAGAGAAAATAGAGAACCACTCGCCAGCCACATCGCTCCTGGGCTGGATAATGCCTCTCCCCCCACCCCAGACCCCGCAGACGTTGCCCCACCCCCACAACATAACTGAAGCCCTTAAGCCCCCTCAACTGTTCACTGTTTATTGTTGCATTTATTACTTAACAACCACAGAACTTACAGGATTCTAGAAAAGAACCACACACCCACATTACCTGTTGCTCTGCTTGGGATTTTTTATCTGTTGAAGTGCTCCACTACCCAGACTGATTCCCATCACCCCCTCCACTGATCATGTGGCAGCGGACTCCCTCTTTCCCTCTGAGCGATCGTGCGCAGAGTGGTCGTGGACCACCCCCTGCCCCCTGCCACCACAGGGCATCTGACCCACCTCCCTACACCTTCTCCCCACCAAAGCGACTGATCTACCCATCTCCCTCTCCATCGCCTCCCCCCCCACCCCACCAGCCCCCGACTCCCCTCCCCAGCACTGATCTGAGTCAGAGAGCCTCCAGAAGCTCTGAACTTACTTCCTCAGAAGCTGGAGCGCCTGAATCGGGCTTTTGTGGACCATATCTGTTTCGTGCCGATTCTGGGCCAGCGAACGCGGTGGTAAAGAGAAAGTACTGTTAAAATTTGGGTATGCAGCCCATTAAGTCAATTTAAAGCATGCAAATGCATTTAAATGGCCATCGCACACGGTTTGGGTACAGTGCCAACGGCGACCATTTTTGGGCCTTGGTAAAGGGGGGAAACCAGTGCAGATGCAGCTGCGGATTACACTATTCATCTCACGCCTGACTTTACCAAGTTTTCATGCCTGAAAACGGGCGCAACTTGATGGTAAAATTGGGCCCGAGGTACGCCAAATGTCCAAGTTGGGATGGTGTATGACTTGGAGGGGAAGCTTGGAGGTGATCATGTTCCAAAGGACCTGTTGCCCTATCCCTCTCTCTGTTACAGACATAGGCGCTGCTAAAGGAAATCTACTGACTGTTATTCTCATGTGATCACTCATAGTGTTTTACAGCAGGGTAACAGGTCATTTGGCCCAACTTGTCCATGCCGCCCCTTTTTTTAACCTCTAAGCTGATCCTGATTGCCCGTGTTTGGCCTGTATCCCTCTCTACTCATCTTACCCATGTAACTGTCTAAATCTTTTTAATTGTATCTGCCTCTACTATTATATCTGGCAGCTTGTTCCAGACACTTAGCACCCTCTCTGTGAAAAAAATTACCCCTCTGGACCCTTTTGTATCTCTCCTTTCTCACCTTAAATCTTAGTTTAAGGTGGGAAGGGAAAGTTTTAGACTCTCCTACTTTTTGGAAAAGGTTTTGACTATCCAGCTGATCTACGCCTTCATTATGTTAGAGACCTCTATAACATCACCCATCAGCCTTCTACGCTCCAGAGAAAAATGTCCCAGCCTATCCAGCCTCTTTATAACATCCTACTAGCATCCTATTAACCTTTTCTGCACTTTTTCTGGTTTAATAATATCCTTTCTACAATAAGGGGGACCAATTATATTGGTATAATTGGTATTATTGTACCAATTATAATATGTAATTGGGACAGTAATACCAATTATTATTGGTATTCCAATAATACCAATTCCAAGTATTCCAAGTGTGGCCTTACTAATGTCTTATACAAGACATCCCAACTGCTGTATTCAATGTTCTGACCAATGAAACCAAACATACTGAATGCCTTCTTCACTACTCTGTCCACCCATTACTCCACTTTCTAGGAACTATGAACCCGTACCCCTAGATCTCTTTGTTCTCTAACTCTCCCCAATGTCCTACCATTAACTGAGTATGTCCTGCCTGGTTCAATATACCAAAATGCATCACGTCATTTAATTATTTAAATTAAACCCTATCTGTCAATTGTCAACCCAATGGCTCAATTGTTCAAGATCCCGCTGCAATCCTTGATAACCTTCTTCCCTGTCTACTATGCCACCAATCTTAGTGTCATCTGCAAACTTACTAACCATGCCTCCTATATTCTCATCCAAATTATTAATATAAATGACAAATAACAGTAGATCCAGCACCAATCCCTGAGGTACATGGCTGGTCACAGACCTTCATTTGAAAAACAACCCTCTACAACCACCCTCTGTGTTCTGTCACCCAGCCAATTTTGTATCCATTTGGCTACCTCACCCTGGATCCCATGAGATCATACAATGTTCTACCATGCAGTACCTTGTTGTAGGCCTTGCTTAAGCAACATCAATTGCACTACCCTCAGCTACCTTTTTGGTTACCCCTTCAAAAATCTCTCTAGATGATAGTGGTGTTGTAGGTATCAGGCTGGGAATGGTTCCTCAATATTTTAAAAATGAGTGCAGGAATTAAGACTTTTACTTGATCCTGCTGTTGTGATATATATATAAATGACTTGGATGAAAATGTAGATAGGTGGGTTAGTAAGTTTGAAGAAGACACAAAGATAGTTGTGGATGGTGTAGAAAGTTATGAAAGAATACAGAGGGTTATAGATCAGTTGCAGATATGGGTGGAGAAATGTCACATGGAGCTTAATTTGGATAAATATGAGGTGCTGCACTTTGGGAGATCAAATATTAAGGGTAAATATATAGTTAACAACAGGACCCTGAATGATATTGAAGTGCAGAGGGATCTTGGGGTTCAAGCCCATAGCTCCCTGAAAGTGGTCACACAAATTTACAGTGTGGTAATGAAGGCATGTAGAATGCTTGCCTTTATTGGTTGGGGCATTGGGTACACAAGTCAGGATGTCATGTTTGGATGGGTTGCACTTAGAGTATTGCATCCAATTCTGGTCACCACTGAGTGGATGTGGAGGCTTTGGAAAGGATGCAAATGAGGTTTACCAGGATGCTGTCTGGATGAGAATATGAGCTATAAGGAGAGGCTGAACAACTAGGGTTGTTTTTCAAGAACGTTGGAGGCTGAGGGGAGACTTGATAGAAATTTATAAAATTATGAGCGGCGTAGATAGGGTTGACAGTCAGAATATTTTACCCTGCGTTGAAATGTCTAATACTAGGGGGCACAGGGAGAAAATGGCCTAGTGGTCTCATTGCTGGATTATTAATCCAGAAACTCAGTTAATGCTCTGAGGACTTGAGTTCAAATCCCGCCACGGCAGATGGCGGAATTTGAATTCAATAAAAAAAATCTAGAATTAAGCATTGACTCATTGTCGATTGTTGGAAAAACCCACATTGTTCAATAACATCCTTTAAGAAGGAAATCTGCCTTCCTTACCTGGTCTGGCCTACATGTGACTCCAGAACTACAGCAATGCGGGTGAACTCTCAACTGCCCAAGGACAATGATGGATGGGCAATAAATGTTGGCCAGCTAGTGTTGTCCATGTTGCATGAATGAATTAAAAGCGTACTTAAGGCAAGAGGGGGGGAGTTGAAAGGAGATGTGAGGGGTAAGATTTTTCTTTAGCGTGTGGTAAGTATCTGAAATGTGCTGTCAGGGGTGATGGTGGATAGCATAGGAGCATTTAAGAGGCTTTTAGATAAGCACATGAATATGCAAGGTATAAAGCGATATGGACCAAGGGCAGGCAGAAGGGATTAGTTAAATTTGACGCCCTGTTCGTAACAACATTGTGGGCCGAAGGGCCTATTCCCTGTGCTGTACTGTTCTATATGAGATAAAAGGTACGAGGCACAAGTTGAGGTCATTCAACTGAGAGGAAATATATACCTTTCAAATTAAGGTAGGAACTGCCTGCATCGAGACCACTTTCTTCTCTCTGTAGTCCTCCCAGTGATTTATCATTACCGAACTGCGATTTGTGTGTGGCCTATTATTTCAAATAAAAATTTCACAGCACCACGTGACCCCAGCCCCTTGAAAAATTAGTCGTGTTTGACTCACAGGACTTAAGGCGGTGGCAGGATCAAAGTCTCGGAGCCAATATTTTCTCCGCCTGAAGTTTTTCTTGGCTTGAGCCAGCCGTGAGGGAGAGAAAGAAAAGGAACGTTTGCTGAACTGGCCCTGAGCCAACCCGACGAACTCGGAGCCAAGTTGCCCCTCGGTTGTGGAGCTGAAGCAATTGAACTGGTTTAGGCCAACCTGCCTCGCACTTTCTCCTTGTGAATTTAACCAGCAGCGACGTGACCTTTAAAAGCAGAGCCTAACAGACGGCCGATTGTGCAAAGCAGCCAAAATATCCAGCGCATTCCCAAACTCCAACCACTTCAGTGAAGTTCGGGCTAGCAGAAAAGGGAAATGCTTTTGAAGAGAACAGTAAACCTGAATGATCCCTGTGTGAGTAAATGATTGATTTTGGAGCCAAAGCTGGTACCTACTTGGCTCCATCGTTTTTTTTTTATTGGCCACTATAGAAAGAACAAGTTATCGCAGTCCACCCCAATGCATCACTGACAGACTTTCCTACCCAAATGCCAACAAAATCAAATGATTTTTTTTTCAGTAGGATGGAAAAGTATTATAGTTCAGAAGTTGTTATTTTCTTTCAACACAAGCCTTCTATTTCTTTTGCCTGTTGCTATTCCAACCTTGGTGTGAGATCCTAACATTGACAGAAGAGACTATAAAATAAATGATGCAATTGTGGCGATTAACTTATAGTTGATGAGGATCGCTGTTCCTAAACTACAGGATTTTGGGTAGAATTTTACCATCCCGCTCACCACGGGAATGTTGCAGACAGGACACAAACCTTGCAAGGATCTGTTGACTTCGGACAGGATTTTCTGGCCTTGGAGACAATGCAGTTAGCGCCATGACCTCAAAGCGGCAAGGAACCAGGTTCGATCACTGTATGTGCAGAGTCTGCACGTTCTCCCTATGTCTGTGTGGGTTTCCTCCAGATAATCCAGTTTCCTCCCACAGTCTGAAAGACATGCTGGTTTAGGTGCATTGCCTGTGCTAAATTCTTCCCCCCCGTGTACCTGAACAGTTGCCAAAGTGTGACAACCAGGGGATTTTCACAGTAGCTACATTGCAGCGTTAATGTAAACCTGTTTCTAGCTGATAAATAAACTTTGACTTTACTTTTGGGTTGGGCGTGGCCAGAAAATCACCCCGCCTCCCCGAGTCTTAATTCGGAATAAATAACTTAGATTTTGATCAAGGTGTGTCTTGATGTCAGTTTTTTTTTGATGTTTATGGAACCATTAAAAATGTCACAATTTCTGGCATTATGTAAATCCCTGTTCCATCAACCCCTCCCCACCACCACCGTCCACTTGAGTACATCCCACTTTTCCAATAAACTCTGAACCATCCACTTTTTTATTCATTATGGAAATGCTAGACCAGCATTTATTGCCTATCCCTGGTTGCCCCTTGAGAAGGAGGTGGTGAGCTGCCTTCTTGGATCGCTACAGTCCACGTACTGTGGGTTGACCCACAATGCCGTTAGGGGAGGGAATTCCAGGATTTTGACCCAGCGACTGCGAAGGAAAGGCTGATATATGTCCAAATCAGGATGGTGAGTGGCTGGGAGGGGAACTTGCAGTGTTGGTGATCCCATGTAACTGCTGCCCTTGGCCTTCTAGATGGAAGTGGTCGTGGGTTTAGAAGGTGCTGTCAAAGGATCTTAGTTGAAGCAATAAACTATTGTGGTGCAATTTACATTAAATAATGCGGCAAGTTCATCTCATCAACCGATGCCGATAAGGAAGTAATGTTTTTCTTAAACCAGTGCCGAACCACGCAGTTGAGACACAGTAACATTTGGATATTTGCATTTAATACTACATCTCTTCCTTGCCTGAAGTTGCTGGAGTATTTGTACTAAAATAACAGTGAGCTTTATGAGCATCAATGATACTTTTATAGCAAATCCTGGCCTCCAAGTAGGTGACTTCGAATTAATAGATTAAAAATTAAATCTTTCGTGGCATAGTTCTTACATCGATTAGGTACATGATGAAATATTCCATTGATAATACTCCTGAGATGGGATTTTCTAGCTTCACTTGCTCCAAAGCAGGAAAATGCTATCTGAAGTTGTTTGACCTTTGCCTGGCCCCTGTTCCACCCGTGGCGATTCTCATAGCGGATGAGACGGGAAAATATGACCCTTATATAAATTGCATCCTTTTCTTGGGAGGCACATTGCTGCTTCAGAAAGCAGTACAATGTGAGTCAAATAGCCAATGCAATCATAGAATCATAGGACCTCTCCAGTGCAGGAGGAGGCCACCGAGCCTGAACTGATTCTAGCCCTATCCTCTTAATCCCCACACATTTACCATGGCCAATCCCCTCAACGTACACATCTTTGGGCACCAAGAGGCAATTTAGCATGGGCAATCCATCTAACCTACATATCTTGGGACACTAAAGGGCAATTTAGCATGGCTAATTCATCTAACCCGCACATCTTTGGATTGTGGCAGGAAACCGGAGCACCTGGAGGAAACGCATGCAAACATGGGGAGAATGTGCATACTCCACACAGACAGTGACCCAAGCCGGAAAGCCAACCCAGGTCCCTGGCACTGTCAAGCAGCAGTGCGAACTACTGTGCCACCATGCTGCCAGCATACAACAGAGGAAATGATTTTTGGATGAATGTTACAACATGCTGAAGCCAGGGGGGGAAAATCACTTTGAGTATATAGTGACACATTGACTATATAGTGACACACTTGATGTCATTTCCACTGTTCCCTATTTTCCACTTGGGTTACTATTCCTGGGTTGAGGACACTAATTAAGTCACTTATTAAGTGGTAGATTCCACTAGAATAATGTAATTCTCCACTTCTGCATTACAATGATAATTTCATACGGAGTCCGATTTCAAATAGTCGGTAATACATTCCAGTCCATTAAGGTGAAGTGTTTGACAGATAAATCTTCGATGTGTTGGAGAATTTAAAATGAGTTTTTTAAACTATGTGGATTGTTAATCACTCTGAAGCGATTGCAAATGACTTTGGAAAAAATATGAATGTCACTGAACACATGAACTCAATCTCTTGTGATTACAATGTGAACTGTCTTCTTAAAAAGAAGGACTAAGCATGTATTTGACCTGTAGGCAATATATAGCACAAACCGAGACAGGCACGTCATGAGCAAATCAGAACTTGGAGCATCCTTTCTGAATGTAGCACAGCGTGAAATGGTTCCTGTTCTGCCCAAGACCACAAGAAACTACTAAGGGTTGTGAATGTAACCCAATCCATCATGCAAACCAACCTCCCATCCATTGACTCCATCTACACTTCCGCTGCCTTGGAAAAGCAGCCAACATAATTAAGGGCCGCCACACACCCCGGACATTCTCTCTTCCAGCTTCTTCTGTCTTCAGGAAAAAGATGCAAAATCACATGCCAACTGACTCAAGGACAGCTTCTTCCCTGAAATAAAAGCAAAATAAGTTTACGTTTTTTTTTAGTGTCACAAGTTATATTAACAGTATGAAAATCCCCTAGTCACTACACTGCGGCATCTGTTTGGGTACACTGAGGGAGAATTTAGTATGGCCTAACCAGCATGTCCTTTGGACTGCAGTAGGAAACTGGAGCACCCAGAGGAAACCCACGTAGAAATGGGGAGAATGTGCAGACTCCGCACAGGCTGGGAATTGGAACTAGACTCTTGGCAGTGTGAGGCAGCGGTGCTAACCACTGTGTCACCATGTTGCCAACATGCCATCAGGGCGCAGATCTGACAAAGGATCATCTAGACTCGGGAGGCACAGTAGCAAAGCGGTTAGCACTGCTGAAATAGAATCTGGGTGCTTGGCATTATGAGGCAGCTAACCATCATGCCACTGTGCCACCCTCACCAGGGAGTTCACCAGGGAGAAAACCTGTTGTTAGTCTGGGCCCAGGCTGAACACTTACACATTCCAATGCTTCATTCTGGTTTTTGAGTGTGTATCTTCAGTTAACAATTGTGGCATTTTCATAAGTAGCAGGGTGGGGAAACATTCCCTGTCTTTTCAGATGCCATCAGTGGCTTTGGGCTCATGAAGGCGATTCTTCTTCACTGTGATCTTATTTGATCATTTTTACAGAGAACAAACAACAGTACAGCACAGCAACAGGATCTTCAGCCCTCCAACTTGTGCCAATTACATTTACCTATCAAACCAACCTCTCATATCCCTCAATTCCTCGTCTGTTCATGCACATATCCAAGTGTAACTGCATCATCCACCCTCACTTGGCAGTGCATTCTAGTCCCCGATCACCTCTGTAAGAAATTTCCCAATGTCAGTCTCAACCAGGATCTTGGGTTCCTGTCACACTATCTGTAATCCCCACAACTTGCTTGGACTTGCAAAATTTCACTGACTGTCCTGTCTGGAAACAATAACATCTTTTTAACCTATGTTTAATGCTTTCTCTACTCACATTGTATGCACCTTTAAGACTTGATTAGCTGTGAAGACTCACATTCCAATCATTATTCATGTAAATTGAGTTTGTGTCTTTATATGCCCTGTTTGTGAATAGAACTCCCACCCACCTGATGAAGGAACAACCAGTTCTGAAAGCTAGTGGAGTTTATTATAAATAAAGCTGTTGGACTTTGACCTGGCATTGTGAGATTTTGTACTGTGTTTACCCCAGTCCAAAGCTGGCATCTTCACATCATAAGAAACTTCCCCACAGATGTCCATTGAACCCCTCCCCTGTATCTTGAACTTGCGTCCCCTTGTAATTGACATTTCTGCCCTGGGAAAAAGCTTCCACCTGTTCACCTATCTATACCTCTCATAATTTTATAAATTTCTCTCAGGTCACCCCTCAGCCTCTGCCTTTTCAGAAAGAACAGTAAATTTGTTTACTGTAAATTGTTTACTGTAAGATCAGTAAATTTGCAGATGACACTAAAGTCGGTGGAGTGGTAGATAGTGAAGAGGGGTGTTATAGTTTACAGAGTGACTTGGACAAGTTGCAGAGCTGGGCCGAGAGGTGGCAAATGGAGTTTAATGTGGAAAAGTGTGAGGTAATGCACTTTGGCAGGAACAATAAATGTGTAGAGTATAGGGCTAATGGTAGGGCTCTTAATAGTGTTGAGGAACAGAAGGATCTTGGTGTATGTGTCAATAGATCCCTGAAAGTAGGCAGTCAAGTGGATAAAGTTGTTAAGAAGGCATATGGAGTCTTAGCTTTTATTGGTAGGGGGATTGAATTTAGGAGCCGCAGCATCATGTTGCAACTGTACAAAACTCTAGTGCGGCCGCACTTGGAGTATTGTGTGCAGTTCTGGTCCCCACATTATAAGAAAGATGTGGAGGCATTGGAGAGGGTACAGAGGAGGTTTACCAGGATGTTGCCTGGTATGGAGGGCAGGTCCTATGAAGAGAGGTTGAAGGATTTGAGGTTGTTTTCGTTAGAAAGGAGGCGGCTAAGAGGGGATCTTATTGAAGCATATAAGATGATTAGAGGTTTAGATAGGGTGGACAGTGATAGCCTTTTTCCTAGGATGGAGAAAGCTAGCACGAGGGGACACAGCTTTAAATTAAGGGGTATGAGTTATAGGACGGATATCAGAGGTAGGTTCTTTACTCAAAGAGTGATTAGGGAGTGGAATGCCCTGCCTGCAGCTGTTGTAGATGCGCCAAGTTTGGTGGCGTTTAAGAGGTTAATTGATAAGTATATGGAAGAGAAGGGAATGGTTTAGTTTGGAGGGGCATTGCTTTTTATTTTGGTCGGCACAACATCGAAGGCCGAAGGGCCTGTTCTGTGCTGTAATGTTCTATGATCTATGTTCTATGTTCTATGTTCTAACAATCCCAGTTTATTCAATCTCTCCTCATAGCTAATACCGTCCATATCAGGCAACAGCCTGGTAAACCTTTTTTGCACCCTCCCCAAAGCCTCTCTGTTCTACTGGTAATGTAGTATTCCAAATGTGGCCCAACCAATGTTTTATATAAATGTAACATAAGTTGCCAACTTTTATATTCAATGCCCTATCCAATGAAGGCAAGCATACCTTAATGAAGGGGTCCACATAATCTTAGTGAACTCTGGGTAAACAATGTCAACTGCAAAGATCTGATACTTGGCTTACAAATAACTTCAGAAATATTTTCAGGAGACTTTCAGTGAAAAACACAATCTTAACACTCAGGGCAAACAAAACCTTTTTTCTACAGAACGAGGAATGTGAAAAATGGATGCGTATTACATGGATGGAGTGATGATGTCTTGGAGGTGAAGTCTCTCAGCTGAGGTTTGAAACCAAAACACTATCCGCCCACTCTGCAGGACATAGGATCATCATAAAATCCCTACAGTGCAGAAGGAGGCCATTCGGCCCATCGAGTCAAAACTAATTGCAATCCCACCTAGCTCCTATTCCCATAACCCCATATATTTACCCCACTAATCCCCCTAACACTGAGGGGCAATTTTTAGCTTGGCCAATCAACCTATGCTGCACATTTTTGGATTGTGGGACGTAACAGGAGCACCCTGAGGAAACCCACACAGACACGAGGAGTATGTGCAAACTCCACACAGACAGTCACCCGAGGCTGGAATTAAACCCGGATCCCGATGCTGTGAGGCAGCAGTGCTCACCACTATGTTATTCATAAAAGATTCCTGGCACTATTTAAAGTATTCTGAGATTGTGTCCTTGTATCTGGTACTCTTGTGGCAGGATTCTCTGACTGTGTTCGCCCCAAGACTGGAAAATTCCGCCTGAGGTCAATGGACATTTTCATGGTGATGTTCAGCCCATTATGATTCCCGTGGCAGGCGGGAGAGGAAAATTCCGGTGTTTGTGTGGGATTTGGTTCCTAGGCAAATTGTAGGCACATTCTAATACCTGTTTAACGTTAGTTTGTTGGCACTACATTTAAGAAGGTTATAGAGTAGGCATGTAACTCCTAGGCATGATTTCAAATTCACTCTCATAGGAGTCCCACTCATGTGACTGATTAGTGTCGGTGGTACATCATTATTTATGTCAAATTATTAGCAGATCCCATCTGCTAACACGTTACACTACATCACTTCCTACATATACTATCTTACTTTGTAACAACAGCAAGAAACTAGGGCTGGGATTTTCCAGTCTTGTTGATCACTTGGATCTTCCAGCCCCGACAATGTGTCAGTGGAGTTTTGGCTCATACGCTCCATCCCTTGCAGCAAGTCCCACTACAATGGGTCTGGAAAAACCAAGTCTATAGGCGAAATTTTACAACCGTATGCATCCCAAGACTGGAAATCCTGCCCAAGTTCAACACACCTTTAAATTGATGACCAAATTTTCTGTCCCACCCTCTACAATTCCCAATTAGTCTTTGCCTAATTATATTACATTTCTGTAACTCTCTTTTTAACAATTACTGATTCTGCTCAGCTCCAAATTCGACTCTCCCCCTGCCCAAGTCCCAGTCCTGGGTGATTTATTCTCCCTCAGGATTCTTGGCTGTGGAAGATGCCTTGGAGATGTGCGAGTTCTCTTCTGGAGGACATTAATATCTGCAGGATAGGACAACACTTCAGCATCATTGTTGTCAGCATTGTTGAGTGTAGGCTCCAGAATGACTCATCTGTGAGGACAATGAAGATTTTTCAACTAAAGACTGATCCAAAAGAGGAAACTGAAGACAATGGACCATCAGACCCTCTGGGACTAGAAGAGGAGAACACAGTACATTCTGAAGAACTTGTGATTCCCTTCAGGGAATCGGGGAGGCAACATTTGAAGAGGATTGATCTTCAACTCTTGTGAAGGTTATCTCAGCTGTGTCAGCAACTCTTTCACAAAGATGGAAAAGATATTAAAGAACCAAGATTTCAAAAAACTTCGGGAAGTTTTTTGATGAAGGGAAACACAACAAAATTCTTGTAGGACTGTCAGGAAAAGAGGAAGAGACAATTCTGCAATGATATTTCAAGAGGATTGTCTGCTTTCAGTGGGCAATGGTAAGAGAAGCACACTTCTCTTGTGCGAGGTTGCTCCGTCGTGGGAAGAATTCCTGAGGATATGGAGACAAGGCAGCTTCTCCTTCTATTATGAGAAGGATTTCCTGTAGGCAATTAACTCTGGGATGGGATTACTGTACAGGATTCTGCAGCTTTGGAAGTGCTGAAGATTCTGCTGTAGCTTCTGTGCTGACATTTTGAAATGCTTCAAAAGATTAGTCATAGCACGAATCAGTTCCAGTCTTCCAGACTACCGGGATCCACTACAGTTTGCCTATTGCTGCAACATCTCCCTGGCCCAGCATCCAATGCTAGAACATCTAGATAACAAAGACACCGATGTCAGACTCCAGTTTATTGACTGCAGCTCAGCCTTCAACACTGGAAGGCTGAAATTGAACCTGGGTCCCTGGCACCGTGAGGTCGCGGTGCTAATCACTGTGCCACCGTGCTGTTTATTTAAGACAGAGGTATGTAAATTCTTGATTGGTAAAAGGGATCAAGGATTATGGGGAAAAGCTGGGAGAATGTAGTTGAGAAACTTGTTAGACATGGCAGAGCTAACTTGATGGGCCAAATGGCTTCTAAATATTATGGTCCAATAGATCTCCATGGGGATAGTCACTATCTGCTCAGTGCCTTTTGTATCCCCTACCTCTGACTTTCATCACAAAGAACAGAGAAATTCCTAACTTCCAATTCTGCCCTGATCTCATCGATGTTGTCTCTGAAAGACAGGAACTTACTGCTGAGTGTATAAACATCCTGAGCTTGTTGAGGCTGAATTTCCACTGTGTTTAAACAAAAGGATGAAGATTGTTGTATGAAATACAGTGAGGGGTTCAAATGATGAGGATCAGTTTGTTTTTCTAGGATTCCAACAACTATGTCAACATTGCCATTCAACAAGAACATATGTTCATTGTGAAGAACAGAGAGAATCGATGATTTCTTGCCCCTTGTCGCTTAGGGGAGCAATAATCCTGCCGTTGAATGGAACATCAATACCACTTGGACCTTGTCATGTGATATCTGATGAATGAAGGATCATTGCTCAAACGAGCCAAGGTTGTTGGCTAATATGCTAATGGCCATCCCAGTATCAATTTTTATGGGATCTTGCTGTGCACAAATTGATTACTGCATTTCTTATCTTGCATCAGCGACTATCTCTCATTGGTGCTTCATTGGTTGTAAGACATGCATGGGCATCCTAAGGCTTTACAATTATGTAAATACAGTCCTTGGCTTGCTTTTCTTTAATATTACAGTATGTTCGAAAACAGGATAATCCAGATCCCAAGGCCTCTGGATCATCACAGACCAGATGTACAACCCTGTGGAAGTCCTGACATGCTGACCTTCATGGGAGTTGCCTAGGTGCTTGAATTTCTGACAGACAATTCACCTATGCTCTCACCCTATACCTTCACCCCCACGCACTGCCCCCTCTCCCCGACGCTCTGCAAGAGTCTCAATCTTTGAGTCACAATCAGAGGCTTCCATCAATTCCAATTTACATAGCTGAATACTTATCCAGCAACATTAGAAAAAGTTACGACAAAAATTCTTAATAACTCCAGGATTGACATCCCAATCATTCATGTTGACTACTCCCCCCCCCCCCCCCCCCCCCCCCCCCGCCTCCCCTCATGGTTCTCTCACTTCCCTTCACCCCAATCCCCCAGCTATCTCCATGACCCTAGATTGACCTCCTGACCTCCTTGCTACCTTCACCATTAATCAGCCCACTGAACCCCTGATTAGACCCCGGCCAAATCTGACTCGAATATCCCTGTCGACCATCCTACTGGAATTATAGGCCAGTGAGTCTTACTTCTGTTGTGGGCAAAGTATTGGAGAGAATTATTAGGGATAGGATTTATAGTTATTTAGAGAGAAATGAATTGACTGGGGATAGTCAGCATGGTTTTGTGAAGGGTAGGTCGTGCCTTACTAACCTCATTGAGTTTTTTGAAAAAGTGACCAAAGAGGTGGATGGGGGTAAGGCAGTTGATGTGGTATATATGGACTTTAGTAAGGCGTTCGATAAGGTGGCCCATGGAAGGCTTCTGCAGAAAATGCAGATGTATGGGATAGAGGGTGATTTAGCTAATTGGATTAGGAATTGGCTAGCAGATAGAAGACAGAGGGTGGTGGTTGATGGGAGATATTCATCGTGGAGTTCGGTGACAAGTGGTGTACCTCAGGGGTCTGTTTTGGGGCCCCTGCTGTTTGTAATTTTTATAAATGATCTGGATGAGGGTATTGAAGGATGGATTAGTAAATTTGCAGATGACACTAAAGTCGGTGGAGTGGTAGATAGTGAAGAGGGGTGTTATAGTTTGCAGAGAGACTTGGACAAGTTGCAGAGCTGGGCCGAGAGGTGGCAAATGGAGTTTAATGTGGAAAAGTGTGAGGTAATGCACTTTGGCAGGAATAATAAATGTGTAGAGTATAGGGCTAATGGTAGGATTCTTAATAGTGTTGATGAACAGAGGGATCTTGGTGTATTTGTGCATAGATCCCTGAAAGTAGGCAGTCAAGTCGATAAGGTTGTTAAGAAGGCATACGGAGTCTTAGCTTTTATTGGTAGGGGGATTGAATTTCGGAGCCGCAACGTTATGTTGCAACTGTACAAAACTCTAGTGCAGCCGCACTTGGAGTATTGTGTGCAGTTCTGGTCCCCACGTTATAAGAAAGATGTGGAGGCATTGGAGAGGGTACAGAGGAGGTTTACCAGGATGTTGCCTGGTATGGAGGGCAGGTCTTATGAAGACAGGCTGAGGGATTTGAGGTTGTTTTCGTTAGAAAGGAGGCGGCTAAGAGGAGACCTTATCGAAACATATAAGATGATTAGAGGTTTAGATAGGGTGGACAGTGATAGCCTTTTTCCTAGGATGGAGAAAGCTAGCACGAGGGGACACAGCTTTAAATTAAGGGGTGATAGTTATAGGACGGATATCAGAGGTAGGTTCTTTACCCAGAGGGTGGTTAGGGAGTGGAATGCCCTGCCTGCGGCAGTTGTAGATGCGCCAAGTTTGGTGGCGTTTAAGAGGCTAGTTGATAAGTTTATGGAAGAGAAGGGAATGGTTTAGTTTGGAGGGTCATTGCTTTTTATTATGGTCGTTGCAACATCGAAGGCCGAAGGGCCTGTTCTGTGCTGTAATGTTCTATGTTCTATGTTCTATGTTCTATGTACCTACTCCCCACAACCACACAATTATCCCTCCCCATGAACCTCCCCAAGAAATATCCTGACCTGGCCCAACCACACTAACCTCCTCACACTTGATATGATCTACCTACTTACTACCTACCAACTTGCCCATCTGCCAACATACCCACCTACATCTACCTACTCACCTGTCTACCAGTCTACCCCTCTCTCAATCTACCTACTTATCAATCTACCCATCTACCAACTTACTCTTCTACTAGTCTACCCCCCTACCAATGTACGAACCTACCTATCTACCAATCTACCCATCAGCCAATCTACCAACTTACCCCTGACCAAATTACCTCCTACCAACATACCCATCTACTAACTTTCTTAGCTACCAATTTACCCACCTACCAACTTAACCACCAACCTACCAAGCCACCCATCTACCTAGTCACCTCACTCAACTATCCATCTACCAACCTTCCTATTCACTTACATTCACACCGCACTACAAATTTATATCAGCTAGAGCTGTTAAAAAAGAATGTGTCTATTCCCCAACGCCCCAGCACTGTGATGAAGCTTTTCGTTGGACTGCATGCTCTGTGTTTCTGAAGAAAGAGGACTTTGGAACCCAGCCAGAAATGAAGAGTGGAGACAGGGCGTAGCAAAGAACAACGATCATCACTTTGTGGAAAACCTCAGCCATAATAGCAAGATGTTTTTGATTTGACTTATTATTGTCACATGTATTAGTATACAGTGAAAAATATTGTTTCTTCCACGCTATACAGACAAAGCATACCATTTATAGAGAAGGAAATGAGAGAGTGCAGAATGTAGTGTTAGAGATATAGTTACGGCGTAGAGAAAGATCAACTTAGTGAGCAGTAGGTCCATTCAAAAGTCTGATGGCAGCTGTTCTTGAGTCAGTTGGTATGTGACCTCAGACTTTTGTACCTTTTTCCCAACGGAGAAAGGTGGAAGAGAGAATGTTTGGAGCGCGTGGGGTCCTTAAGTATGCTAGCTGCTTTTTTTAACTGTAAACAGAGTTAATGGATGTGTGATGGACTGGATTTTATTCACAACCTTTGTAGTTCCTTGCGACCTTGGACAGAGCAGGAGCCATACCAAGCTGTGACATATCCAGAAAGAATGCTTTCTATGCTGCATCTGTAAACATTGATGAGTGTCATAGCAGACTTGCGAAATTTCCTTAGCCTCCTGAGAAAGTGGAGGCGTTTTTTTAAATAACTTGTAGCAAATATTGACATGGATAAAATATTTTGTTATGACTGGTGAGAATTTGCCTCTTTCTCAGCCAACGAATGAAATAATTTGGAGAGGCAAAGCTTGATCAGGAGTTGTTAGCATGGCTTCGTCAGAGGGAGGTCGCACCTAACAAAATAGATTAAATTTTTTGAGGAGGTGTTCAAGTTATAGAGGAGGGTAGTGCTGTCGATGTAGTTTTCGTGGATTTCAGCAAAGCCTTTGAGAAGGCCCCACATGGGAGACTTATAAAGAAGGCAAATTCACATGGGATACAGGGTAATTTGATAAAGTGGATTTAAAATTGGCTCAGTTGAAAGAGACAGAAGGTGATGGCATAATGTTGCTTTAGCGACTGGAAGCCAATGTCCAGTAGCATACACAGGGATCCGTGTTGGCCCTCCTATTATTCATCATTGACTTAAATATCATTGATGGCTATGGGAGAGGTAAGATTAGTAAATTTGCAGATGACACAAAGGTTGGCCGGGTGGTTAACAGTGAGGTGGAGCGTCTTGGGCTACAAGAAGATATAGATGGAATGGTCAAATGGGCAGATAAGTGGCAGATGGAATTTAACCCTGAAAAGGGTGAGATGATACACTTTGAAAGGGATAATTTGACAAGAATGTATTCAATGACTGGCATGACATGAAGAAGTTCTGTGGAACAAAGGGACCTTGGTATTTTTGTCTCCAGGTCTCTGAAAGCAAAAGGCCATATTAGTAGGGAGGTGGAAAAGACATCTGGGACACTTGCCTTTATCAATCAAGGCATAGATTATAAATGAGGGAAGTCATATTGGAATTGTATAGAATTTTGGGTGAGGCACAGCTAGAGTATTATGTACAATTCTGGTCACCACATTATCGTAAAGATGTGATTGCACTAGAGAGGATGGGAGGGGATTTATCAGGGTGCTGCCTGGGATGGAATATGAAGAGAGGTTGGATAGGCTTGGATTGTTTTCACTGGGAGCAGAGAAGACTGAGAGGCGACCTGATCGCGGTGTACAAGATTATGAGGGGCACGGACAGAGTGGATAAGGAGCAGTTATTCCCCTTAGTTGAAGGGTCAGTCACAAGGGGACACAGGTTCAAGTTGAGGGACAAGAGGTTTAGGGGTGATGTCAGGGAAATCTTTTTTACCCAGAGGGTGGTGACAGTCTGGAATGCGCTGCCTGGGCAGGTAGTGGAGATGGATTGTCTTATGTCCTTTAAAAAGTATCTGGATGAACACTTGGCAAGCTGTAACATTCAGGGCGATGGGCCAAGTGCTGGCGGATGGGATTAGGTGGGAGTTTAGGTGTTTCTGATGTGTCGGTGTGGATTTGATGGGCTGAAGGGCCTCTTCTGTGCTGTATGATTCTGTGATTTTTGTTTTGCTCCGAGTGAAAGTGGGACCCTTTACGAGGGAGTCTTCCTCTCTGCATCCTTTTTCAAAAAGCTTTTCATTGAAACCGATCCTCCTACATCTCACTGACATAATTTGGGCACGGGTAACGGCCCATGACTTTTGACATCCATTTAAACAAAACACTTGGCGCCTTGCTGGTTGAGTCCTGGGCAGCTTCCTTCCTTTTCATATTTATTTTAATCTGTGCGAGTTTGCCTTCACCGCAAAAATGCGACTTTGGTTGCAGTTGCCATTTTCCAGCCTTACGTCAGGTTTGCTGGCACGGTGCCACACTTTCAGTCAAGTTCTAAGTTTACAAAACATCAGCAGCCTTCTCCGTTTAAAGCCTCACTGCCAGCCGTAAGCTTGGAGGTTTTTACCAGGGACGGGGGTGGGTGCTGGGGGGAGGGAGGGACTGTATCCTTTTAGTTGGGTGGTCACTGAGGGCTTTTTATCATCTTGGATCTCCAGCTCTGTCCCCCACTTCCCACCACCACCACCCCTTTGACAAGAGGCCATTTGAAAATGATATCTCAGGCAGAAAAAGTTACCTCGCCATCTGTCCTTCCCTATTTTTGTCACCAATACGAAGAAGGGTTTGATTTATCAGATTCTTTACCTCACACATGCTTCAGACCCGTTGGATATACACAGCCCAGCTGATAGTGTAAATAAAAATACATCGCCAGGAAAAATCCATCGCTGGAGTCTAATCGCAGGACTCGGACGATGCACACAGACTGTTTCATTCTCCTTTTGCCATTCTACAGTATGTTCTGAACCCCTCTTCCCCCACCGCCCGAGTTTGATTACAACCCCTGCCCAGCTATTTTCCTTATGTCATATTCCGAATTTTCCAGATTAAACGGCGACCCGCAAGTAGTATTAAATATTATAGTCTGGAGATTTTGCTTTACATGATTCTTTATTTATAATCTTGGCATCTGACCAATTAAAACATGTCACTGTACACCTCACAAGTGAACAAATAACAGCCAAGAGAGTTGCCACTGCTTCCTTTAAGAAACTCGGCTGGTCATTCAGAAGTTATTTGAGTCTCTGCCATTCTGAGCTATTTTCTTTTCCTTTTTTTCCACATTTCCCCTTAATTCCTGCTTTAAACCTCTAAGTCGGTCGTGGTTAGTTGTTAGAAGGTATTCTGAGGGATAGGATCTACAGGCATTTAGAGAGGTAAGGACTGATTAGAGACATGGCTTTGTGAGTGAAAAATCATGTCTCATGAATTTGAATAAGTGTTTTGAAGGGGAACCAAGTAGATAGATGAGGGCAGTGCAAGCGATGTTCTCTACATGGACTTTAGGAAGGCCTTTGACAAGGTACCACACGGTAGCTTGTTGTATAAGATTAAATCTCACAGGATCCAGAGAGAGGTAGCCAAATGGATACAAAATTGGTTTGATGACAGAAGACAGAGGGCAGTTATAGAGGGTTGCTTTTCCAACTGGAGGCCTGTAACCAGTGGTGTGCCTCAGGGATCAACGATTTGGATGAGAATTTAGGAGTCATAGTTAGTAAGTTTGCAGATGACACTAAGATAGTGGACAGTGAAGAAGACTATTTAGGATTGCAATGGGATCCTAATCAAGTGGGCCAGTGAGCTGGTGAATGGCATTTGGAGTTTAATTTAGATAATTATGAGAGGTGATGCGTTTTGGTAGATCGAAACAGGGCAGGACTTACTCAGTTAATGGTAGGATGTTGGGGAGAGTTACAAAACAAAGAGATCAAGGGGTACAAGTTCATAGCTCCTTGAAAGTGGAGCCACAGGTGGATAGAATGGTGAAGAAGATATTTGGCATGCTTGGTTTCATTGGTCTGAACAATGAATATAGAGCTGGGACATCCTATTGAAATTGTACAACATATTGTTACTGCCAAACTTGGAATACTGCATGCAGTTCTGTTCACCCTATTATAGAAAGGATATTATTAAACTAGAAAGAGTGCAGAAAAGACTTCCTAGGATGCTACAGGGACTTGATGGTTTGAGTTATAAGGAGAGGCTGGATACACTGGCACTTTTTTCCCTGGAGCATATGAGGTTTGGGGATGATCTTATTGAGGTCTATAAAATAATGATAAGGCATAGATAAGGTAGATAGACAACACTTTTTCCTAAAGGTAGGAGAGTCTAAAACTAAAGGCTATAGGTTTAAGGTGAGAGGGGAGAGATACAAAAGGAACAATTTTTTTACACAGAGGGTGGTGAATGTCTGGAAAGAGCTGCCAGAGATAGTAATAGATGCAGGTACAATTTTGTCTTTTAAAAAGCATTTAGACTGTTACGTGGGTAACATTAGTGTAGAAAAATATGGGCCAAATCTGGAAATTAGAAGAGGCTTAATGGTTAAAAACTAGGCGGCATGGAAAAGTTGGGCTGAAGGGCCTGTTTCCATCCTGTAAACCTCTATAACTCTTAGTCCTCTTGCAGCTCTGAGTGGCGGGCACAACTGAGAGGCCAGATGATCCCTGATCCAATAATTGAGCTGAGAGCTTTATTGTGGACTAACATTGCTCAAAAAAAAGGTCAGCCTCTTGCCAGCGTTTAGCTGCCAGTCACTCTAATCACACTCTCCTCACTGCCCAATGCCATCGATATTTCTTAAAAATATATCTGAAGTTTCGTTTTGAACCATAGAATCAGATAGCATGGAAGGAGGCCATTTGGCCTATCACATCTGTGATAACTCTCTGAGCTGGCTATCCAATTAGTCTCATTAACCTGGTCATTGCCTAATACTCTACAATTTTTATCTTTTCCAGTTTCTATCCAATTACTTTTTCAAAGGTTACCAATAAATCTGCTTCCACCATCTTTTCAGGCAATGCATTCAGCTGTATGAGCAGTGCATTAGTTTCTAAGTGTACAACAGGTTTATTTATAAGAATTTAAAAACTATTCAATTGCAAAGTGTTTGCACTCATGCTTGCAGCTCCATTGCTAATAGCTTCTGTGTTGCTTTTACTTTGCTCTGACTCCATAGCCAGGCTAAACCAATGAAACACAGTGACCCTAGATCAGTTACCAGATTCAAATAATCAAACTAGAACAATTGAACACCACAGACTCCAAGTCATAACAAATTCTCCACATTTTCCCCAGCCTTAAATCTGTGTCCTTTGGTTACTGATCCTTTTAAGTTTCCTCTGGAAATTCCAGCTTCCACCTACAGTCCAAGGATGTGCAGGTTAGGTTGATTGGCCATACTAAATTGCCCCTTATCTTCAGGATAAATATGTGAGGTTGTAGGAATAGGGCCAGGGTGGGATTGTTGTCAGTGCGGGCTCGATGGGCTGAAAGGTCTCCTTCTGCACTGTGGGTATTCTATGAATTCTACAAATTCAGTGAAAACTGCTTCACTGATCTATCAATTATAAACTATTATTTTGAAATACTCCACTAAATCTCTCCTTCTTCTTCTCTGTTCAAAGTACGTCATTTTTAAATGAAAATGTTTAAAAGCAGGAAAAGATGTATCAAATCACTAAGTCCCTAAGGAAAAGAAAATGTGTAAAAGTGTAATGTGCTCCTGCTTCATAGGTATCATAATAGCACTGGAAACTCCTCAATTTGGACTAACCTCTCCCTAACTCTGCAACCTCCTCCAGCCCTACGATCCTCTAAGATAACTGTGCTTTTCTGTTCAGACCTCCAGAGTAGTAAAGTTGGTTTATCAGTCACAAGTAAGGCTCACATTAATACTGCAATGAAGTTACTGTGAAATTCCCATAGTTACCACAGTCCAGCGCCTGTTTGAGTCAACACATCTAACCAGCACATCTTTCATAATGTGCAAGGAAACCGGAGCACCCAGAGGAAACCCATGCAGAAACGGGGAGAACATGCAGACTCCACACAGTTACCTGAGGCCGGAATCGAACCCGGGACCCTGACGCTATGAAGCAGCAGTGCAAACCAGTGTGCCACCATGCTGCCCCAGACTTTCCAGTCCCGCTGCAGTGAACAAGGATTTGGCTGGTTTTGAAATTCTCTGACCTTGTTGCACGGGAGTGTGGGGTGAACGGTCAGTAAGATTGCATCTTTTGCCTCTTTACATCTCTCCTTCTTTTACATCTCCCTTATTGACTGCGTCTTTGGTCACCTTCCCTGACCTCTCCTTATGTGGCTCGGTATCGAATTCTATTTATTGCTGCTCCCATGGAACAACTTGGGATTCTTAACCATGCTATACAAATGCAAGTTGTTGTTGCTCTGCGATCAAAATTACACGAAAGAAGGAAGACTAAATCATCACCAGGTAGCGAGTTGGACTCTAGTCGGGTTTCCTACTGTATCATGAGATGTTTTGTCTCTTTCTGTGTGGGGAAACATAACAGTTTGACTAATTCCACTTGTAATGAAAAGCCAGCTGTGGAGGTTATTAACTGTAGAAGTGTAAGGGCCAACACAAACTCCATGAATAAATAATACTTGAATTTAAATATCTCTCGTTGCAGAGCCAGTTCTAGTTTTCCTAGCGAGCGGTGTTTTCTGTGGAAATGTATCAAATGCCTTCATGTACGCAGTGAAGTGTCATCAGGTGTAACTCATTCAAATACTTTTCACCACTTTCTCGGAGATTTCCACTGAAGTTGAGGTACAGTCTATTCAAGGTCACCACTGACATTAAAGTTTCACTTTTATTTTCAAAAAGAACATTTTGTTCCAAGTTCCAAGGAGGTAAACACACTTCATGA
Organism: Sphyrna mokarran; assembly: GCA_024679065.1. Classification (NCBI taxonomy): domain Eukaryota; kingdom Metazoa; phylum Chordata; class Chondrichthyes; order Carcharhiniformes; family Carcharhinidae; genus Sphyrna; species Sphyrna mokarran. Next base: position 42,561,561 of record JAGIQG010000018.1, read on the forward strand.
AAATATTTTATTGATTGGTGTGGTTAAGTTTCCATTTGAAAATGTGGTTTTTCTTGTCAAAAGCACAAAGGCTCCGATTTTAATCCTGTCTACCGGTTAAAATGGCTGCTGCCACTTTGGTCCTTGGCTCTTCCTTTCCCTTGTTGATGCAAGAGTAAATGGCGTGTCCGCCAGTTCAGACTGGAGACTTTCTGTCTCAGGGGCACCAACCCACAACCCCACAGGGTGACCAGCCATCTGTAGGCCTGTGCTTCAGGATGGCTCCAGGTCAAAGGTTGCTGTGTCTTTAGGTTGGTGACAGTTTTTTTGCGTCTTACAGTGCTCTGCCAGAGGCATGGTTTGAGATCCTGACACAAACCATGAACCAAATAGAAAGCAGAAATATCTCTATTGCCAAGTAGTCAAGCTGGCGTTCAGTGTTAGAGTCAGAGTGGGGTAGAGGGTGTTGAAAAGAGGTGCCGTGACTGCTACCCGTGCTATAATTCAGGTCAGAAATTCAAAAGTGTTCTAAGGAATCCACCTGGATCATAGGTTTTGCGTCTTGAATTTGTCTAGGGTAAACATAACATCTTTCAGTTCAGATATGATTCAAATGACCCACTAGGGAGCTTTTATCAGTAAAAATATAGTTAACACGTATGGTAAGAAAATTAGCAACAACTTTTATCAATTACAAACAAGAAACAAAACAACCTCTATAATGTGCAATCCTTAGCAAAGATACCTAATGTGTTTTAATCAAACAAAAACTCTTGCCAAAGACAAAACCCTTTACACAGGTTCAATACAGCAAAGTCTACTGACAATGGAAATTGAGTCCTTTGGCTGAAGTCTGCAGTCCTCTGGATTCACTCAGAACAAGTTGAAGACATGACAGCTTCCCAAAACACCAGAGAGACTCACCTATCAGGAAAACAACAGAATTTCTAAAGAAAAACCAGGGAGAGAGACTTCTCTTTCAGTTTGATGCTTTGAACACTGCAATTCGCAAAACTGAAAATGAAAATGAACACCTGTCACCTGACTAGCCACTGTTCTTTTTCTCCTCCCAATAATGATATCACCTTAGGGCTGTGAACATGAATTGAGATTACCTTTAAGATTACACTAACATCACACCCGGAAACGGGTCTGTGGAATGCACCGACCATCATGCATAAGATGGAGATTCATGGATTCAAATCTCTTCCTTTCCATTTCCAAGTCAGAAGGTCCTAGGTTCAAGTCCCACTTCGGGGTTTGAACTCAAAAATCAAGGCTGACTCTTCAATGCTGTTTTGAAGGAGTGCTGTGCAGTCGAATGTGCTGACTCTTGAATGAGATGTTAAGTCCTTGCCCTTCCTGCTTGGATGGATGGGAAACATTCCAAAGCAGAATGTAGAGTTACAGTCATAGCTAAGGTGTAGAGAAAGATCAACTTCAAACAAAATAAGTCCATTCAAAAGTCTGACAGCAGCAGGGAAGAAGCTGTTCTTGAGTCGCTTGGTACGTGACCTCAGACTTTTATATCTTTTTCCCAATGGAAGAAGCATGGGATCTTTATGCTGATTTTCTGAGGAAGCGGCAAGTGTAGACGGACTCAGTGGATGGGAGGCTAGTTTGCATGATGGATTGGGCTTTGTTTGTGATCCTTTGTAGTTCATTGCTGTCTTGGACAGAGCAGAAGTCATACCAAGCTGTGATGCAGTCAGAAAAAAAAATCATAGTGGACGTGCCGAATTTCCTTAGCCTCTTGAGAAAGTAGAGGCTTGATGGGCTTTCTTAAATATATTGTCGGCAGGTGGGGACCAGGATGGGTTGTTGGTGACTTGGACTCTTAGAAACTTCAAGCTCTCGATCATTTCTATTTCATCCCTGTTGATGTAGATGGGGGCATGTTCTCCACTATACTTCCTGAAGTTGATGACTATCTCCTTCGTTTTGTTGGCATTGAGGGAAAGATTATTGTTGTCACACCAGTTTACTAGATTCTCTATCTCGTTCCAATACTCCGTCTCATCTTTGTTTGAGATCCGACTCACTACGGTGGTATCTGCAGCAAATTTGAAAAATTGAATTGGAGGGCATTTTGCCACACAGTTGTTAAGTATATAAGGAGTATAATAGGGGGCCGAATGTTGCGGAGCACCGATATTGAGGATGATCGTGGAGGAGGTGCTGTTGCCTATCCTGACTGATTGTTGCCTGTGGGTTAGAAAGTCTAGGATCCAGAGTGAGGAGCCCAACGCCAGGCCAGAGTTTGGAGATGAGTTTAGTAGGAATAATGATGTTAAAGCTGAGCTGTAGTCAATCAATAGGAGCCTGACATAGGTTATCCAGGTGTTCCAGAGTTGAGTGTAGGGCCAGGGAGATGGCATCTGCTGTGGACTTGTTGCGGTGATAGACATTAGATCCATCTATCTGGGAGGCTGGAATTGATTCATGCTATGACTAACCTTTTGATGACATCCAGTAATGGTGAAACGCACGTTCTGTTAAATATAAGTCCTTATTTTAATGAAGGGAAATATTTTAATTGAGGCAATTGTCCTTTTAAATAAGCTAACTGCTTCCAGATCCTGGTGTGATTTGTTGGACAGTGCTAAGAGTGAGGAAATCAGACAGCAATTGTAATAGAAGCAGTCCCAAAATAGATAAAGGACCCTGATTAAAATATTTTAATTATTTCGGGCAAGTGAGTGGGTCAACTAAGTGTCACTGAAGCAAAAAGGAACTTGTGGAGCTCCACACGGTCACCATCCAATAACTTACACCCAAAGAATTGGGCAAAATAAGGACAAATTAATAAGTTTGTGCAAGATATAAAGAGTGGATGGGTAGTTAACGGTGAGATGGATTGTCTACAAGAAGATATAGAAGGAATGGTCAAATGGGCAGATAAGTGGCAGATGGAATTTAACACTGAAAAGTGCAATATGATTTCTCAACTCTTATACTCTGTGCCCTGGTTTATGAAGAAAATCTTGCCATATGCTTTCTTAAGCATCTTGACCATCTGTATTTCCACTTATAGGGAACAGTGGACCTGCATACCCAGATCCCTCTACACAATAATGTTCCTAAGAATTCTGCCATTTACAGCATAACTCACACCTAAATTTGATCCTGCAAAATGCATCACCTCGTATTTGTTCAGATTAAACTCCATCTGCCAGTTCCGTGCCCAAGTCTCCAATCTATCTATATCATGTTGTATCCTTTGACAATCCCCAGCACTACTAGCAAGTCCACCAATCTTCATGTCATTCCAAAACTTACTAAGCCTACCACCTCTCAATCTGAGACCTTTTATTTGAGATTGCTCCACAAATGGAAACATTTGATTTACGTTCACTTTATCAGCCCCTTTTAAAATTTTATATACCTCGATCAGATTCCCTCGCGTCCTTCTAAACTCCAGCGAGTACAAGCCCAAACTGTTTAATCCCTCCTCGGACATCAACCCTTTCATCCCCTGAATAAATCTAGGAACCACTTCCTGAAAGTCTCTCTTCTTCACCACAATCTTATTAAATGGAGGGGACAAGCTTGCGAGGCTGTGTTGCTTTCTCTGGAATAGATATCTCATGTTCTTCTGTTCTCAGCGCTGTTTCTACATGAACTCTGCTTGGAAGTGAATGCTGCAGGGTGGAGTTCCTGATTACTGAGAATTGCCACCTACAGGATGCAGTGATCAGGGACGATAGGGGGCAAGATTCACAGAGTGACTTGAAGAGAAGGACCCGGTAGGTGATGATTTGTCTCAGCTATCAGAGACACTTTGACCAAACCATTAAACATCAGGCTCTCAGCAGCACGTATGGCTGTTTGATCTGTAATTCTGCATTATAATCGGAGTTTCTGCTGAACTGTTTCCTGAGATGTTTAAGTTCACCGTCACCCTGCTTTGCCTATCTGCTTGCAAAAATTGTTGACTGACAGCGACAAATAATGATGTAGAGATCCGGCGTTGTCTGGGATAAACTCAGCAAGAGATCTGACAACACCAATTTTAAATTCAACTGATTTATTTGATAGTAAACTTGCTAGCTTTCGGCCTTTGTAGCCTTCGTCAGGCGAATGAGGTGTTCTGATACGTGTGCTATTGCAGACCAGAACACCTCATTTGCCTGACGAAGGCTACAAAGGCTGAAAGCTAGCAAGTTTACTATCAAATAAATCGGTTGGATTTAAAAGTGGTGTTGTCAGATCTCTTACTGAGCGACAAATGAAACAAGGAATCAACAATCTGAAGTCAGATAACCAGAGTTGCCCTGAACACTGTTGTAAATGCAACAAATCTTGGACAGAGCCAAGCTGTGCCAAGGGAGGCAATGGCCAAACGGTATTATCGTAGAACTATTAATCCAGAAACTCAGCTAATCATCTGAGAACTGAGGTTAGCCACAGTAGATGGTAACATTTGAAACAAAAATCTAGAACTAAGAATCTACTGATATCCATGAAACCATTATCGATTGTCAGAAAAATCCATCTGTTTCACTGATGTCCTTCAGGGAAGGAAATCTGCTGTCCTTACCCGGCCTGGCCTACATGTGACTCCAGAGCCACAGCGACGTGAGAGACAAACTCTCTATGCAGTAATGTCTCCTCTAAGATATGTGCAGGTCAGTCGCAAGTTTAATATAAATGCAAAATACAAACAGATGCTGAAATCTGAAACAAAAGCAGAAAAATGATGGAAAATCTCAACAGATCAGACAGCATCTGTGGAGAGAGACTAGACTTGAATCGTTGGCTCTACTCACAACTTTAAGTTATTTATTATTGTCACAAGTAGATTTACATTAACTCTGCAATGAAGTGACTGAAAACCACACTCTGGCGTTTGTTCAGGGACACTGAGGGAGAATTTAGCATTGCCAACACACCTAACCAGCACATCTTTCAGACTGTGGATGGAAACTGGAGCACCCGGAGGAAAACCACACAGACATGGGGAGAACTCCGCACAGTCACCCGAGTTGGGAATCAATCCTGGTCCCTGGCACTGTGAAGCAGTAGTGCTAACCACTGTGCCACCTACTTTTAAGATCTAGCATGCATGCGGCCACATTAAGACTGTAATAAAAGTACCACGTATTCAAAAGAACAGGTCACTCACAATGAGAAACATTTAGAGGGAACTTTGGTTGTCTAATGGCTAGGTTTGGTTGTTCTCATTGGATAGAGATTAATCATGAAACAAATAAGTTTTGCGCCGGAATTCTACAGGCATGAAATGTTTGTTGACCTCCGCGGAAATTTCCAGTATCGCTCAAGCGAGACCGTAAAATTCCACCCTTGGTCTTTGCGTAGACTACACCCTCCAGAACATTCTGAACCCAGTGGAAATTAAAGCTATTAAAAGTGCCTGGCATCGATCACATTGATTGTCTTGGAAGTGTTTACACTGATCATTCAGTGTTACTTTCCTGGGGCTTCCCAGTTTCCAGCCACAGCATTGACAAAGTGCACTTAGACATTTACCGGGTTAAATTCACGTTTTTTTTTTCTTTTTAAGTGCTCGGGCCAATCCCTTTGGAAGTTTGGAAACTCCGGTGTTACTGAACCGTCAGAATCTGGTTCAGTCCTCGTTTGTTCAGGACACGGCGTCTGGGGAGGGTGGGAGTGAGTAGGGGGATTACCCTGTGACAGGGTATCTTGCGGCATTGGTTGTGATGTGTGGAAGTTCTAGAGGCAGTGAAGATCTACCCTGTGATTGAGACAGAGAGATAAGCAGATAATAGCAATATGTAGCACATTGTGGGGACAAAATACACACACATTCTCTCTCCATCAGAGAAAGACAGGCTGGCCACGTTTCATCGTTATCCTAATGCACTAATTTGTCGCTTTACGGGATGGGCACAGTGCCCAAGAAAAGTGACAAACATTAAGTGGGCATGAGAGAGTAGTTTCTGAACCCATACAAAAATATTACCTATGTCATACCTATGTCATTACCCTTCGATAAATGACCCAGAAGCAAAAAAACATTTCTGGCTAGTGTTCCTATTTCCCCATTTTATGGTGTTCTATTTTGAAGTGTACAAAAACAGTTTGGACCAGTATGCCTATTTCCCCGTTTTACTGTTTTTCCCTACCACACAGCACAAGCATTATGAAAGCTACAGCCAGACCAGTGTGTATCCATTGACTCCATTTAACTTCCTGCTACTTCGGGAAAGCAGCCAGCATAATTAAGGATCCCACGCACCCCGGACATTCACTCTTCCATCTTCTTCCGTCGGGAAAAAGATACAAAAATCTGAGATCACCAACTGACTCAAGTACAGCTTCTTCCCTGCAGCCGTCAGACTTTTGAAAGTACCTACCTCATATCGAGTTGATCTTTCTCTACACTCTATGGACAACACAGTAGTATATTACTTAACACAGTGGTCTCTCAGCACCAGGGACCCAGATTCGATTTCCCTGTTTGGGTCACTGCCTGTATGGACACTGCATATTATCCCTGTGTCTGCGTGGATTTCCTCTGGGTGCTCAGGTTTCCTCCCACGATTGGAAAGATATGGTTAGGTGCATTAGCCATGCCAAATTCTCCCTCAGTGTCCCCAAACAGACACTGCAGTGTGGCAACCAGGGGATCTTCTCAGTAATATCATTGCAATGTTAATGTGAACCTAATGTGACACTAATAAATAAGCTTAAAACTTAAAAACCCTATCTGTAACTGCAACGCTATATTCTGCATCCTCTCCTTTCCTTGTATTTTTCGTATGATATGTTCTTGTTTGTATAGCGCACTAGAAACAATACTGTATACAAATACAGGTGTACCATCCCAAAACCATATACCAATAGCTATGACAACAGTAAGTCAAATTACTGTGGACAGTTTGCCAATCTTTAATCCACAAAGTCACACCTGATGTGATCATGTCACTATTGTAACTTTAATAAATCAACATTGGATCGGTCCTATCTCATTTCTGCTGTTTTGTCTGAATACATTGCAAAGGTGACAGACTCGGAAAGTGGGTGACGTATATCCACTTAAAGGAATCTGACATTACAGCTTCTCTTTGGGAGTTCAATCCTTGAAATTGCAGAATATTTGCAAACTTAAGAACGGGAATATTGGTTAGAAGCCCCAGTTTATTCTTGGAGAGAAAACGGTGATTTCTTTTTTTCTATTTTGTTTTGCTAACACCTGGTTGCTGTTGTGAAGTCAAAGAAAAAGTGAATTTATCATATCAAAAAAAAGACACTAAAATATACCTTTGAAGTAAGAGGTGCAATCCCGCTTGCAAGGACAAAGCAATCCTCTTGCGATTGTGGTTATACTCAAAGTGAGAGCCAGCTGGTGCTTTTCATATGAAACCTCTTGCTTCACCTGGCAAATTAACCCCTTTGATTATGTAGATTTAGCATAAATTACATTTTTTTTTCGGGAGGGAGGGGATGGTTGCGGGTGAGAGGCAAATGTTTTGGGAGGACGAGCACACACTGCTCTAAAACAGCTGCCTGCAGTTGAGTCTTCCACGTTTGCCACTTAAGCGAGAAAATAAAGCACGTTTGTGACCAAGCCGGGTCTGGCGGGTTAAGACTAACAAGCGAGAACGTGCCCCGTTTTTGATCTGAGAGCCAAATGCACGGGCAGCCAGGGGGAAAACCAAGAGTTAGCCGATGCTGAGGGGTTCCTGCTAGAATTAGCACTGCCAGTTTCTGTGGGAAGATTTTGCTGAGTTTGACCCTTACTCGGGGAAGACAGGCAAGTGTGAAATTCACATGATAGGTAAGCAGCTGATAACAGTTCGGTTTACAAAGGGAATATTTTGCCTTACTCTCTCTCGCGTGTGTGCGTGTTTTATAATTTCCTATATCCCTGGGTTCTTTTTTGCGTGCTTTCCACCTCCCCCCTCCTCTTGCACCCGGCTTCCTGCCTTTAGCTGGCGGCGAGGAGAAAAAGTTACGGCTTACGCTGGCATATTCACTCACCGAAGTTTGGGAGTATATGAAATGAGCTTTCTTCTATTTTCTAGTGAGTACCTTTCCCCCCCCCCCCCCCCCCCCCCCCACCCCCACCCCTTTCTCTTTCTCTCTCTCTTTCTCTCTGTGCCTCCAGTCATGCATTATCGAAGTGGACACAACTGTTGGTCTTAGTTCAGACAACGGATTTGGTTACTTGCGAGGGAGTTGTCCTTTTTGTCTATCGATGTCCCCCAATTCGCAGCACCCCCCCCCCTCAACGGAACCCTACCAACCAAAAAAAAACACAACTTGACAGAAGAGGTCCTGCATATTTTTTTTACACAGCAATTATTACTAAAAAAAATCTATGATGCCTAAGGGGTTTGTTACCATAGTTACAATGGGGTTCTAAGGACCATCATCTGCTCTCTGCATCGTCCAATCAGATGGTGGGGCGAAGCTGCACCATGAAAGTATAGGAGACACATATCTTTGAGCAGCACAGCACTTAGAGAACCTATTTCAGGAGTACGGGGAGGACATGGTTAGGGACAGTAGAGAAGAGAGAGAGAGAGAGACAGACAGACAGATAGACAGACAGCAAGGGACAGAGAGGAAAAAAGCGAAGCACTCTGCGCACCCACAGCGGAAGACGCAATCCAGAAAAGAGGAAGGAGACAGCAGGACACGCAGGTGAGAAGCCACCCCGATCCATCCCTTCCCCTTTTATTGTTCCGATATTGCTTTCCGAAACAACAACAACAACAAGGAAAGAGCGAGGAGCGAGCAGATTGATCTTTTAAGACCCCCCGCTCCTCCGCTCCCCGCTTTGAAAAAAAAACCGTACCTATTTTTCCTTCATTCCCCCCCCCCCCGGCAAAACCTCACCGCCGCCAACCCCCCCCTCCTTCCACCTTCCCCGTTCCCTTTTGAAATGATCATCGCGAGCATTTCGAATCACATTTCGTTAAGAGAGAGGGGGGAAAAAAAAATTCGTGCCATCAAAGCACTCCAGCTGGGCTCTTATATAGTTCCGATAATTTTCCAGTTCTTAGATGTGGAGAGCTTTCAGTGCAAAGTCAGTTCAGCTCAAAGGGCGGGTAAAAAAAAAAGGCAGAGGGCCCACATTGATCATAGTATTCCAAATCTCATTACTTGGAACATCTGATGAAAGATATTTTCAAAAGCTTCCATTTAGAAGCTGTAAATGGAAGCCTCCAGCAGATCAAAGGCAACGAACTGGGACGAATTTTTGTTTGCAGTTGTGCGGGGTTTTAAAAAAAAGAGTGCCAGACGTGAGTAGCGAATCTGCAGGATGGCGCAGCACATCATGGGCTCCATATTCTAGGGTATCCCTCCTTCCCCCCGCACCCCCCCCCCCCCCCCCCCCCTCTCTCTGTCTCTCCCACCACCACCTACCCCCCTCCCCCCAACCCCCCACCTCACCACCTCCCACCATCGCTCTCCTGCTGTGCAAATCCATGTAGCTTGTCGATACTGCAATGTGATGTCAGTCAGGGGACGGAGGGAGGGGTTGTGGCGGGGTGGGGGTGAGACAGAGAAAGAGAGAGAGAGAGAGAGAGAAAGGAGAAAGAGAGAGAGAGTCCGTGCCCTGATCCACAGCACGGTGGAGAGAAAATGGATCCGCTCCTTGCCTATTTTCAACACAAAAAAAAAATGGCAGCATTTCCTGACGCGCTCTCCCACAATCCGACGGCACCTGCTCATCGGCGAGAGCGTGACTTCACCGCCGGCCGCCGGGAACGAGGGGGGATTTCCAAAGTTTTTTTTTAATCTTACTTTTCTTTTCTCTCTCTCTCCTTTTCTGAGGTAGCGGGAAGAGGAAATTACATTTTGCGCATGGCGACCATAATGCGATATGGGCATTCCGAGCTCCATCTCGTTGTCAAGTTCTCCTCCCCACCTCACAATAATCCTTCTTTGTGGATCTTTCTTTTTCTCATATACCATCGATTTGAAAAGGGCGCTTCAGAAGATGTGCCTGTTTTTTTCTCTTGACGACAATCAATGTGTATCCCACTGTGCTGGGGGTGAAGGGGAGGGTGGCGGGGGGGGGGTGAGGTTGGTGGGCGGGCGGTGGGGACACACCAGACTCACTGCCATTAAGTTTCTTTTGAACACAAAAAAAATACATAACTCTTCGCAGCCTCTCGATTCCAACTCTTTTTGCACAATAAACACACTCGGATGATGACGATCTGGGGTAAACAAAGAGTTGCCTTCTTTTCCGCGAATGCATCATTTTTAATAGTATTACATTTTTGTCTCTCCCACCACCCCTCCGCCCCTCTTTGAACAAACATATAAACCAAAGGCTACTTTATATTTCTATTGTCTTCCAGTGTTTGCCCATTCACAGCTAACCCTCTAAGAGAGACACTTGCTGCTAAATCTCTTAAGCCACTGTGGCTAATCCACTCTTGATTTTGTTAGTCACAAAATGTGGCAAAACTGCATGACATCAACATGACAGCTACATATATTTCAATAAAGCCGTTAAGTTCCCCCCACTTTTTCCCTTCCCGAATGAAGTTTTGATATTTTATGCAGCGCGGTGGACAAACTAACTTCTCCATTTTCTCGAAGGCATCGATATTGCCCTCCTCCCTTTGTTGGGGGCTTGAAGGTGCCGTGTACACTCAGTGGAGTTTAGATTAAAAAAATAAAACCACACCGGGATGCCTCGGAACCCTCTGCCTCTGTGCAACAGGTCTTTACCTATTTTAGTGCTTCCATTGACCCATGTTGACTTTACTTTAACAGGCTTACAGGCCTGTTAGTGTTCAGAACATCCTTTCCTTCACACTCTGTGGGACCAGGCCACAACACTATGTTTTTACAAAGTCCCGCAATTGGCAGAGTACAGTTTGAGTCTCCTGAAACGGACTGGCACTTAAAATTTCATGGCTGATTTACAGGCCTATCGTTAGCAGCACTGCCGATTACAAATTTCGCAATGGCATTGAACTCGTCGCAAGGAATTAGTGTGGTGCTAACTAAAATCCAAGTGGGAATGCCTCAGTTGTCCATGAAAAAAAAACCTGCAGCCTTCACACAGCAACTTGATTTCCGACTTGATTTCAGGGAAAGCTTTCAGAATCAGGAGCCAGCCCACTTGCAAACGTGTGAACCAAGTGCTAAAAAAAATACATATAAAACTAGCAACAGTCGTGTCTCATTTTAGTTTCTGCTGGATTATGTTTTTGGCGGGCGTGTTTATATTACACTGCATCCCATTAGCCCGTAACGTTGACATTACTTCAAGCCAATCTGTTTAGCACGTCTAAATGCGCTATGTGGCGTGCTTTAATGTGCAAAATGGGCTGTTAGTGTTAAAACGATCAACATGGTGTCATTTGTTCCTGTTTGTGCTCTGCCATCGCTTCAGCTATGGCTAGGGGTAAAGGAAGACGCTGATTGGTAGAGATCCATCGCGAACCTCTACCTCTTCTACATTCAGCTCCCCCCTCTTCTCCTCCCCTGCCGCAACCCCTCCCCCACCCTCCCCCCATCGCCCCCCCCTCCCCCCCGCCGCGAAATAATTTTGCGGTTTCACCCAGTCTCATTGTTCTCCTTCAGACCTGCTGCTGTGCACGCGTGACCAGTAACCCAAGCTCAGCGCCTGTGCGATTTCCTACGCTCCAGCTTACGGGGCGGGATCCATTTTAGAACTCAGCTGCGCCTCATCCCAAGCAGTCCCTGAGATGCTAAAACCCATGCTAAATGGACCCCCCTCTTGCTCCTGGAGATTACAAAGGGAGTTCAGCACAATGGGAGCGTTCTGATGATGTCATGGACCCAGGAGCACAAAGCAAAGGGGCAGATTTTTTCTTCCGAAGCAGATCTGAAGCCAGAGGAGATTGTTCCGGACCAATATTATTTTTTTTATCCCGAGCGATTGCAAGTCCCCAAGGTTCTCATTGATCTCGGAGTGGGAAGGGTTTTGTGCCCGCGATTGTGTGTGTCACCCCGTCCTTTTAACATACCAGACCACGGCGCGGACGGGGTAGGAGATTTTCACAAGGAGTGTCCCGTCTGCAGCAAGAGAACAGTTTTCTCGCCGGATTTGTGCATACGTCCTTTATCATTGCTGACATGACCGCAGAAACCATTCATTTTTAAAAATGGAGACTGTCTAAAATGGCCGGGCAGGGAAGAGGAATGAATGCCCGAAAAAGCAGCTGAGACGTATGACACACTGAACGTGATAAAGCCCTGTTGGAATCAGAAACGGCAAGCTTTCTCGCTACACTCAGTCAGTGGGAATCTTCATTGTTGCATTCCCTATGTGTTTGCCCATTGCGAGATCAAAGTGAGGAACATCACAGAGCTCACAGAACTGTACCAAATACCTATATCAAAGGGCCTCCGAGTACTTTTGATTCATTGAATTCCTCCTTGTCGATGCAATTCAGAGTTTGGAAACATTCTGCCTGTGACTAACCACATTACAGCCAGAAATTCTTGATGCCTTTGCAACAATAGCTGCTTCATTCACAGCTTTACATAATGACAAGAACGGCTGAAGAAGTCTCCTAAAATTAGTCAGTAACGTTGCAGAAATTTCATCCTTCTCGAGAGATTTTCTTTGTTCCCCCGCCCCCGCTGGAATCATTTGATCTGTCAGCAATCCTGCCATATCTGGGTGGTGGTAAGGCCATAGACCATCAGACAAAGGAGCAGAAGCAGGCCATTCAGCCCATCATAGAAGCACAGCAGATAGGAGTAGGAAGAGGCCATTTGGCCCTTTGAGCTTGTTCCACCATTCATTTCAATCATGGCTGATCATCCAACTCAATAGCCTAATCCTACTTTCTCTCCATAACCATTGATCCCATTTACCCCAAGGTGCTATATCCGACCGCCTCTTGAATACGTTCAATGTTTTGGCATCAACTACTTCCTGTGGCAATGAATTCCACAGGCTCTTTGGGTGAAGAAATGTCTCCTCACTTCCGTCCTAAATGGTCTATCCAGAATCCTCTGACTCCTGGTTCTGGCACCACTACCATCGGGAATATCCTCCCTGCATCTATCCTGTCTAGTCCTGTTATAAATCTCTACGAGATCCCTCCCTCATTTGTCTGAACACCAGCGAAAATAATCCTAACCTAGTCAACCTCTCCTCATATATCAGTCCCACCATCCCTGGAAACAGCCTAATAAACCTGGTAAATCATTGAGTCTACACTGTCATTCAATCAGGTCACGACTGATCTGCAGTGATAACCCCCCAATCGCTCCACGATCCCTTCTTCTCCCTATGATCTTAGCAACCACAAATAATTAAAGTCCAACTCTCAAATAAATTTTATCCAATGCGTGGCCCTTGATGCATGGGAGAACAACTGATATTTCAATGTTTGAGAATCATGTGTCAAGAGATTTCTGCATTTCCAAGGAACAAATTCCTTGTTTCCAAATCCTTCCATGGTTCCACCCATCTCTATCTTTGTGACCTTCTGCAGCCCTATGGCCTACCCAGATGTCAGTACTCCTCCAATTCTGGTATCTTGGCTACCCCCAATGCTGTTGACAGCTCGGCCTTCATCTTCCAAATCTCTGGAATTCCCTCCCTAAAACTCTGCCTCTCCCCTCTCCTTCAAGACCTGGGTTCAATTCCACGCTTGGGTCACCATGTGTGTGGAGTCTGCACATTGTCCGCTGTGACTGCGAGGGTTTCCTCCACGTGCTCTGATTTCCAGTGTATTGATATGTTAAATTCTCCCTCATTGTATCCAAACAGGTGCCGGAATGTGATGACTGGGCGATTTTCACAGTAAATTCATTGCCGTGTTAACGTAAGCTTACTTGTGACACTAATAGATAAGCTTTAAAAAAAGAGTTGAAATACTCTTTAACACCTATCTGTTTGACCCAAGATATTGGTCAAATAGTTTGCTATCTCCTTATGTGGCCAATTTTTATTTGATGAACCTCTTGCAGTGCTTTGGGACATTTTAAAGGTACTATATCAATAGGAATTGTTGTGTTGCGCACCATATCCTACAAAGAGTAAGTGTGAGAAATTGCCCAGTCCTGACACAATGCTTTGCACTCCACATTCCATCATAACATGACTATCCATTTCCTGAAATCAATTCCAGAAATTATAACTTCCTACTAGAAACATCCCTCTCATTTTCAAGATAATTGTTGTCTTGGTAAAATACTCCCCTTTTTGATAGCTTGAGCAAAATAAAAATCTATCAGCCTGGGAAGAAGCTACTTCCTCATTTTTGACTTGTGTGGAAAATTCGCCAGATCATGCGGAATTTGCTCCTCTTCAGTTTTCACATTAGCAGTCTGAATCCCTCCCACAACCCCCCTTAAAATAACAAGAAATGTTCATGGCGAGACAAAGAAAGTTGGATATTGTATGGAAAAAGCAAGACAGAGGCCAAACTAACAGCTGGAATATTGTCGCCTTCCCCACAAGACTGCCAGAATAATTCCTACGTCGCGGCAATAGCTACATTTCCAAAAAACTTCTGTGGCTATTTGAGACATCCTGAGATTGCGAAGGACGTTGGAGAAATGCAAGTCTTGTTTCTCTTTCTCACTGATGGGGATTCTTTCTTCAAGCAAACAATGGGAATCTGAATTGCTGCTTCCATTCCTGAAGAAGCTACATAACTTATGAACGGCAAAGGCAGAAGTGAGTTATCAAGGTGCCAGCTCACTCAGCTGGCCCTCAACTTATCCCAAACATTTAGTGTGTCGTTGTTTGCAAATAATTTCAAGTTACGACTATCTGGTGGGCCAGCTCTTAAACTCTGGGCAGAGGTATTTATTTTTTATTCGTTCATGGGACATGGGTGTCACTTATTGGCCAGCCTTTACTGCCCTGAGGGCAGTTAAGAGTCAGCACATTGCTGTGGCTGTGGAATAACATGTAGGCCAGACCAGGTAAGGACAGCAGATTTCCTTCCCTGAACGACATTAGTGAACTAGGGGGGTTTTTCCAACAATTGGCAATGATTTGATGGTAGGTTCTTAATTCCAGATTTTTGCTTATTGAATTCAAATTTCGCCATCTGCCACGGTGGGATTTGAACCCAGGAACTTCAGCTGAGTTTTTGGATTAATAGTCTAACGATAATGCCACTAGGCCATCACCTCCCTAGAATGATCGTAGGGTGAAAACTTACCTAAAGAGGAGTTGTAGAGTAAGAGGGGGAGGTTCAAGACAGGGATAAGGAGAAGCGACTTCTCTCAGAGGGTTGTGAATCTATCTCACTATCTCAGAGTGTAGTGGATGCAGAATCAATCAATGGATCCAAGAAAGAGATAGATAAATATTTGATCAAAAGCAGAATAGAAGGCTATAGGAAAAAGGCAGGGAAGTGGAGTCAGGATTAGACCATAGAATCCTACTGTGCAGAAAGGGGACCATTTAGCCCATTGAGTCTGCACCAACCACAATCCCAGACAGGCCCTATCCCCATAAGCCCATGCATTAACCTTAGCTACTCCCCCTAACACTAAAGGGCAATTTAGCATGGCCAATCCACCTAATTTGCACATCTTTGGATTGTGGAGGGGAAACCAGAGCATCCGGAGGAAGACCACGCAGACAGAGAGAGAATGTGCAAACTCCACACAGGCAGTGACCCGAGGCCGGAATTGAACCTGGGTCCCTGGTGCTGTGAAGCTGCAGTGATAACCATTGTGCCATCCATAGAGATGGAGATCAGCCATATTCATATAGAACGGTGGAGTGGGTTTGAAAGATTGAATTGCCTTCTCTCACTCCTAATTCCTATGTTCCTATAGGTTTCAATGGTTTGGCTGTTGCCCCACATCTTTCCCGTGTTGGGTTATCGATTTACAGTCAAGTAATGTGCCGTGGCTGCTGAATACAAGAAGGCAATTACCTTGGTGACGAGAAAGGTTGCCACAATATTACACCAATTCCAAGAGTGGGATTTTCTGGTTGCCATCTGCCAAAACCAGAAAATCCCACCCAAGGTCAAAGTACCTATGCATGATTCCGCTCCCTCTCATTCATCCTCCTCCTCCACCACCCACTCCCATTATGATTTCTGTGGTGGGCAGGGCAGGAAAACTAATCCCTCCTCATTCCCCAAGTCTTCAGTCAGCTGAGTTGGCTGGAGAGATGTTCATGATGCAGAGGAACATCAACAGCCCAAGTTCAATTCCCAGACCAGCTGAGGTTATTCATGAAGGCCCCGCTTGTCCCTGAACCTTGTCCCTCACCTGCGGTGTGGTGATCTGCAGGTTAAGGTCACCGCCAGCCAACTGTCCCCTTTGAAGATGAGAACAGCCTAAGATCATCTGGGACTATGATGACTTTACCTTTTACTCCATGTCTCCTCTCTAAAGTGAGGGCACTGCCAGTTTTAGCTTCATTCTTGTTTCTTACATCCCAACCACCATTTTTTTTAACTATTTGTTCTTGGAATGGCAGCGAACATTTACGAAGAACTGCATTCTCTAGAGTTTAGAAGAATGAGAGGTGCAGGAAGGATGTTTCCCCCAGTTCGTGTGGGAGAGGGATGGGGGGAGTGAAGAATGGGGGGGTGGGGGGGGGGGTGTTGATGGAGTCTCTCTGATTAAGAGGGAGGCCATTTTGAATCAGGATGAGGAGAAATTTCTTCAGTCAGTGGAAGATGGTGAACCTTTGGAATTCTCTACCCCCGTGGGCTGTGGGGACTGGGTCAGTGAATATATTCAGTGCAGAGATCAACAAATTTCTAGATACCCGGTTTCCCCCCATGTTCCAAAGATCTGCAGGTTAGATGGATTGGCCGTGCCAAATTGCCGCTTACCACCAAGGAGTTAGCAGAGTAAATAAGTGGGATTATGGGGATAGGGCCTGGGTGGGATTGTTGTCAGTGCAATGGCCCAAATGGCCTCCTTCTGCACTGTAAAGATGATGCATAGGGGCTATTTTGCTTTAGTTAATGATCATTTAAATTTAATGAATGAATTTTGTTGATATCAATTTTGGACTTAAATTATTCTTTATTCATTTGTGGGACATGGGCATCACTAGCTGGCCAACATTTATTGCCCATCCCTAGTTGGCCAGAGGGCAGTTGAGAGTCCAACCACGTTGCTGCGGCTCTGGAGTCACACGTAGGCCAGACCAGGTAAGGACAGCAGATTTCCTTCCCTAAAGGATTAATAAAGTAGGTGGACTTTTCTGACAATGGTTTCATGGTCGTCAGTAGATTCTTAATTTCAGATTTTTTTACTGAATTCAAATTCCACCTACTGCCTGTGGCGGGATTCGAACCCAAGGTCCCCAGAATTTAGCCAAGTTTCTGATTAATAGCCCAGCAATAGTATCACCAGGCTATCAGCTAATTTCACTGCTTCATGAGAAAGACAATTTACCAGTTATAATCTCGTCATTCTGATGCTGTGCCCCTTTCTAACTTGGAGTTTGCACATTGTGAAATTTATAGATTTAGTGCATTAGTGGAGAGCAGAAAGAGCAATTAAACCCACCTTCTCATGAACAAATAGGATGGGCAGAAAATGCTGGCTTTGCCAGCGACACCCTCAACCCATCTGAAGGGAAAAAGAAAATGGTAAAATGGGTCACCAAGAAAGAAAAGCCACCCACTGCAGGTAAAACTTGATTCAAGAAAGATTAAGTAACATTGACATTTGCTTCAATTCTATTTTGCTGCCTTAATGAATAGCGACAATGTTGTGTGTGATTGAAATATTCATTTGGAGAATAGCTGGCAAAGCGTGTGTTTGTAGGACAAATAAAGCAAAGGATTCAATGAGGAGCAGAATGTTTAGCCCTTGCAACAATCAAAAAACACACAGTTTGAAACACTATTTGTTTTGTTATAATGACGTTCAACAACACAAAATGTCCGAAAAAGCCTTACATGCAGTGAAACTTCTTTGAAATGTAGACACTGTTGTAATGCAGGAAGCACAGAACAGCCATATGATAATAACCTGATATGGATGGCACAGTGGCACAGTGGTTAGCACGGCTGCTTCACAGCAACAGGCGCCCAGGTTTGATCCCCAGCTTGGGTCACTGTCTGTAAGGAGGCTACACATCTTCTCCGTATCTATGCGGGTTTCCTCCGGGTGCTCCTGTTTCCTCCCACAGTCTGAAAGATGTGCTGGTTAGGAATCATGAGTTAAAGTTAAACTTTCTCCCTCAGTGTACCCAAACAGGGACCGGCGTGTGGCGACTAGGGGATTTTCACAGTAACTTCATTACAGTGTTAATGTAAGCCTACTTGTGACACTAATAAATAAATCAGTAATTGGGTATGTTGGGCAAGCTCCAACGAAGAGGCATACGATAATAATCTGGTTTTGGAATATTGGTTGAGGGATATAGTTTGTCGGGATAATCCCCCTCTACTTCCAATGGAATAATACTGTGTGATTTCTTATTACCTCCACCAGAGAGGGCAGATGGGATATCGTTGTCCTGGCACTGATGACAGGGCAGCACTCCTTCCAGATTACGTGGGATGTTTGGGCTCACATCTCTGGAGTTGTTCTCAATCTCATAACCTCCTGACTCAGAAGCGAGAGTGCAACGAACCAAGGCATTGAGGAGATTATATTGTTTCACCTTGCTCAGGAATGGAAGCTGGCTCAGCCGGAGTTAAGCAGCTCACTGCAGTCCTGACATCTTATGCCACCAGCTCCTTTGAGGCCCCAACAGCAATAAAGGAAGGATCTGGCAGTCAAACATGTTGGGATACCGGCAGAAGGATATCAATGGACCAATGCCAAGACCATTCTGATTATATTCACTTGTTTGAAATGTGGCAAGGCAGCACTGAGGAGGGGTTGCGCGCCACAATGGGCATTGCCAACATACTTAAAACTTTTCAACACTCATGCCAAGCTGTGTACCCACCCCAGGATAAGTTTGTCTATCAAGTAACCGAGCTGAATGTTTGGCATCCTCTGAATGCTGAAGGCTGATGTGGATGACTATTGGGGGAACGTGGATGAAGCATTATCTCGACTGACGGCAAAACTCATCAACGCCACCACATTGAAGCACACATAGATGACTAATTGAAATGATGTTTGAATTTCCTGGGCTGATTTAAGAGGCATCCTGCAGTATGTTACACACTACATCCCATTGGAGTACACTGAGCACTGCCCAGGTTAATGTTATGGCCGGGCTGATAGTCCAGTTCGGCCTGCGCTGCACTGTCAGAGGTGCGGCCTTTCGAATGAGGCTTTCAGGACCTGTCCGTTCCCTCAGGTGGACAAAATGATTCCCTTGGATTGTCTTCAAAGAGGAGCTGGGATGTTTTGCCCAGTGGCACAGCCAATATTTATCCCTCAACCGACTTCTTGGTGGAACCTTGCTGAGCACAATTTCACTGCTGCATTTTTTAATATTGAACAACTTTATAAAAACAATTCCTATGGCACTATGCGATGTCCAGTGGTCATGAAAGGTGTTATATAAAGTAAGTTTTTATTTTTTTCTCATAAAAATCTAGAATTAATACTGCACGAAAAGATATTCACCTGCCTAAGCTATAACAGCTTCTTTATGTAGGTGGGAGTTAAATATAGATGGTTGATTAGGTGGGGCAGCTCTGTGGTGGAGTGGTTCGCACTGTTGCCTCACAGCGTCAGGGGCCTGGTTCAATTCTGGCCTCAGGTGACTGTGTAGAATTTGCACATTCTTCCCATGTCTGCACGGGTTTCCTCTGTGTGGTCCGGTTTCCTCCCACAATCCAAAAGACATGCTGGTTAGGTGCATTGGCCATGCTAAATTTCCCTCAGTGTACCTGAACAGTACCTGGCTTGTGGTGACTAGGGGATTTTCACAGTAACTTCATTGCAGTGTTAATATAAGCCTTACTTGTGACTAATAATAAATAAACTTTATGCAAACAACCCAACTCTTGACCTTATCCTGGAAGGAAGAGCATTGATAAAGCAACTAAAATTGCTGAAGCCTAGTTGGGGGAAATAAGGCCTAGCTGATTAGGCTTTTCTGATACTACTCAATTCCATTTTAACATTCGGAAAGCAACCATGCATGAATTACTATCCAAATATCCTCAAATAAAAATGATGCCATGCCTTCATTCATTGTGGTTATGTATTTTGGAGACTTGTTAATGAGACAGCCCTCTCTCTATCCACCATTTGATGGGACCATTGACCTGGTCTTTCCAAATACAATGCCAATGGTAACTCATTAAAATGTACAGGTCATCATAGTGATTAAACCAGAAGATCTAAGCTTTACATCAATATTGCCATGGCTTTGTTAAGATTTGGAGGATTGCCAATGTTCTCCCTCTATTTAAAAAGCAGTTAAAAAGGATGAATGGTATTTACCCTAATACTGGTAATAGACTAACATAGAACAGGCAATGAAATTAATTTTTTCTAGATAAACGTGGCTAATCCAAAAAAGGTGTCATTTAGTAAAGTTTATTTGTTAGCCACAAATAGACTCGCACTAACACTGCAATGAACTACTGTAAAAATCTCTTAGTTATCACACTCTAGTCGACAGTACACCTAACCAGCAGGACAATGGGAGGAAACCAGAGCACCCAGAGGGAACCCATGCAGACACAGGGAGAATGCGCAAACTCCACAAAGTGACCAAGCTGGGAATCAAACCTAGGCCCCTAGCACTGTGAGGCAGCAACGCTAACCACCATGTTTAAGACAAATCATGCCAGATAAATGCATTATGAGTCCTTTTGGGAAATTACAGAGTTATTTAGCGGGAAAATTTAGCTGAATTTTCAGCAGATAGTTGGATTGATTTGCTTCTTCCCTTGTTTTGATTGGTCTTTTTAACTTGATTCACCATTAACAGCTTCACTGGAAATGTAACTACTCATGTTCCTCATTTTTAATTGGTATGTTCACTTATAGCAATTGTGTCAACTGAAATGCAAGTATGGTGTTGAGAATTTTGTATTTGTAAGTATGATGCCCACAGGAATTTTGGAACTGTGGCAAATTAATTTCACCCTTAATAAAATGTGTGATTGTTTATAATTGAGTCACATCAAGCACTAATTTAGAAGCCTGTAACTAAAAGATTGGAAGATTATTTTAATTGTTGTTTTGTAAATTTAATGTTCACTTGTAAGACTTTACAGGTTTATAATACAATAACAAAATACTTAAAGTACAGACATTTAGTCAATGAAGTTCAAGCTTCTCCAAATACTATTAAACTTGTCTTTACAGAGAGAAGGCATTTTCTGTTCGAAGCCAAAAGATATGCAAGTTAGATTGATTGGCCATACTAAATTGACCCTTAGCTTTGGGGCAGCACAGCGGAATAGTAGTTAGCACTGCTGCCTCACAGCGCCAGGGATCTGGGTTCGATTCCTGGCTTGGGTCTGTGTGGAGTCTGCGCCTTTTCCCCCTGTCCAGTTCCCAGTTTGAAAGATGTGCTGGTTAGGTGCATTGAACAAGTGCTGGTGTGTGGCAATTAGGGGAATTTCAAAGTAACTTCATTGCAGTGTTAATGTAAGCCTTACTTGTGACTAATAAATAAACTGTACTTTGACAGACAGGCTAGCTCGGGTAAATACCTGGGGTTATGAAGATAGGGCCTAGGTGGGATTATGATTGGTGCAGACTCGATGGGCCAAATGGCCTCTTTCTACATTGTAGGATTCTATGGACCACTGTGCAATATGAACTTAAACTTGCAAACTAAGAGATGTTTTGTGTCATGTGACACAGCACAGGGCTTAACAATAGCTTTTCTACCATTGTGTCACAACTTGTATTTCCATAGCATAACTGAAGGTCGCAGGACATTTCATATTGGCACTGCAAAACTATGACACTGAATCATAGATTGTAGAATCATAGAGTGCAGAAAGAGTCATTCAACCCATTGGATGGAATTTTCCTATCCCACTCACCACAGGAATCGAATTGGGTGGGACGCGGACCATGCAAAGTTTCATTGACCTTAATTGGGATTTCTGGTCTTGGTGCAAACACGGTCAGTAAATCCCAGCCATTGAGTCTGCACCAACTCTCTGACAGAGCATCTTACCCAGGCCCTCTCCCCTACCCAATCCCTGTAACCCCACTAATCCACCTAACCTAAATATTTTTAAACATGAAGGGACAATTTAGCACGGCCAATCCTCCTAACCTGCATTTCCTAGGGAGGAAACCAGAGCACCTGGAGGAAACACACGCAAACACAGGGAGAATGTGCAAACTCCACACAGACAGTGACCGAGTCCATTGTGGAAACTGAGTCTTTGGTGCTATGAGATAATGGTGTTAAACATGTGCTACCATGCCAGCTGATGATCAAAGGTTTTGGTCAAAGCGTTAAATGTTAAGGAGCATCTTAAAGGAAGAAAGCAAAGTATAGAGACCAAGAAGTTTCATGAAGGACTTAGGGTTCAGGCAACTGAAGGCATGCCTATCAATGATAAAGTGATTAACATTGGAGATGCTCAAGGATCCAGAAACAGATGAGCAGGAATTCCTCAGGGGGATGGAGAGGT
The DNA here is from genome assembly GCA_024679065.1 of Sphyrna mokarran. NCBI lineage: Eukaryota > Metazoa > Chordata > Chondrichthyes > Carcharhiniformes > Carcharhinidae > Sphyrna > Sphyrna mokarran. The sequence continues at coordinate 42,583,994 of JAGIQG010000018.1, forward strand.
GAATCAGGGTGCAAAATAAGGGAGGGACAAGAACAAAGAGTAAAAAGCAAAGCACAGGAACAGGCCCTTTTGCCCCCCGAGGCTTGCACTGATCATGCTGCCCGACTGAACTAAAACCTCTACCCTTACCAAGGTCATATCCCTTCATTCCCATCCTATTCATGTATTTGTCCAGATGCCTCTTAAAACTCACTACAATATCTGCTTCCACCACCTCCCCTGGCAATGAGTTCTAGATTCCCACTACCCTCTGTGTAGAAAAATTGCCTCATACATCTCCTTTAAACCTTGCCCCTTGTACCTTAAACTTATGCCCCCTAGCAATTGACTCTTCCATCCTGGGAAAAAACTTGACTATCCACTCCGTCCATGCCTCTCTTAATCTTGTAGACTTCTATCTGGTCATCTTTCAACCTCTGTTGTTCCAGTGAGAACAAACCAAGTTTCTCCAAACTCTCCTCAAAGCCAACGCCCTCCATGCCAGGCAACATCCTTGTAAAAAGATTCTATCAAATTCCTTTGTTACCTTGTAACTTCTCCAAAGTCTCCACATTCTTTTGGTAGTATGGCCACCAGAATTGATTACTATATTTCAAATGTGGCCAAACTAATATTCTACGTAGCTGCAACAACTTTATGGAACATTATAGAAGGAGGTAACAGAGGGATTTGAAAACAAGGGTTTTAAAATCAATGTGTTGATTTTGTGTGAGCCAATATAAGTGAACAAGCGCAGCATGAATGGAATTTGGTGTGACTTAGGACACAGTGATAAAGTTTTGGATGATCTCAAGATAGAGTATGGCCAAGAATGCATTGATTTGATTTGATTTATTATTGTCACAATGTATACAGTGAAAAATATTGTTTCTTACATGCCATACAGACAAAGCATACAATTCATAGAGTACATAGGGGAGAAGGAAAGAATAGACTGCAAAATATAATCTATAATCTTACAGATAGGGTGAAGAAAAAGATCAGCTTAATATATGACAAGTCCATTCAAAAGTCTGATAGTAGCAGGGTAGAAGCTGTTCTTGAGTTGGTTGGTATGTCCTTACACACTTCTGCATCTTTTTCCTGGCGGAAGAAAGTGGAAGGAAATATGTCCGGGGTGTGTTGGGATCTTTGATTATGATGGCTGCTTTTCTGAGGCAGTGAAAGTGTGGATGGAGTCAATGGATGGAAGGTTATTTTGTGTGTCTGACTGGGCTATTTTCACAAACCTTTGTGGTTTTTCGTGATCTTGGACAGATCAGGAGTCATACCAAACTGTGATACATCAGGAAAGGATGTTATAAGTTGGTGAGAGTTGTAGCGGGCATGCCGAATTTCCTTAACCTCCTGAGAAAGTACAGGCATTAGTGGGTTTTCTTAACAATAGTGTCGGCATGGAGGCGTGACGATAGATTGTCGCTGATTTGAACACTTGGAAACTTGAAACTCTTGACAATCTTCACACCTTTGATGTAGCCAGGAACATGTCCTTCACGATGTAGAGGTAATAAAGGAATGTGTGATGGTTTCAGCAGCAGATGAGCTGAGACAGAGATATGTCACTGAGGTGGTCATGGGCTTGGATATGTGAGTGGAACCTTATCATTAATGCTCTGAGATACTGATAACATTCTTCTGTACAATCCAAAAAGTGGTCAACATCACACCATGGAGTTTTCACATTCAGATGAAACTAATGGCCGAACTTACTTACAGATAAGAGAATTTTACAGAAGTGGTATCCACATCAAGAAGCTAATAATATTACATTTAAAACTTGTGCTGTAATAAACGGCTTTAAAACAGATTTGTACTTATAGATTGGGCATCTTACTGGAAACAAATGGAAATGCATGAAGCTTGTATACCCCAGAAATGTTATTTTATATTCCTGATGTCACCTGCAGAAAAATTGGAAGCAAATGAGAAAATTGTGAGTTTCCATTAATACCTTGAAAGTTATGTTCATCGAATCCCTACAGTGTAGAAGGAGGTCTTTTGGCCCATCGAGTTGCACAACTACAATCCTACCCAGGCCCCATCCCTGTACCCTGCTAAAATAAAAGCAAATGACTGCGGATACTGGAATTTGAAACCAAAAGTGAAAACACTGGAAGATCTCAGCAGGTCTGGCAGCATCTGTAAGGAAAGAAAAGAGCTGATATTTCAAATCCAGATGAATCTTTATCAAAACTGCAAATCCCTAAGGGGCAATTTAGCCTGGCCAATCCAGCTAACCAGCACATCTTTCAGACTGCGGGAGGAAACCAGAGCACTTGGAGGAAACCCAGGTAGACACGGGGAGAATATGCAAACTCCACACACTCATCTGAGGCTACATCCCTGGCGCTGTAAGACAGCAGTGCTAACCACTGTGCCACCGTGCCACTCCTATATAAGTACACATCATCTAAATGGAGAACTATGAGAACATTCATCTATGGGAAAAAGCATCTCAATTAATTCATGTATCGAGCATATCATTAGGTAGTGATGTCATGCTTTTTTTTAGGAAAGAAAATGATTGTCGATGAATGTTTTACAATATGCATGAGTTTCAAGTGAGAAGGGCCAATAAATGATAAGTAACTTTTCCCACAATTGGTGCATACCCAACAGTAATGAACAGTTTAAATTATTCAGTGCTTTGGCTCTATATTTAGAGGCAAATGGAGGAAAGATGGATGCAGATGAATGCAGAGATAAGAAGGTATTCCATAATGGATATAACTTAGTGACTGAATTGCTAAATAGTGCTCCAGTATACGCTGAAGAATCAACTTTACAAGTTTTTTTGCTAAAGTGTAGAAGTTGGTTGTGATCTCTTATGTTCAAAAGATCGCAAGCCCCTCTGTATTCTGTTGGGTTAAGTGCCAAGCAACAATAAGGATAGAAACTTGGAAACATAGAAGCAGGATAGGCTATTTGGCCCTTTGAGCCTGCTTTGCTAATCATTAAGATCATGGCCAATCATTGAATTCAATTCTTGATCCTACCATCCCTCTCCTCTATCTCTTGATCCCTTTAGCCTGAAGAGCTATATCTAATTTCCTCTTGTTGCTTCAAGAGCACAGAATGAGAGATTGGAGCCAGGCTGTTGCAAAATTAGCATCTTAAGCACAAGAAGTGAAGGATGGTTGAACTTCGGAAATGGAGGAAGTCAGTGGGAAAGTTCAAAATGTATTTGGAATTCAGAGGTGGAGGGTCTGATACAAAAACAAACAAATGTTGGAAAATCTCAGCAGCTCTGACAGCATTTGTGGATAGAGAATACAGCCAACGTTTCAAGTCTGGTTGACCCTTTGTCAGAGCTAAAGACAATGAAAATTGGACAAGAAGTATACTATGAAGATTGAGGTGTGGTTGGGCAAATGGGGTCAGGAGGGTTTGGGGGAATGTTGGGGAGCAGGGGGGGGGGGGGGGGGGGGGTGTTGCTGTAATTGCTAGAAATGATATAGACAAAAAGGCAAAGGGAATGTAAACACCTTGTCAAACACCAGGAGGGAAATGGAAAGCAATGAATCAGGGTCTGATGTTGGCAAAGATGAATTTTCCGCGAGGAAGAGTTTGCAAGCTGGTGAGTGAATTAAGAGAGTGTGGTGGAGGCAGGTTCAATAGATGCACTGCAGGGAGAATTAGATAGAGCAGAATGGTTTATTCAGGGAGCTAGCCAGATGTGATGGGCTGAGTGGATTCCTGTGATTTAACAGTTCTGTGATTCTGTGAAATATTTGTCAGAATTCTTTGACTTTGCAACCATACAGTGAGTAGATCATGGTGAGATAATGCATATAACTTGGTGTGTAATTGCAAGCTTCTCTGACCCCACTTGGGAATCAATATAACATTATAAAAGTGATTTTATTCTCAGGAGTGGCACTGAAATTTCAACAATACCAACAAGCTGAAGGGTATGATTTGCTGTGAAACCTGAGGGTTTAAAAAATATAGAGATGTCTGTTTCATTTCATAATGTGGAGAGGGTGGTGTTTAATGCCTGTCCCTATATCTTTGGACTATAGAAGAAAACTGGAGCACCCAGAGGAAACCCATGCAGATACAAGAACAATGTGCAGACTCTGCACAATTACCCAAGGCCGGAATTGAACAAGGGTCCCTACTATTATGAGGCACGGTGGCATAGTGGTTTGATAACAGAGTCATGCATAACAGATTTTATGGAAGAAAATATGTCACTGCAGTAGAGAGTGGATGATATAATTTTTTGTATATCTGTGGCTGGATTTTACAAGGATATACTTTCCCATTTCTGCAAAGCCAGGGGATGAGCCTTCCCATGATCCTGGCAGCTATGCCACAGCAATTTGACGCTTTGAGGCAAGATCTTTGCCCCACTTTGGGGCCCTTAGAGAGTAGTCAATGAATGGAATGGCTGGCTGCTCTGAGGTCTCTGCACTGCCAGTTGGGAGCGGTGACCACTGTTCGAACCACAGGCCAGTAGTTCTGTGCCAGTGGTAAGTCAGAGTATCGTGCTGACCAGGCCACCAACCGTGTGAGTGAGGCTAAGTTTGAGACACTGGTGAGGTGGGGAAGTATGACTGGCTCATTGAATCTGCACTGACTCTCCAACAGAGTATCCTACCAAGGCCCTCTCCCACCCTATCCACATAAACCCAAGTATTTACCCCATTGATCTACAGATCTTGGGACTCTAAAGAGCAAGTTAGCATGGCTATTCCACCTAATTTGCACATCTTTGAAATGAAACATAAGATTCAAGAATGAAAGAAGTTTTCAGTAGGAAGATTGTGCTTACTATGAGCAAGAAGACTAATATAAAGGTAAAATGAACTGATATGGAAGTGCAAGCTTCATCATTTTGAACTTTTCCAAGCATCCATCGCTTCAATTAAAGCAGGCACCACCTTTAAGGAAGGTCTAGTGGCTCAGTAGGTAGCACCACCACCTCTAAGAAGAAGCTGAGGGTTCAAGTCCCACTCCCAGCACTTGGTGAAAGTGGTAGAAGTAATGGTGATGATGCATTGCAACAAGTTAGTAATCAGCTTGCTACTCCTTCCAACACTCCCTCACTATTCCTTGGAAGAAATAAAAGATTTGTGAAGATAGGAATCATATGACCATCATCACTGTTCCAATAACCATTCCATTCTCTGTAGAAGTCTTGTGGCCTAGTGGGTAGAATCCCCGGCTGGAATTTTACTGCCCTACCCACCTCGGGAATCGGAGCGAGTGAGGGGTGGACAATGAAAAGATTCACTGACCTCAGGCGGGATTTTATGGTTTTGGGATGAGGGTGACTATTAAAATCCAGCCCCTTGTCTAGAAGCTATAGGTATGAAACCTATTCCAAGACTTGGTGGCTTGGGGAGGTGCTTTCATAATGTGGCCACACTGGTTGTGTATCAATATATTAGCTTATGACTGATCAATCATAAACTTATAAATACTTCCAACAGTGGTAGGCAGTAAGAGGACAGAGATTCCTGGTCAGCATGTTTGCTTTGATTTATTATTATTAGTATACAATGAAAAATATTATTTCTTACGTGCTATACAGACAAAGCATATTGTATGTAGAGAAGGAAAGGAGAGAGTTTAGTGTTACAATCATGGCTAGGATGTAGAGAAAGATCAACTTAATGCAGGGTAGATCCATCCAAAAGACTGCAGCAGGGAAGAAGCCATTCTTGAGTCAGTTGGTGCGTAACCTCAGACTTCTGTATCTTTTTCCTGATGAAAGAAGGTGGAAGAGAGTATACCTGTGTTGCGTAGGATGCTTAATTATGCTTTTCTGAGGCAGTGGAAGGGTAGGCAGAGTCAGTGGATGGAGAGCAGTCTGCATGATGGACTGGGCTACGTTCACAACACTTTGCAGTTTCTTGCAGTTTTGGACAGAGCTGTGATGGAAAGAGAGTTGGAGCCTCTACCATCACTATCCGTAGCGCCAAATGACAACATGCATGCCGCCATGGCAACATGGACTCCCTGACCGAACTGTAACACACTACCAGCACGGTCTCCCATACTGTCCCCGTGGCAGTGCCTTAACAAAACATCTGCATAACAAATGCAGATGTGGGGAAGGAGGAACAGATTTCAGCAGTAACGACTTTCCATGCCATCTTGCTAACTGTTCACTGTGGTACTACAAAGGAGAGACCTCAGTACTGATCACCAGTCAGCTGTCTGATCAGCCGATCTCTATAACAAGGCAGGCAGCTTGAACTGAATGACATACTGATTAGCATCTTGCCTGGGGATACATTAACAGCTCCTATCTATAAGGCACACACTGATAGGATAATGATATTAAGTGGAAAGTAGGTTTGTGTCATGATTTATCAAGAATCTGGATCTCTGAGATAGATGTATTTCATGCAAATGTACAGACTCATGCAGAAATAGAGAAGAAAAGAGCAAAAAATTTAGTGCCTCAAATTCGCTTTGTAATGTTCAAAATAATATGATTTTTCCACACTGTAGGGGTGATTTTTATGTGTGAAGTCTCACTCTCGAGGCGTAAACACAGTCTCTTGGCTAACAGTCCAGTGCAGTACTGGGGTAATGCTGCACTGTCGGTGGTGCCATCTTTTAAACTGAGGCCTAGTCTGTCCCCTCAGGCATAGACAAGAGCAGATCACCACAAACCTGAAGACACACTCTAGCGGGCAGAGCAAGGCAGTCCCACTCCCTAAGGTAATCCAGCCATTGTCTCAGGATGTTAGCCAGTTGCCACACGATTTTACTGGTGTCTGCCCGGTTCTCATTGTTGGTGTACTCTCCAGGCATGGAGAGGAGTGAAGAGCCAGATAGCCAAAGAGCAGATAACCCTTTCCACCAGCAGAAAAACTTTGGTTGCTTGGTAACCCTGCCTGGCGCAGGGTGAATACGTCATGGCTGCTGCCAGGAGGGCCGACATTCTCTGTGCATTCTGGGTACGGTCTCACAACCTCTGTAGAACAAAGAAGAAGAAAGAATATTGCAACACAGGGACAGGCCCTTTGGCCCTCCAAGCCTGCACCAACCATGCTGCCCGAGTGAGCTAAAACCCCTTTATCCTTCCAGAGACCATATCTCTCTATTCCCATCCTATTCATGTATTTGTCAAGATATCCCTTAAAAGTCATTATCGTATCTGTTTCTACTACCTCTCCCCGCAGCGAGTTCCAGGCACCCCCCACCTTCTGTGTAAAAAACTTGTCTCGTACATGCTCTTTAAACCTTGCCTCTCGCACCTTAAACCTGTTCCTCCTAGTAATTGACTCTTCCACCCTGGGAGAAAACTTCTGACTATTCACTCTGTCCATGCACCTCATAATCTTGTAGACTTCTATCAGGCCACCCCCTCAACCTCTGTCATTCCAGTGAGAGCAAACCAAGGTCCTCCAACTTCTCCTCATAGCTAATGCCCTCCATACCAGGCAACGTCCTAGTAAATCTTTTCTGTACTCTCTCCAAAGCCTCCACATGTAAATGCACATCCATGTGGTATAACACACGGGGACTGCAGAGCCACCTTTGTGCAGTCAATGGCACTTCCACGATGATTGGGAATCCTCCTTGCCCCTCAGCAATGGACGGAGAACTGTGAGATGTCGCCTGCTCCCATCTGAAAGTATCTGCTGCTGGGGAAAGTGAGAGTGAAAGTTTGCAGTGCTTGGCAGCATTGCCCTCACCGCACTCTGCATCCATTGGTCTGGTTGGCGCCATTCAGTGGCTATTCCCTTTGTGAAACATACCCACCTTAGATCCTGCTCTTGGCTGTGATATAGGTAGGGACTGTGCCCCCTGAATAGAGCACTTAATTGAGTCATCATCTCCTCTCCCTATGCCAGCTTCCCTTCTCTGCTGCCTCTATTATATGTCCCTGTAATCCTGTAGCCCAAGACAGACTACAACAATAGACAGCATCAGTGAAAGCAGCCATTCTGCTGACTAACCTTCAGTTCCATAGATCTCCTTGTCAAAGGATAGCACCAGCTTTCAAAGTCTAAAATCTTGCAAAACTCCTCCAGTATCACACCATACTTCCACTAACTCAGCACCAGTAACAGAATGTCAAGAAAGCCTTACCTGAAAGTTCCGTGGTTATCCCTTTCAATAATGTTTGGAGATTATCATTGAATCATAGAATCTCTTCACTGCAGAAGGAGTCCATTCGGCCCATCGAGCCTGCACCAACCACAATCCCACCCAGGCCCCATCCCTATAACCTTGTACATTTACACTAGCTAGACTCTCTGACTCTAAGGGACAATTTAGCATGACCAATTCACTTGACATCTTTGGAGTATGGGGGGGAGCCTGGAGGAAACCCATGCAGACATGGGGAGAATGTGCAAACTCCACACAGGTGATGTTTCATAGAAACATAGAAACTAGGAGTAGGAGGAGGCCGTTCAGCCTTCAAGCCTGCTCCAACATTCATTATGATATGGCTGGTCATGCAACTCAATAACCTGATCCCACCTCTCCTCTTCTGCATATCCTTTGATCCCCTTCTCCCCACAATTAAATCTAACTTCGTCTTGAAGTTTGCTGTTTAGTCCTCAACAGGTTCCCACAGACTCACCGCTCTCTGGGTGGAGACATCTCTCCTGATCTCAATCCGAAACGGTCTACTCTGTATCCTTGAACCATGATCCCAGTCTACCCTGTATTCTCAGACTGTTGTTCCACTTTACCCTGTATCCTCAGACTGTGATTCCAGTGTACCCTGTATCTTCGGATTGTGACCCCAGTCTATCCTCGGACTGTGATCTCAATCTACAATGTAACCTCAGGCTGTGACCACAGTCTACCCTGTATCCTCAGAATGTGATCCTAGTGTATAATGTAGCCTTGGTCTGTGACTCCAGTCGACCCTGTATCCTTGGACTGTGATTCCAGTCTACCCTGTATCCTCGGACTGTGATCACAGTCTACAACGTATCCTCGGACTGTGATCTCAGTCTACAACATATCCTTGGACTGTGATCCCAGTCTACAATGTATCCTTGGACTGTGATCCCAGTCTACCCTGTATCCTCGGACTGTGATCAGTCTACAACATATCCTTGGACTGTGATCCCAATCTACAATGTATCCTTGGACTGTGATCCCAGTCTACAATGTATCCTCAGGCTGTGATCCCGGTCTACCCTGTATCCTCGGACTGTGATCCCAATCTACCCTGTACCCTTGAACAGTGACTCCTGGTTCACATTCCTCCCCCACCATCGCCAGCACCACCATTGGGAACATACTTCCTGCATCTACCCTGTCTAAATCCTCTTAGAGGTAATATGTCTTTTGTGTTAGCTGGGAGTGACTGAAAAGGCATTAACAAGACATGTGATTTCCAAGATTGTGGACTACTTGCCATACCTGCTTTTTACCCACTCTGTATTGCTTTCATCACGTGCATTTTCTGCCAGGGATCATGCCATGCCATGTCGGCCATTTTGGAAGCGTTCTGCCGATATATTTTGGGTTTTGTGGTGCCAGCACCAACCTTGTGGCATATATTAATGATAAACAATATATGAACTCAATGATAAATTTTGATATTAAATAGGTAACCAGAGGCCAGACCCTCTCGGTATCCATGTAATTGTGTTAATGTCAGCACGGCTCAGCAACAACAAAGAAATTGTTAGCCCTCTTTCCTGTGTCCTTGCTGAGAGAGGCTTTCACAATGTCAGAGACAACGGCTGCCACTGAGAAAATCAGAGCATACGCACTGATCAATACTGCTCATTTAACCAACAGTGAGTAAGGCATCGAGGCTTAATCCTGTCTAATGATAGCTATGAGAATACCATAGGCAAATAAAAGATTACCATCACCCATCCATAATTTCCTAAGAGAAAATCCCAAAAGCTTCAGTCAGACTGGAACGCCCCCCAGGAATAGGTATTCCTGTCAAATGCTTTCCTTCCAATTACTGTGATGGCTCCGAAGACCAGAATTGCAGGCATAATTTTGGCACAATGGCGTTTTTCCCATAAACGAACACACTATTCAGCCAACACTTTGCAGAGAAATTCTACAATTTGCATCCACAGTTTTTAAACTCAGCTTCTGTTTTGCAATATCGTATTCTGTTTGTAGTTTAGCGATCTGACATTAGTTTAAAATTCTATCCTCGGACTGGGCACAATTGCGTATGGACTACTGGAAGATGGAAATCCTATCATGCAAATCAAGTACCAGAAAATCCAGGAGTCAAATTAGGCTGTTCAGCCCATCAAACTTGCTCCACCATTCATTTATAGCTGATGTGATTCTCATCCTCATTCTCCTACCTTCTCCCCATAACCCTTGATCCCCTTATTGATGAAGAACCTACCTATCTCTGTCTTAAAGGCACTCAATGACTAGGCCTCTACATCCTTTGGTGACAATGAATTCCACAGATTCATCACCCTCTGGGTGAAGAAATCCCTCCTCATCTCTGTTTTAAAGGAGTGTTCCTTCATTCTGAGATACGATAACATTGAAGTACAACAAAGTTGTATTTATGCAGCATAGTAAAATAATCCCAAAATGTGACAGTGAACCACGTAAGGATAAATTCAGATAGATGACCAAAAACACAGAAGTACATCTTAAGGTGTGAGAAATTTAAGTTTATTTATTCATGTCACGTGTCACTTTACATTAGCAAAGCAATGAAGTTATTGTGAAAGCCTCCATAATCACCACACTCTGGTGCCTGTTCAGGTCGCACTGAGGGAGAATTTAGCATTGCCATTGCACCTAACCAGCACATCTTTCAGATTGTGGGAGGAAACCCACACAGACACAGGGAGAACATGCAGATAGTGACCCAACTCGGGAATCGAACCCATGTCCCTGGCACTGTGAGGTAGCAGTGCTAACCACTGTGCCAGCCTATCACTATAGAGATCTTGGAGGATTGTAGAGTTTTAAAAGGTTACAGAGAGGGAGGGGGCAAGTCAATGGAGGGAATTGAAATTGAAAATGGAAATTTTAAAGTTGGGGCATTGTTTGAACAGGAACCAACATAGGTCAATGATTAAACATTGTGGATGAAAATTAATTTCTGTAGTGAATGTGTGATGAATGATAAATGAAGTTATGGGCCTACTGATGAACAGAATGACACGTTGTAAAATATGGGCAGCAATGGGGAACAGTAGTTAGCACTGCCACCTCACAGCTCCAGGGACCTGGGTTCAATTCCAGCCTTGGGTGACTGTCTGTGTGGAGGTTGCACATTCTTCCTGTGTCTGCGTGGGTTTCCTCGGGTGCTCCAGTTCCCTCCACAGTCCAAAGATGTGCGGGTTAGGTAGATTGGCCATGCTAAATTAATGTCAGGAGGATGAGCAGGATGAATACGCAGGGTTACAGGGCTAGGCTCTGGGTAGCTGCAGACTTTATGAGTCGAATGGCCTCGTTCTTCACTGTGGGGATTCTGTGAACACTTAAGTAAAAATATTTTCTCCCATTCATTCGATTGCCTTGCATTGTTGTGACAGAATTTGACTCGGTGCAATATATGGGACAGGTGAAAGCAAATCAGCAGCTTGTTTACATCTCTCCCAAGAGATGGAAATGGAGTTCCCCACTTGTTACCATCCACTCTCCACTTTCACTCAAGTTCAAGTCAGTTACCAAGCCAAGAAGGCCAAATCTTGGAGCTGGTATCTTGTCTAATGATGCCATTTCTCTCTGTGGAGTTCAGGTCAATATCCACTCTACAGCATGAAGAATGATGTAAGTTAACCCTTCGAGGGTTCCCATGATACAGTCCAATGTTCTACTGCAACGACACGCTGCTTTGATGCAATGCATTGCAATAAGGTTTTGTCTCAGAGTGTGCCTGTCATCAACAAGCTTTCCCACAATCATCATAGAATCCCCACACTGAAAAAAGAGGCCATTTAGCCCAATGAGTCTGCACCGACCACAATCGCACCCAGGCCCTTTTCTCACAATCCCACATATTTACCCTGCTAATCTCCCTGACATTAAGGGACAATTTAACATAGCCAATCAACCTAGCCTGTACATCTTTGGACTGTGGCAGGAAACTGGAGCTCTTGGAGGAAACCCATGCAATGTGCTCCAATGTTTCTTTGATAAAACTTCAAAGTGTGTATGTATACATTTTAAAATTAATACAAATGCAATTTTTCTTACAGTTGTAGCAATACACACGGAAACAGGCCCTTCAGCCCAACTCATCCATGCCGACCAGTTTTTTGAAATTGAATTAGTCCCACTTGTCTACTTCTGGCCCATGTCCCTCTAAACATTTTCCATCTATGTATCTGTCCAAATGTCTTCTAAATGTTACGATTGTATTCTCCTCTACCAACTCCTCTGGCAGCTCATTCCATATACACACCAGCCGTTGTGAAAAAGTCTTCTACAAAAAAAAGCTGGCCTAATGGAAGTCATTAAGAATATGTACCATTGAATAGAGTCAGACATGGAGATAGTGATTCTACCTGAGCACTGAATCCCAAACTAAGGGCAGGATTCGTGCCAATCCCAAGACCAGGAATTCCGCCTGAGGTCAATAGACCTTTAAATGGTCTGCCAAATTTTCTGTCCTACCTCTCTGATCCCTGCAGTGAACAGAACGGGTAAATTCTTCCTTAAGTATCAGGAATATAAGATTGTTACCAATTAATCTGGTAAGGAATTTGGGAGAAGCTGCTTTATCCAGTATGGTGTTTGAATATGGAACTTGCTACTTGAAATGGTTGAAGCAAATTGCATGGATATGCTTAAGGCAAAACAAAATGTTTAAAAGTTTATTTATTAGTCAGCTTACATTAACACTGAACTCACTGTGAAAATCCCCTAGTCACCACACTCCGGCAGCTGTTTAGGATACACTGAAGGAGAATTTAGCACGGTTGATGCACCTAACTAGCATGTCTTTGGACTATAGGAGGAAACCGGAACGCAGATATGGGGAATAGGTGAAGACTCTGCTCAGACAGTGACCCAAGCCGGGAATCGATCCCAGGTCCCTGGCGCTGTAAGTCGGCAGTGCTAACCGCTGTGCACAGTGCCACCCATATGGAAGCATAAGTTGATGGGGTTTAACTGATAGGGTGGAGTGGAGGCTTGTGCCGAACATTGGATAGACCAATTGGCTAGTTTCTTTGTGCTATACATTCTATGTAATTCTGTGCAACACCTATCAATATGGTGAATACTAAATTTATATGAGAATTTTGATTTTTGAAAAAGTACTGATTACAATAAATAGCTTGCAAAATCTTAACATAATGTGATTGTTATGATCCTGGTAGAGATCGATAACTTTCAATAGATTCGAATTCCCAGCGACTGACTCAGAGGATTTCATGAGAAGATTTCACATTTTAAGACTTTTACTGTAAACATTAGCAATGTTTAATTGATTTGTTTTTCAGCAATTAATGCATGAAACTGAAAGAAACTTCTTTGCATGACCAAATACCTGGCTCTGTGTTTATACAATAGACCACACTCTCCACAGAATTGTGATCTTTACAGGGATCAGTCCAAAGTTAGAATCAGTTTCCAGTAGTTTTGTTTTTCCCTGATTCACTGAGTTGTAATGTCTAGTGTTTGTTGAAAGTCCTTTCCCTCAGTCTTCTGATTCTGAATCAATTTTAAGAACAAAACCCCTTCCTTCTACTGGCGAAGCCAGGACAAATCTTCTTGTGTCTTTGAATCAGCCACATCTGGTCTCTTAAATCTGGCTCTCTGAGCAGAGAATGAGCTTGCACCTGCATTCCGCTCTGTTGCTAACAGAGAATGGTCCTTTCCCTGGCTGTTTGCAGCATCTGTGATGTTCCTGTTTTTCTCTCTCTAGGATCTTCTCGCTCTCTCTTTCTGTCCAGAGTCTCTGAGTCAGCAGGATACGTTTTACTATCCCACTCTCTACAGAAATCAGCAGGAGTGGGGTGGATCATGCAAATGTCAGTTGATCGCAGGCGGGATTTTGCGAACTTTCATTGTGACCAGTCATGAAATCCGACACTTGGATTTCAACAGGACTTAACCCGGACTCCCTGTCCCTGTGGCAACCAGGTCATATAGGCCGATCACCAGACAGATCCAGTGGGAAGTATATGTGCCTCATATGCACAGACAGTGACCCAAGCCAAGAATCAAACCTGGGTCCCTGGCACTGTGAGGCAGCAGTGCTAACCACCGTGCCACTGTGTCACCCCTGGCGAGAAATGTCAGTGGTGCAGCCGGCGAGCTGACCTTCTCGCCTCAGTCCGCACTCGAGTGGAAAATTCCACTCTGTACATAAAGTTTAACTGAAAATCACACTATGGATTTTCTCCAGTGCTACATCTGACGGTGTTTAAATTCTGAGGCTGTGCTTGCCTGCAATCTCTCCAGAAATGGGAACAATGAACATTTAATTGATTTAAGTCAAAAAGAAAAGAAAGATGACAAATAAAAAGGCCAATGCGAGATGGTCAGCTTGCAAAGGGATGGACACAAACACTGCTTGGCTGGAATGTTTGACTTAAAGTTTATTTATTAGTGCCACGAGTAGGCTTACATTAACACTGCAATGAAGTTACTGTGAAAATCCCCTAGGTACCACATTCCAATGCCTGTTCAGGTACACTATGGGAGAATTTAGCATGGCCAATGTGTCTCACCTGCACACCTTTCGGATTGTGAGAGGAAACCGGAGCACCCAGAGGAAACCCACATAGATAACGTGCAAACTCTGCGCAGAAAATGACCCGAGCCGGGGATTGAACCCAGGACCCTGGCGCTATGGGGGCAGCAGTGCTAACCACTGTGCCACCGAGCCGCCCTATGCTGCACAACCGGAACTCCTTGATATGAATTGCCAAATGATTCCTATTTGAACATAGACTGTGACGCTTTAATTGCTTACTGCATATAGCTACAAATAACAACTAAACGAGGTGGTGTTGAGAACAAAACATTGACCGTTTACAGGGATCATTAGGAGGGATGAAGAAGCACGGTTTGCCTCCGTGTTTGTGACCCCACTGACACGGGTGACATTTTGGCACGACTGATTCTCACTTCAGGATGGATCTAAACCGTAGACATGTGAAGAATAAATTGTCTGGTCAGTCACTGGGGAGCAAATTAAAAGGAATTAGTTACTTTGGATTTAATTCCACCTTCCCACGTTAATGAAGTCTGAAGTCCTGGCATGGTATAAATAGAAGCCCCCCGAGACTGCTACAGAGGGATTGTCTGTTCCCCATCTAATGAAGGAACAGGTTCAGCTGAATCGTAACTCAGTGGATAAATATGGAGAGCTCTTTTATTCCTACCAGAAAGAATTTAAACTGGGTCGTTATTGTAAAATAGTGGAATGTTTTATGATTCCCTCTCCATAACATTCATCATTCTGCATTGATATTTAACCTCCTATTCTAAAACAGTCTCACAAATCAGCAAATTATTTAATCCAGCAATGTAAGGGCCAGTATCCCTCTCTGTAATTATGTGTAACCAGATCGCTCAATACAAAGCAGTTTGATTCCATTATTTAGAGCTCACGGAGAAAACCTTCTCACACAGCATTTTATACCGACACTGGGGGTCCATCGAATCTACTGAGTCCCAACAGTTTAGAAGGACGACATTCAGCCCATCGAGTCTGCACTGACTCTCCAAACGAGCATCTTATCCTTGCCCACCGTAGCCTCTTCGCCCTCCAATGCTGCTTTATACCCTCTTAACCCCACTTGTTTACCATGACTGATCCATCTAACCTGGACATCTCTGGACACTGGGAGCTAGTCAATCCACCTAACTTGTTCATCTTTGGAGTGTGAGAGGAAACCAGAGCATCCGGAGGAAATGCAGAGGGAGAATGGGCAGACTCCACACAGACAGTCACCCAAGGCCGGAATCGAACCCAGGTCCCTGATGCTGTGAGGCAAGAGTGCTAACCACTGTGCTGCTCAAGCTCCAAGCTTTGGAACTCGCGTAGCAGCTGTGATGAATCATGAGGTTGAAAGTTTGGCAGTACACATTTCTAGCTGCGGCATGCTGCAGTTTATGCGTTTGTAGGCCAAGGGGGAATGAGTGACCACCAAACAGCCAAAAGCAGGCAGATAGAGCAGGATTCCTCTCAATGCATCCCACGATCCAATCTGTACTGCCTTATGAATACTGCTGACAGTGATGGTTCGCCTGGGGAGTACAATCAGAGCCAAGACCATAGCACCACGGGTAGCTCCGCTGTACGATGGAGAACTACGAGAAAAATTGGAAGAGCAACGGTGATGGATGATTCAATAGCCCATGGAGTGCCATTTCTGTGACTGCAGCTGTGAATCCAGGAAGGGGTGTTGCCTCTCTGATGTCTGGGCCAGGATGTCACTGCGCAACTTCAGAGCACCCAGAGGAGAGAGGGTAAACAGCAGTAACAGTCCATATGGGAATGAATGACATAGGCAGAAAGAGGGACATGGCCCGCAGTCAGTGTTTAGGAGACTAGGCAGGCAGTGAGATAGCAGGACCTGGAAAGTAGTAATTTCTGGATTATTCCCACTACCACAAGCAGTTGAAACAGAAGAATCAAGCAGATAAATGTGTGGCTGAAAAGATGGTGTAGGAGATTACAAAAGCAGAGAGATCATGTTGGAATTGTATAGAACGTTGGTGAGGCCACAGCTGGAGTACTGTATGTGCAGTTCCGGTTGCCGCATTATAGGAATGATGTGAACTCACTGGAAGGGATGCAGAAGGGATTCACCAAGATGCTGCCTGGGATGGAACGTTTATAAAGAGAGATTGGATAAGCTTGGGCTGTTTTCCCTCAAGCACTGAGGGGCAATCTGATCGAGGTGTTCAAGATTATGAGAGGCATGGACAAGTTGGATAGGGAACAGCTGCTTCCCCTTAGTTGAAGGGTCAGTTATGAGGGGACATGAGCTAAAATTGAGAGGTGGGATGTTGAGGGGTTGTTTTACCCAGAGGGTGATGATGGTCAGGAATATGCTGCCTTGGGAGGGTGGTGGAGGTGGGATACCTCAGATTCTTTAAAAAGTACTTGGATGAGCACTTGGCACATCATAACATTCAGGGCTATGGGCCAAGTGCTGTCAAGCCAGATTAGGTGATTAGAAGAAGTTTGTGTATGAGTGTTACATTAACACTGCAATGAAGTAACTGTGAAAATCCCTTAGCACTGAGGGAGAATTTAGCATGACCAATGCAGACTTGGGGACTGCGGGAGAAAATGGGAGAAAACCCACACAGACACAGGGAGAACATGCAAACTCCACACAGATAGTGACCCAGGCAGGAATTGATCCCAAGTCCCTGGTGCTGTGAAGTAGCAGTGCTAACCATTGTGCCAATGGCTCAAGCGAGACCGGAAAACTCCCCCCTTTCCCAAGGTCAAGCTCATGCGCTCCGATTCCATGGCAGGCAGGGCGGTAGAATTCCAGTGATTATTTGGAATGATTGGATCCGAGTACTTTACATCCATTTAGTGTGAGGGCACTGCTCAGTATTTAGATATCAAAAGCATGAGAAAGGCTCAGAATTACGTTGTTGTTAAAGTTATAAATGATTAAATTCCCTAGTGGGATGAAGAAGGTCCTTTTTTTATTTCCAGGTGCCTAGCAATCTGCAGTATTTTGTTTTTGTCAATGGAGTTAAGATACGTGCCAGCCGTGATCTATGCTAAATGAGTGGTGGCACACACAGGCTCGATGGGCTGAATGGCCTGTGCTTGATTCTTTAAGACCAGCTCCTGGATGCAATTCAGAGAGATGGGAACAATGTCAATCGTGCCACAAATTGAGGTGTAGAAACATAAGAACTTTGAAATTAATAGCAGGCCATTCGGCCCTTTGAGCCTGCCCCACCATTCATTATGATCATGGCTGATTATCAAATTCAATATCCTAATGCCTACACTTTCCCATATCCTTTGATTTCTTTACCCCTAGAGCAACCTCTAATTTCTTCTTGAAATCACACAACATTTTGGCCTCAACTACTTTCTGTGGTAATGAATTCCACACGTTCACCACTCTCTGGATGAAGAAATTTCTCCTCACCTCAATTCTAAAAGGTTTACTCCTTATTCTCAAGTTATGATCCAAAGTTCTAGACTGCCCCCTCTCCCATTGGCAATATTCTGAATCTACCCTGTCCAACCCTGTTAGAATTTTATAAGTTTCTATCAGATCCCCTCTCATTCTTCTAAATTCCAGTGAATGTAATCCTAAATGACCTCATATGATAGATTTGCCATCCCAGGAATCAGCCTGGTAAATCTTTGCTGCATTCCCTCTATAACAAGGACGTCCTTTCTCAGATAAGGGCACCAAAACTGCACACAATACTCCAGGCGTAGCTGTATCAACACCCTGTACTGGCCCTACCTTCAACTGGTGAACACACTCACTGGCAAAAACAGATCTTGGTGTTGCCCACTTAATCCCCCCCCACTCTGAGCAGTGTCCCGTTATAATGTTGGGTAAAATGACTGCTTGACGCCATCCAGGATAAAGAAGCCCGCTTGACTGGCACCACATCTACCCTCTCCACTACCGCACTCAGTAGCAGCAGTGTGTACCATCTACAAGATGCACTGCAGCAATTCACTAAAGATCCTTAGACAGCACCTTCCAAACCCAAGACCGCTAGCATCTAAAAGGATAAGGGCAGCAGATACATGAGAACACCATCTGCAAGTTCCCCTCCAAGCCACTCACCATCCTGACTGGAAATGTATCATCGTTCCTTCGCTATCACTGGGTCAAAATCCTGGAATTCCCTCCCTAATGGCATCGTGGGTCAACCCATAGCACGTGGACTGCAGCGATTCAAGATGGCGGCTCACCACCACCTTCTTAGGGGCAATTAGGGATGGGCAATAAATGCTAGCCAGCCACCGATACCCTTATTCCACGAATGAATACGAGAAAGAGTGTACGCAACCAAAACGCATTTGGCCGCCTTAAGAAAAAAGATAAGGCACTGAAGCCCACTCACAAATAATTTTTTTTGTTAAACTGCACTTGGAAAAATATATGCACTTTAATTTTGTGGCGATGTGAAGTCCAAACCTCTCCAGTATATGGTCAGGCAGCACCACTTCCAGCTGTTTCAGCTTTAAAGTGTCAAAAAGCAGGCCAGAAATGGAAATTGCCCCAATGCACAATAATTCCTAGCGTGGTGGGCCCCAGTATGTGTCTGTAACTAATATACACTGTACATTCTGCCTAATGTTACATACAATAGCAGAGTGGTTGAGTGTGCGAGTGGAGAGGAGAATAAGCAATGCTGCTGTCTGTAAATGGCACGTCCCAAAATTTTTCTCAGGCCAAAGCTGACTAGAAGGACACAAATACCAGGTTTCCTCCGGAATATGACACTTTCATTGTCTCTTTTTTTTTGCCGACCGCCGTGAACATCTGCAAGCCATCCAAGGGCTTATTTACAACATCAAGAAAACTCACCTTAATTAGAACCAGTTCGAAGAAGGCCATTAGTTGCGGTTTGACTGAAGTGGATATCTTTCCAGGAAGCTGTAATTCCAGTTTGTCCTCAGGCAGTGCATGACTTCCACCTCCCCACCCCCTCGCCCTCACCTCAGATATTGGCAAGGATCAAATATTGCAAAATAAAAAAAGGCGCTCGTGGGGCCTTTTCCACTCGTTCTAGATAAATATTTTTGGTGGCTCTGCAGAGTTTGTGTGTTCTTTTCACAGCTCAATTCACCAGTTGAACTGGCAATAAGGGAGTGAAGTCTGAGCTCCATTTCCCCTTAAATAAAGTAAAATTTACCGCACGTCTGCTAGGCCTTAGGCTTCAGGGTAAACCTGGGGATTCTCCTTCCCCTTGAGAGATTTTGCAAAGGCTGCCCTGTAAGAGTGATATAAATGGACATGATGTTCAGGTAGTTTGAAACTGGGTAATGGCAAGGTACTATTTTTGCGTAAAATGCTATAGAGCTTTCAGGGGAAGAGCTTGAATTATTTTTGTGGGTTCACGGACAACTTAAAGTTTTCATTCACGTGTAACCCTTTCTCGAAAAGAGAGACATGTTGTTGAAGTCTTTGATCATGTCTTCGTCAGGATCAGAAACAAAGACCCTGATGAGGGAGAAGCTTCACCAATATGTCTCCCTCTCCCTGTTCAAATAAAAAGAGGGATCAGAAAAATTAATGGAATTCAGCTTAGGAGAGACAGCGGACAATTTTAACTTTGGGGAAAGGGGGGGTAAGAACGGGCAAACTCAAATTAACCATTCATTTCAGGTCCCCCTGATTTTTTTTATTGGGAGATGGGCATTGCTGGGTTGCCAACATTTATTGCCCATCCCCAGTGTTCTTGAAGATTAGTTGAGAGTCAACCACATTGTTGTGGCTCTGGAATCACATCTAATCTTTCCTTCCTTCAAGAACATCAGTAAACCAGATAGATTTTTCTGACAATCGACAATGGTTTCATGGTCATCAGTAGATTCTTAATCCCAGATTTTTTTTTTGTTGAATTCAGATTCCACCATCTGCAGTGGAGGGATTTGAACCCCAGTCTCCAGAACATTGGCCGAGTTACTGGATTAGTAGTCTAGTTAATGGGGAGGCGATGGCCTAGTTGTATTATCCCTATATGGTAGGGTAGCACAGTGCTTCACACTGCTTCTTCACAGCTCCAGGGACCTGGTTTCAATTCCCGGCTTAGATCACTGTCTGTGTGGAGTCTGCACATTCCCCTTGTGTCTGCGTGAGTTTCCTCTGGGTGTTCCGCTTTCCTCCACAGTCCAAAGATGTGCGGGTTGGGTTGATTGGCCATGCTAAAAATTGCCTCTTAGAGTCCTGAGATGCATAGGTTAGAGGAATTAGAGGGTAAATATGTAGAGATATGGGGCTGGGCCTGGGTGGGATTGTGGTTGGCACAGAGCCAAATGGACTCTTTCTGCACTGTACAGTTTCTATGATTCTATATGTTGGGGAGCCCCCTAAATGATCAAACAAGTTCCAAGGCACCATGGATCTTTCTTCAGTTCCTTATGGGATGTGGGCATTGCTGGCAAGACGCCCATAATACCCATTTCTAATTATCCTTGAGAAGGTGATGGTGAGCCACCCACTGCAGTACCGTACATCCGCATTACCCTTAGAGAGGTTAACCTTTGAATGTCCTGGGAGTGCATTAACATTTAAGCACTATTCAGAGTTTATGCCTAAGCAGCTTAATATTCAATCAGCATCTGTAAGGAGAGAAAAGAGCTGATATTTCCAGCCAGGTGACTCTTTATCAAAGTTTTAACAACAAGATGCTGCCAGACCTGCATTTTCCAACATTTTTTCATTGAGTTTTATATGATCCCTTTGTGTCAAAAGGATTAGCAGGGTGAATGTGTTGGAATAGGGCCCGGGTGGGATTGTTGACAATACAGGTTTGATGGGCTGAATAGCCTCCTTTTGTGGTATAGGAATCCCATGAATCTAACTTATCTTGCCCAGAGTTACCAATGACTGTTATGTTTCCGATCACAACATTTTGTGCTTTCTTGTTACCTGTGTGGGATATAAAAAGTACTGGGCACTGTATCAGGAAACTGGAGACTGGATGTGTGTCAGATTTGGGGACCTTTTTTTGGTCTGAAGCCTCGCTTAGAATACATAAAATGAAATATGAAAAATAAGGAAGAAAAGGATTTATTCATTTTGCTATCATAGGGTGTGATCTTACACGCCACACTCCAGGCACAATGAGGTGGGAGAACTTGGCGGCCAGCTAAATCCCTATTCACTGCAGCGGGATGGGATCATTCCAGCGGCGTGAACTGTAAGATTCTAGCCATAATTTTAATGTCCTTCCAGATTTTGGGATGCTAGATTAGTGATCCAGTACCTGTATATAGATTTGCCATTAATGAGGAACTTCCAATAGATATTAAAATAAATGCATTATGATAGTCCTGACTCGGGCAGTAGCAGTTGTACCCCCAAGTTAGAAGTTTATAGATTCAATCCACACCCTGGGGCTGACACACCAGTTCCAGCGCTGAGGAGGTGCTGCACTGTTGGAAATGCCATCTTTCAGTGAAACATGATCAGTCCTTCCAAGTAACTATAAAACATCTTATGATGCTTGTTTGAAAGAACAAGGGACATTTTTCCTGGTGTCCTGATCAATATTTGTCCCTCGTCCAACACCAATAAATAGATTTATCATCATCACATTGCTGTTAGTGGGACTTTGCAAATTGGTTGCCACGAATCCAAAACAGTGTTTCTTTGACTGCAAAGTACTTTGAGATGTCATGAAAGATGCTACCCAAATGCAAGATTTTCTTTCCTTACGGCATGGGTTCATGTGTGAAAACTGCATTCACAAATCCTGCGTAGTTTGGAAACTTTGTGTAGCTAAACTTTGAACCAGAAGATTATTATGCCGTTGCAAATTAGTTTATACATTTATGTTGGCACGCCAATATCTATTGCAATTTCTTAGCCTAGCTGTAAATCTCAGAGGGGATGACTTTTCACTTCTATTTTACTTAGCTAAGAACTATAAAAAACTGAAACACATAATGATCTGTATTTAAATATCATCATTAGTTTCAATTTGTATGCTTGTGTT
Source organism: Sphyrna mokarran (assembly GCA_024679065.1). Taxonomy (NCBI): domain Eukaryota; kingdom Metazoa; phylum Chordata; class Chondrichthyes; order Carcharhiniformes; family Carcharhinidae; genus Sphyrna; species Sphyrna mokarran. Next base: position 42,606,554 of record JAGIQG010000018.1, read on the forward strand.
AGGTTCAAGAATTCACCATTTCGTGGTCTGGTACAAGCGTATGAGTTTATTAGCTTTACATTCTTCCTTGCATGATGTTTACAGTGTTCTATTGTTCTCTCCCTTACAGTCATTGTTATACATTATTATGGAGAACATCCATTTACAGTCATTGGTTAATTAAACACATTTGCAGAGGTGGCCAACAATAGTTGGTTCTGATCTCTCTCATGCACTGTCCATGAGATAGTGATCTTTGCTGAGGTTACCTGATCGTGAGTTGCGCATGTATGCAGCACGCCTCAGCATTTGGGAACGTTGTAACATGTTCCAGCACGAGTAAAACCTAAACCTGAAACCATGATTTATCCTGTGAGAAAAATGTAAGTACAAACACATTATAGAAAATGATATAAAAATTATAAAGAAAAAATAGAATAAAACAGTTCACCTCCCAATTGGTAAGTAATCTGCTTTCTGTACTCTTCAGAATTGATGATAAATTTGTATCCAAATTACTAGCCAATTTTACTAGCCAAATTATTGGCCAATATCTAGTTTCCAGTGATATTCCACCACCCCTCCAATTCTGATCTCCTGCACATTCCTGATTTTCGTCTGGGTCATAAGCTCTGGACTTCCCATCCCCGTCTCTTATGCCTCTTTATTTAACACAATCCTTAAAAACCATGAATGGGATTTTCCAGATGTGCTCGCCCCAAGTCGGAAAACCCTACCCAACGTCAACAGACCTTTGCGTGGTCCATGTCCTGCCCGCTATGATCCCGTGGCCGGCGGGATGGGAAAGTTCCACTCCATCTGTTTTAATATCTCTTTATTTGGCTTGGCGTTATTTACTTTATTGATAATGGGCGGCACGGTAGCACAGCGGTTAGCACTGCTGTTTCACGGTTCCAAGATCCTGGGTTCAATTCTCAGCTCGGGTCACTGTCTGTGTGGAGTTTGCACATTCTCCTCATGTCTGCGTGGGTTTCCTCCGGGTGCTCCGGTTTCCTCCCATAGTCCAAAGATGAGCAGGTAAGGTTGATTGGCCATGCTAAAATTGCCCCTTAAAATTGTCCTGAGATGTGTAAGTTAGAGGGATTAGTGGAAAAATATGTAGGCATATGGGGGTGGTGCTTGGGTGGGATTGTTGTCGGTGCAGACTTGATGGGCAGAATGGCCTCTTTCTGTAGAGTAGAGATTCTAAGTCTAAATTGCTCCTGAAAACATATTAGGTGCTATGTGAATTCAAGTTTTTGTTGTATCCTTTCCGAAGTTAGCTATAGGTCATGGGGGCCTTAATAAGACCATAAGATGGAGGAACAGAAGCAGGCCATTCAGCCCATCAGCTACACTATTCAATTAGACTGTGACTGATCTGCTATGATAATCCTTATCATCACTTTTCCATTTTATCCCTATTGATTCCCTTACTGATTAAAAGTCTGTCCATCTCAGCCTTGAACTTATTTAACGACCCAGTCTCTACAGTCCTCTGGTAAAGAATTCCACAAATTCACTACTCTATCGAGCAGTTCTGATGGACCGCATGCTCGGTGCAGGCTTGGAGGGCCGAAGGGCCTGTTCCTGTGCTGTAATTTTCTTTGTTTTTTGAATTCCTCCTCATCTCTGTCTTCAATGGGAAGCCCCTTATTCTGAAATGATGCCCCTTGGCTCTCTCATAAGAGGAAAACGACCTCTCAGCATCGACCCTGTCAAGCCCTCTGAGAATCCTATATGTCTCAAGAAGGTGATTCTCATTCTTCTAAATTCCACTAAGTTTAGAATCTACTCAATCTCTCACAGAAAAATCCCTCCAGATCGAGGATCAATCTAGTGAACCTTCTCGAGATTGCCTCTAATGCCACTATATCTTTTCTTAGATATTCCACAGTATTTGGCACAACATCAAGGGCCGAAGGGCCTGTACTTGCTGTGCTAGAACATAGTACTATGTGCTATGTAATGTTCCAGGCATGGTTTAGCTAGTGTCTTATGTAGTTTTAACTTCATTGAATGATAATCATAGATTAACTTACGTTTTATCAAATCTAGCATAGTGAATTCAAACATGCTCAAGTTTTGACATTCAATAAAACCTCCCAGGTAAAGGGGTCACAAAATCACTGTTGTGCAAAAAGTGTCAATGCTATTAAACATGGAGGAAAACACGTGTTCCTCTCAGCTGTTTTAGAAATTGAAAAATAAACCCATTGATTCTCTCTGGGCTCTGGACAATAAAATCAAATCTGGGTTAGATCTAAGGGCTGATTATTGTATTTACAGTTAAGGTGCTGAATGACCCTCTGTTATCTACCTGTCCACTTGTCCAGTTTCCTGCTGTATAAAGACTTGATTTATGACTTTCACAGGCCCTTTACACAATGGAGGAGACTGGACTATTCTTCTTATTACCCCAACAATATTAGCCTGTCATTCCCACTCATTTATCTCAAGATCACAATCACAATGTAATCTTGATCCCAACCTCATATACACCCATGCTACATCTCAAGATTTCGTAAAAGAAACAAAAGGTGTCATATATATCTTAGAACATAGCTACAAGAACCTTCTTCAAATCTGCCCAAATGGTCAGTCAAATTAAAAAAAAATTCTAAAAAGATATAGAGCAGTGGAATAGCAGCTTCTATTTGGAAATGGTGCAAAGTTGACGGTATTGTGCCAGCATCCATTATACTCCCCTGTCCTATATGCATGCTGCCTGATATGCATTGGACGCGATATGTATACCCTGCCACTCAATATATAATTCCTCCAATATACACATCCCCACCGATATACACTTTCTCCAATATACATATATCCACCTGATATACATTTCACTTGATACACATTCACCCACCTAATATACATTTCCCCTCATATGTACACCTCCACCCCATATACACTTCACCAGATATATACACCCCTAACCCGATGTACACTTCACCTCATATATACGCCCCCATCCAATATATACATCCCTGTTCAATATACATTTCACTTGATGTACACACTGCCATCCAAGATTCATTTTACCTGATCTATTCACCCCTTAACTGGATATGTAGTTCCCCTGATACACAACCCCATCTAATATACACTTTACCTGATATGCATTCCTCTGCCCAATGTACAGCATTTCCTCTATCCTTCCTCACTCAATATTCATTCCACCTAATATACACTCTGTTTGATATACACTCTGCCTAATATGAATATGTTTGATATGCACTCTGCCTGCAATATACACTTCCCTGTCCAATATATATCATGCCCAACATATACAACCCTGTCCAATATACACTCCCTGGACCAATAGTTTAAAATTAAAGTTTGTTTATTCACGTCACAAGTAAGCTTACATTAACACTGCAATGAAGTTACTGTGAAAATCTCCTTGTTGCCGCACTCTGGCACCTGTGCGGGTACACTGAGGGAGAACTTAGCATGGTCAATGCACCTAACCAGCACGTCTTTCAGACTGTAGGAGGAAACCGAAACACGCGGAGGAAACCCACACAGACACGGGGAGAACGTGCAGACTCTGCACAGATTAGTGACCCAAGCCAGGAATCGAACCTACGTCCCTGGCATTGTGAGGCAGCAGTGCAACCCACAGTACCACCATGCCGCCATATAATGCATGCCCGATATTGAACTACACCATCTGCCCCCCTCACCAATGCATGCCATCCTCACCTGATATACACTCCGCTGCCTGAGCAACCTCTATCCAAGTAATGACTTACTTTTGTGAAGATCTTGATTGCCAACATGGCTTGCCGTGCATGCTTATTGAATTGAAGGATAGCAGGGCTGAGAAACGAAGCTTCTGTCATTGCACCCAATGAGAATGTAAAACTCCCCGGGATTTATAATTGGATACAAGGCTCATTACCACCTTGAACCAATCCCTGGACTGCACCCCCTGCTGTAGGAATGTAACATTTCCATTCCTACTTCCATCACCTCCTATTTGCATGGCCTCCCTGAATAAGATTGCATAATTAATACAAGATTATTGTCATTTTTGATCGCGGGCTCACATCCCTGGAGAATTTGCCTGCACCGGCTTGTTTGATATTAGGATCCTTTGTAACCTCTTACCTTCTATGCCTGACCCAGTTTCATCCCTAGATCCCCTTGGGACAAAGGAGCCTGAAACTCAGAATCCCTTGAGTTCCTTTGTAAGTGTTCCAGATGTGACACCTTTCAAAATACATGCCCTCCTTCAGAGAACGCACACATTTTATTTCACTTTGAATATTACAGAGCAGAATTAGAAGGAAACGTATTAACTCTACGACTCAGTACCTGACTCGTGAGAAACGGGTGAGGAGTTCAATTCTCTGAGCTGCTCGTCACTCGGTCTCTCCTGTTTCAGTTCATCACTTCCCTGTCAGGATGCTGGGTAGTGCCGCTCACAATACAAACTGTCCGTCACGCAAACCAGATTCCCATCCATCAACCCCGTCTACACTTCCCGCTGCCTCGGCAAAGCAAGCAGCACAATCAAGGACACCATGCACCCCGGACCTTCTCTCTTCCACTTTCTTCCATCAGGAGAAAGATATTGAGATCCACGTACCAACCAACTCAAGAACAGTTTCTTCCTTGCTGCCATCAAACTTTTGAATGGATCTACCTTGCACTAAGTTGAGCTTTTTCCATGACTGTAGCATTATATTCTGCTCCCTCTCCTTTTCTTCTCCATGAATGGTATGCTTTGTCTGTATAGCGCGCAAGAAATAATACTTTTCACTGTGTGCTAATCCAAGTGGCAATAATAAATCACATCAATTTCATCTCAAAATTGGGGGAGGTGAGTGGGTGGGGTGTGGGTGGAAGGGTGCAGTGGATGGCTAAACAAACTATAAACTATGTTCCATCTACAGTCTTTGAATTATACTTTCAAACGCCCAGCCCTGGAGCTGTGCTGGTAAATTGAACTGTAACTTAAAGCTTAAAGTAAATTTACTAGTATCACAAGTAAGCTGAATTGACACTGCAAGGAAATTATTGTGATATTCCCCTAGTCACCACACTCTTGTTCAGGTACATAGAGAGTGAATTTAGTGTGACAAATGTACCTAACCAGACTGTGGGCAGAAACCGGAGCACTTGGAAAAAACCCACACTGACACAGGGAGAATGTGCAGGCTCCACGCAGTCACCCAAGACTGGCAATTGGACCCATGTCCTTGGCGCAGTGAGGCAGTGGTATTAACCACTGCGCTCCTGAGATTCTGCACTATTTGACTGAGAGACAATGGAATCGAATCAGAAGTTTGCTTGAAGACTTCATGTTTCCACGAATGTTACAGTAGCTTACAACACAAAAGGAGGCCAGTTGGCCCATTGTATCTATGCTGGTTAGCTCTTTGAATAAATAGCAGCAACAACTGCAATTTCTATAATGGGCTGGATTCTCTGATCTGGTCAATGCCCTCTCCACTGCAAGTGAGAATGGAGAATTTGGTATTGTAGTCAAAACTCGAATCATTTTCTGTGGCAGCACGGAATCCCAGCCACAGATGAAGGCAAAGCTTTTCTTCAAATTCTTCATTTGTAATGAAGCATCTCAATGTGCTTCACAAGGGTCTTATCATCAAAATATGACACCCAGCCACAGAAAGAAATATTAAGGCAAATGGTGAGGAGCCTCATCAAAATGGTAGCTTTGGAGGAGTGTCTTAAAGAGGAAGTAGTGAAGGTTATGCAAGTTCTTGTGATTAGAGCAGCTAAAGGCACAGCTCAAGAAGACAGAGTTAAAAGGAGTCCAATTAGTCCCTTTCCTCACCTAGTTCATTCCGAAAAGCCTGAGCTTTGTTCTTTGTCATGTCGATAATCAATTCTCTTTTTGAGCATATCTGTTGCATACTCTGCCTCTGTCTTTTGACTATCTTCCAAATCAGAATAGTTCACTGAGTAAAAGCAGGGATGGCTCGGTGGCACAGTCACTACTGCTGCTGCCTCCTGGCGCCTGGGACCCAGGCTTGATTCCTGGCTCAGGGTCACTGTCTGTGCGGAGTCTGCGTGGGTTTCTTCTGGGAACTCCCATTTTCTCTCACAGTCCGAAAAACAAGATGGTTAGGTGTGTTGGCCATGTTAAATACTCCTTCAATGTACCCCAACAGGTGCCGCAGTGTGGCGATTCAGAGATTTTGGCTGTAACTTCATTACAGTGTTAATGTAAGCTTACTGTGACACTAAGAAACAAAACATTTATTTTCTTCTAAAAGGGAATGCTGGAAAAACTCAGCAGGTTGGCATACGTTCAAGTATGATCAGAAACCCCAAAGCACGTTACAAAATCTGACTAGATGCCTAAAGTTTATCTAGTTTGGTATCAATGTGAGAATAAGATATTTCACTCCAGGTGCGATTCTATTGACAAAGGAATCTTTTAGCAAAACCAACTTTATTTTAACAGTATGGTTTAAATATAACACATAAATTAACAACTTTTACCTATTGAAATACTTAATGATGATAATACAATTCTTAACTGCTAACCTATCTCTATTAGTTCCAATTCAAGCAATAATCTTCTTATAGACCTAAATTACTCTTCAAAATCAGTTAGCAAAGACCCAAGCTTACATGTTTGTACTTGGGATGCCAGTCCCCAAATCTCTAGAACATCCCTGGAGACAGAGGGAGAGACAGAGAGGGAGAGACCTCTTTCTCCTTGTAGGTCCTAAACAGCAGCCTTCAGAGAAAGAGAGGGACATCTTGCTTCTTTCAGAATCCAGTACTAACTGCTTGCTTTTCCCTGTAAGCTTAGCTCCTTCCCTTAAGCACATCGCTCTGCCAATAAATCTAATCAAAACCCTAAATCTGAAGTCCCTGGGGAAAAATCAAAATGAACAATAATGCATTAACTCAGATTAAAACAAGCACATTTCCAGCTAAAATCAACTATTAACCTACATTCTCAGCAGGTGAGACAAATTGACACCATATAAACGGAGCTGAATTTTAAACACACCTCTTAAGAAACATAATATGAATACATTTCTTAAAGGCACAATATCATCACACATCTCTGGAGAGTTAAATTTGAATCCAAATTAAGCTTCATTATCTGAACTCAAAACATTAACCCCGTTTAGAACATAGAACAATACAGCACAGAACAGGCCCTTCGGCCCTCGATGTTGTGCCGACCAAAATAAAAAGCAATGCCCCTCCTAACTAAACCATTCCCTTCTCATCCATATACTTATCAACTAACCTCTTAAACGCCACCAAACTTGGCGCATCTACAACAGCTGCAGGCAGGGCATTCCACTCCCTAATCACTCTTTGAGTAAAGAACCTACCTCTGATATCCGTCCTATAACTCATACCCCTTAATTTAAAGTTGTGTCCCCTCGTGCTAGCTTTCTCCATCCTAGGAAAAAGGCTATCACTGTCCACCCTATCTAAACCTCTAATCATCTTATATGCTTCAATAAGATCCCCTCTTAGCCGCCTCCTTTCTAACGAAAACAACCTCAAATCCTTCAACCTCTCTTCATAGGACCTGCCCTCCATACCAGGCAACATCCTAGTAAACCTCCTCTGTACCTCTCCAATGCCTCCACATCTTTCTTATAATGTGGCGACCAGAACTGCACACAATACTCCAAGTGCGGCCGCACTAGAGTTTTGTACAGTTGCAACATGATGCTGCGGCTCCTAAATTCAATCCCCCTACCAATAAAAGCTAAGACTCCATATGCCTTCTTAACAACTTTATCCACTTGACTGCCTACTTTCAGGGATCTATTGACACATACACCAAGATCCTTCTGTTCCTCAACACTATTAAGAGCCCTACCATTAGCCCTATACTCTACACATTTATTGTTCCTGCCAAAGTGCATTACCTCACACTTTTCCACATTAAACTCCATTTGCCACCTCTCGGCCCAGCTCTGCAACTTGTCCAAGTCACTCTGTAAACTATAACACCCCTCTTCACTATCTACCACTCCACCGACTTTAGTGTCATCTGCAAATTTACTGATCCATCCCTCAATACCCTCATCCAGATCATTTATAAAAATTACAAACAGCAGGGGCCCCAAAACAGACCCCTGAGGCACACCACTCGTCACCGAACTCCACGATGAATATCTCCCATCAACCACCACCCTCTGTCTTCTATCTGCCATCTGTTTCTTCTACACAGATGCTGCCAGATTTGCAGAATTTTTCCAGCACTTTCTGTTTGTATTTCAGTTTCCAGCATTTTGCTTTTTATCATGTCTCCCTCTGGCTATTTTGCTAATCACATTCAAATCGGGGTTATCGACCCTCCTGCTAATGGAACTACTTTCTCCCTATCTACTCCATTGAAAGACAAAAAACAATGATAGTACAGCACAGCAAAGGACTGTTCAGCCTTCCAAGCCCATGCCAATCATGGTGCCCTAATTAAACTAAAATAAAATCTTCTGCCCTTAGTCAGATCACATCCCTCTATTCCCTCCTTATTCACATATCCATCCAAATGCCTCTTAAATGTTGCTAATGTGTTTGCTACCACCACCACCTCTGGCAGCGCATTCCAAGCACCCACCACCCTCTGCGTGAAAAACTTCCCCCGCACATCTCCCTTAAACTTTCCCCCTCTCAACTTGATCCTGTGCCCCCTTGTTACTTCTACCCTGGGGAAAAAGCATCTTACTATCCACCCTGTCTACGTCCCCCATAATTTTGTAAACCTTTACCAGGTCTCTCCTCAGCCTCCGTCTCCCTGCTGAAAACAATCCCAGTTTATTCAACCACTTCTTATAGCCAACACCCTCAGGACCAGGCAAGATCCTGGTGAACCCTTTTGGAAATCTCTCCAAAGCTTTCACGTCCTTCTGGCAATGTGGCGACCAGAACTGCACGCAATTCTCCAAATGTAGTCTAATAGCTATAACAATGAGATAATTTTGAACAAGTCAGTTAAACGCCTATTTAATCTTCCCTGCTCTCCGGAGATTAATGCCGGCTTCTCTCGACTCTCCATGTAACTGTAGCCCCTCATCCCTGTAAACCTGGTCCATCTGCTCCTGCCTCTGCTCTGAGGCCTTTTTAACATCCTTTTCTAAAGATGAGTGTAGAAGACTCACTGCAGACTGGATCCTCCTGGAAAATATTAGAATTTGGTTGTTTTAACGAAATAAGAAATACTTTCACAGAAACCATTCTGAGTATCTATGACTCAATCAACAGTGATGAACACAAGAGTGAAATTATTCAGTTAAGTGAAGCAGTGCTAAGACCAATTTTCAGCATTATATCTTGGTGGCAATGATGTCAATGAATGAATCATAATTATTTCAGATGCATTTCAGAATCCAGTCCCAACAACAATAGATTTCTGTATGAAATGGTAAAATTCTGTTTCAAACGACTTCCCAAATCATGGCAATTTCAACATAATATAGTGCAGATTTACATAACAGACTGTGGTTGTCCTTGTAGAATAATTGAACTCACATGTCTTCATGGCCCAGTTCAGCATTAATGGGATGTCAAAGAAAGTCATTTCATTTATATAGCACTTTTCAGGCCCTGAGAATGAGGCAAAGTACTTCTGAAGTCACTGTTGTAATGTAGACAAGCAATTTTGTAGAGAAAAGGGGGCCCATGGAGCTTCACGTGCTTGTCATGGCTCTGTTAATATTAACTCTCCCATGAAGTTGGAAAGCAAAGGGATCAGCACTTGCTCTGGAGCCTCAAACATGGAAATCATAGAATCATAGAACCCTATAGTGCAGAAAGAGGCCCTTCAGCCCATCAAGTCTGCACCAACCACAATCCCACCCAGGCCCTACCCCCATATCCCTACATATTTTACCTGCTAATCCCTCTAACCTACACATCTTAGGATACTAAGGGAAAATTTTAGCATGGCCAATCAACCTAACCTGCACATCTTTGAACTGTGGGAGGAAACCGGAACACTAGGAACCATGCACACATGAGGAGAATGTACAAATGCCACACAGAAACTGACCCGAGCCGGGAATCAAATCCAGGTCCCTACAGCTGTGAAGCAGCAGTGCTAACCACTATGCTATTGCGCACCCAATCTACTGGAGTGCTGCATTGTTGAGGTGCTGATCTTTGGCTAAAATTTTAAACTGAGGCCTTTCCTGCTCTCTCAATAAGACTTAAAAGATCCCATGGCACTATTCCGAATGGAGCAAACTCCAAGGGCTTTATGACTGACTTCTGCTCCTTATTTCTGTGTTTTTAAGAACAGGGATATATGCCCACTGTCCTCGCCAATATTTATCGTTCAATCAACATCATTAGAAACAGATAATCTAGTTGTTACCAAATGGCCTTTTATGGGAGCTTGCTGTGCACAATTGGTTGCCATATATCCTAGATTAAGGTGAAAGTGATAGCCTACAGGCATGATTGCTGGACTACGAATCCAGAAACTCATGTTCTGGGGACCCCGGTTCGAATCCTGCCACAGCAGAATGTTGGAATTTGATTTCAATTTAAAAATCTGGAATTACAAATCTACTGATGACCATGAAACTATTGTCAATTGTCAGAAAAACCCATCTGGTTCACAAATGTCTTTTATGGAAGGAAGTCTGCCACCCTGGTCTGGCCTACATATGACTCCAGAGCCACAGCAATGTGGTTGACTCTCAACTGCCCTTGAGCAACTAGGGATGGGTAATAAATGCTGGCCAGCCAGCAACACCCATATCCCATGATGGGTCGAATGATCTCCTCCTGCACTGAAGGGCTCTGTGATTCTATGAAATACAGGCCCAAAACATCCAGACCCATAGATAAAAAAAAGGACCAAGATTTCATAAGTCAAGTTTGCAGCCCTTACCAGCTGTATATGATCCATGAGCTACAGCTAAGAAGAGTAAAGATTGTGATTTGGATTGGTCTCAGTAAAATTATACAAGACATTATTCAAACTACAGCTGGAATACTGTTCTGATCCCATTATCTAAGGAAAAATTTAGTGTCATTTGAGGCAGTCTGGAGGAAATTCATTAGGTTGATCCCAAGTATGGAGGAATTTTCTTCTGAGAAGAGGTAGAGTAGGTTGGAGTTTAGAAGAATGAGAGGCCGCCTTATTGGATTCTGAATGGCTTTGACAGGATAGAGGCTGAGAGCTTGTTTCCCCTTGTTGGAAAGTCTAGGACCAGAGGACATAATGTCAGGGTAAAGGGCTGTCCATTTAAGACAGAGATGAGGGGGAATTTCTTCTCTCAGAGGATGATGAATCTATAGAATCCTTTACCACAGAGGGCTTAATGGGTCATTAAGTATGTTTAAGGTTGAGATGGACAGGTTTTAATCAGTAAGGGAATCAAGGGTTATAGAGATAAGGTGGGAAATGAAGTTGAGGTTTATCACATCAGCAGGAATAATAAATGTGTAGAGTATAGGGCTAATGGTAGGATTCTTAATAGCGTTGATGAACAGAGGGATCTTGGTGTATTTGTGCATAGTTCGCTGAAAGTAGGCAGTCAAGTCGATAAGGTTGTTAAGAAGGCATATGGAGTCTTAGCTTTTATTGGTAGGGGGATTAAATTTCAGAGCTGCAGCGTCATGTTGCAACTGTACAAAACTCTAGTGCGGCCGCACTTGGAGTATTGTGTGCAGTTCTGGTCCCCACATTATAAGAAAGATGTGGAGGCATTGGAGAGGGTACAGAGGAGGTTTACCAGGATGTTGCCTGGTATGGAGGGCAGGTCTTATGAAGAGAGGCTGAGGGATTTGAGGTTGTTTTCGTTAGAAAGGAGGCGGCTAAGAGGGGACCTTATCGAAACATATAAGATGATTAGAGGTTTAGATAGGGTGGACAGTGATAGCCTTTTTCCTAGGATGGAGAAAGCTAGCACGAGGGGACACAGCTTTAAATTAAGGGGTGATAGTTATAGGACGGATATCAGAGGTAGGTTCTTTACCCAAAGGGTGGTTCGGGAGTGGAATGCCCTGCCTGCGGCAGTTGTAGATGCGCCAAGTTTGGTGGCGTTTAAGAGGTTAGTTGATAAGTATATGGAAGAGAAGGGAATGGTTTAGTTTGGAGGGTCATTGCTTTTTATATTGGTCGGCGCAACATCAAAGGCCGAAGGGCCTGTTCTGTGCTGTAATGTTCTATGTTCTATGTTCTATAGATCAGTCATGATCATAGAATGATACAGTGCAAAAGCAGCCCTTTCGTCCATTCAGCCTGCACCGACATGCAATAAAAACCTGACTTCCCAACTTAATCTGAATTACCAGCACTTGGCCTATTGCTGTGAACATTATGACGTTCCAAATGCTCATCCAGATACTTTTTAAAGGATGTGAGGCAACCTGCCTCCACCACCTTCCCAGGCAGCACATTCCAGACCATCTCTCTGGGCAAAATAGTTTTCTCTTAAATCCCCGCTAAACTTTCTGCCCCTCACTTTGAACCTTCATGACTGACCCTTTAACGAAGGGAAACAGCTGCTCCTTATCCATTCTGTCCATGCCCTTCATAATCTTGTACACCTCGATCAGTTATGATCATATTGAATAGCAGGGCAGGCTCAATGGGCTGAATAGCCTGCTTCTATTGCTACGTCTTATGAAGCTAAGCCAATCTAGATGTGTTTTGTTCTTTTGGCTCGCTAATTGCATATCCCAACCCTCGACGTGCATACAACTCCCGGTTGTTAGCAGGACGATAGTTAATTCTTCTAAAGCGTGAGGCCCTTGGCTTTCTCCTGAGTTGTTTTGCTAACAATCTAAAGCCAGTGTAGACGAGATGCAATCAAGCTGGAGCTTGCCAAACGAATGGTTTTGTAACCTTTGCCAATTATTTAAGTGACTTGATGAGATTAAAGAAGCACAAGAGTTGAAACTCAGTAAATTTGTTCAAATAAGCTTTGAAAGTTTCACAATCAGTTGATTCCAAAGATTTGCAAAGCAATCTGAATCTCTGATGAAGACTTAGACTACTAAACCTGCTGCACCCCAAACTGATATTGGAGACTAAATTGCCTTGTTATACCGTTCCCACGAAGGAGAATACATTACTTGTCTTCATTTTTACCTAATTGTGGTTAACCCTACTCCACAAATTACATATAGAAGCCGGCATGGGACTGACTGATTGCAACTGAACTGCAAAACAGAACTTAAGTTCTAATGCGGGGATCCAAAAAGTTAATCTGACTCAATTAAAACAGAGACCTTCAGACTAATGTCATCGGCCATTGACATCATTAGTAAAATAAATTATCCTATCCTTCCTGAGCCGACAAAATTCTTTCCGAACCCATGCAGTTCTTGTTGGTGTTTATATGGAGACACATGATTATCATTGCCTTGACTTCCGATTTCAAACTAAACCTCATAATAGCCACTGTTGGCACAAAGAGGACAAATACGCTCACTTGGGGCTTAGATTGTTCTTGGGAAGTTTGGTTTTAAAAAGATGTATCCGATTTTTTTTTAATTCCTTCATGAGACATTGGCGTCACTGGCTGACCAGCATTTATTGCCTATGCCTTAGTTGTCCTTGTTCAGGAAACAATTGAGAGTCAACCATATTGTTATGGATCTAGAGTCATATCTAAGCTAGACTCAGTAAGGATGGCAGATTTCTTTCTGTAAAGGGCACTAGCGAACTAGGTGAGTTTTTCCCGACAATCGACAGTCAAAGCATCACTACAGTGCACAAGGAGACCATTTGGCCCATTGAGTCTGCTCTGACAACAATCCTACCCAGATCTATCCCCATAAATCCACATATCCACAAATGCTAATCACCCTAACCTATGCATCCCGAGACACTAAGGGGCAATTTAGTATGGTCAATCAACCTATCCCACACATCTTTGGAGTGTGGGAGGAAACTGGAGCACCTGGAGGAAACCCATGCATACCTGGGGAGAACGTGCAAACTCCAAACTGACAGTGATCGAAGCCAGGAATCGAACCTGGGTCCCAGGCACTGTGAGGCAGCAGTGCTAAACATTGTGCTACCCAAAATGGTTTCATGGTCATCAGGAGATACTTAATTCCAGATATCTTTTTCTGAATTCAAATTCCACTACCTGTCATGGCGGGATTTGAACCCAGGTCCCCTGAACACTAGCTGAGTTCCTGGATTAATAATCCGACAATAAAACCACCGGGCCGTCGTCTCCTCTTAATGCTTAATATCCCAAACATTCTTCAGTTATTTTCCGAGGTATCAACAGAATAGTTGTTACTACCACACAAGTAAATTGAAATATGGAATCAACAATAGAGGCAAAAGAAATTGGGGATTGAGGCAGATTACATAATATTAAATAAGATCTGAGTTGGTAACTTGCCAAGAAGTTAATGTTTTCCTCATTGAGAAGCCACAAGGCTACTTGATATGTGCCATTGGGTGACCAGATTGTGTTAAAAAATAATTCTCATAAACTCTTGCTACTTACTAATTTTCAATTTGTAAAAAAAAATTCAACGTCCTTGTTCCACCATCACCAAAGTCTGGCAAAATTCCCTACACCGCTTCCCCCCCTCCTTCGCCCCCAATCAAAATATGGAAGTGAATATTGTTAGGAGCAGGAGCAAGATGATGAACTGTCTCCCCTTTATTTAATCGCTGTGCTGCAGAAGCCGTTTTTAAAAAATTATTTTCCCCATAACTGCCTTTTCTAATCCAAATGTATTTACTTCTGAAGATAGAATCAATCAAACCAGGTTTTCCAGGGTCAAAGAAATAAAAAGCTTATTATTTTCTTAAAAAAATGAGAAAAAGGTAACAAAAACAGAATGGCGTGCACACACACATACAAATCTTTGAAGTAAGAGAAGTTAAAGTTCAAATAAAAGTTAAAAGAATGAATGATTAGATGTTTTGCTTGCCTTTGAGACACATATAGTTCAATATTGTGGCAATTTGAAGTGAGATAGATTTCTTTAAAATCCTGGCATTCAACTGAAGTTGAGGTAACTGCACTTTGCTGTAGACAATTGTAACTTCAGAGAGAGAAAGATAGAGAGAGAGAGAGAGAGAGATTCCTAATGATTTCCTCCAGTAGTATTTTCAGATGACTTTGCTTATTTATCTCTCTTTATTTGGCTTGACAAAACAAGATCTTAAATCTTCCGTTTGCACATTTCAAGAAACCAGTTCCAGTAACATACCTTCCACTTTTTAAATTTTTCATCTTAAAAAGCTTGAATACATTTCTGGACAGTAGAAACCAACATGATATGAGGGTCATTCATGGGGTTTCATATAGTTACGTGTCTAATGGAGGTAGCTGGCTGGTTTACAGTTTTTAATACTTTTATTCTACATTAAAATTCAATACTTTGCATTCCTAATGTCTTCCCTTCAAGAGTCCCTGTCTGTGGATGATCTTGATTCCCCTTCCCTCCTTTCCCCTACCCCATGTAGAATTCCATAAAATAAAACAGAAAAGGCTCGGAAAACTCAGCAGACCTGGCAGCATCTGTGGACAGAGAAAAGAGAGTTACCCTTGGAAACCCATTTTGAGACTTCTTCACAATGAAAAAGATTGTGAAAAATGATGGAGTTTATACTGTTTATGAGAGGGTAGAGCAAAGTAGGTCAGAGAGAAGTGGAAACTTGAAGTGATTTGGCAAAGATATTACAAGGCAAAGGGAAATTTAATGAAAGGGTTAAAGATTGAAGAAGGTGCTGAAACTAGCATGATGGTGTGAAATTTCAAGCAATTATCACGGCAGGTCTGCGAAAGTGGTCAAATTACATTGTCAGGTATCAGGTGTCTCGTGGTAGCCATCTTTAGCCAATGTCTTTTCTTGTATATTTTAACAAAGAAAGTCCTCCTTAAGCAGTTCAATGTGTTTTTGGTTTGCTGGTGAAGTTATAGATAGATTATATTAAGTTACAATTTTTCATCATTGTGATAGCAATGATCAAGTTGCTGATCAATGTCAATGTTCAAGTGAAGACTAGAAAGCATTGAGTGACTGTCACTGTGTAAATTGCAAAGTTGTAAGCAAATTTAGTAATTCAAACGATGTTAGGAGAACAAAGGTTTCTCTATATAGAGTGTAATCTCACCAGCCGTTCATGTCCCACTGCTGTTACAGGCAAGGATGGAGAATTTGGCATTCAAAATTGTAACTTATTGAGGTCTACCTATCACTTCACCAGTGAACCAAAAACATATTGAACTGCTTAAAATGGACTTGCTTTGTTGAAACGTACAAGAAAAGACATTAGCTAAAGATGGCTACCACCAGGCATCTGATATCTGACAATGTAAGTTGAACACTTTTCTGGATTGCATTGCAGACCTGCCCTGATACATTGCAGCCAAACCTCTGTTCACTGCAGTGGGATCAGAAAATCCCATCGGTGTAAATGGCAGGTGATTCACATCCATTGATTCTAGCGCTGGATTGCAAACTTTAACTTGCCCCATTCTTGTTATTTTATAGAATATATTGTTGTCCAGAGAAACCAAGTCTGTCACACATTTGAAGGGCTATTATTGGTCCAACTGTGATTATTTTTGAACATTTCAATAGATCTGTCGTTCTTTCTCAAGAAGTTTTTGCTGGTAGTCTTTGTTTTAAGCCATTAACCCACCTAGCACAAACTCCATCGTTTCAGCCCCATCACATCTCTGTAACCTCCTCCAGCCCACAGCTCTTTGGGATCTCTGCATTGTTCCAAGTCAGTCCTTTTTGATCATCCCAGATTACTCTATTGAAGGACAGCACAGTGGCTGCAGTACCACCTCACAGCTCTAGGGACCTGGGTTCAATTCCAGCCTCGGGTGACTGTCTGCGTGGAGTCTGCACTTTCTCTCTGGGTCTTTATGGGTTTCCTCTGGGTACTCTGGTTTCCTCCCTCAGTCCAATGATGGTTAGGTGGATTGGCCATGCTAAATTGTCTCTTAGTGTTGATGGATTAACAGGGTAAATATGTGGGGTTACTGGATAGGGCTGGGTGGGTGGGATTGTTGTTAGTCAATGGGCAGAATGGCCTCCTTCTGAACTGTAGGGATTCTGTTCTATTCTGTCCACCATGTTTTCAGCTGCTTAAGTTTTAAGTTAAGTTTATTTATTCCTGTCACAAGTAAGCTTACATTAACATGCAATGAAGTTATTGGGAAAATCCCCTAGTCGTCAGACTCTGGTGCCTGTTCATGTACACTGAGGGAGGATGCAACATTGCCAATGCACCTAACCAGCACATTTTTCAGATTGTGGGAGGAAACTCTAGCACCCGAGGAAACCCATGTCAACACAGAGAGGATGTGCAGACTCCACATAGACAGTGACCCAAGCTGGAAATCGAACCTGGGTCCCTGGCGCTGTGAGGCAGCAGTGCTTAGGCCCTGAGCTCTGGACTTTCTCCATCTCTTACTCCAACTCTAAGACCTAACTTTAAAACTTAGCCCTTTATCTTGACTGGACATTTGAGGAACAACTCCTTATGATGTGGCTCATGTGTCAAATTACGAAAGACCTTCCAACATCCAACTATATTGAAGGGCCTTTATAAATGAACATTGCGGTTGGTGATGGCTATTTCTACAGATCAAAACCAAGAGTTTGGGAATGGAGCGGTCATGTGCATTTCATGCTACCATGTTGGCACATAGAACCCTACAGTGCAGAAAGAGGCCCTTTGGCCCATCAAGTCTACACCAAACACAATCCCACCCAGGCCTTACTGCCCTATCCCTACATATTTTACCCGCTATCCCTCTAATCTAAGCATCTCAGGACACTAAGGGCAATTTCAACATGGCCAATCAACCTAACCCGCACATCTTTGGACTGTGGGAGGAAATCGGAGCACCTGGAGGAAACCCACGCAGATACTGAGAGAATGTGCAAATTCCATACAGGCACTGACACAAGCCGGGAATTGAACCCAGGTCCCTGGAGCTGTGAAGCAGCAGCTACCATGCCACCCCATATGGAGAACAGACATTTGTGAAAGTGGTATGTGTTCCTCATTAAAAATCCTATTGAAGATTTATCCCATAGCAAAGAGACAACTTGTATTCAAATCTAATGTAAGAGCTAAATTGTTTTTTTTTTAGCAAAACCCAACAGAGTGAGAGCGAGCGTCGCTGGTGATTTATTGATCTTCCATTTGGGAATGTTCTAATTATATAATACTCTAGTGGTTGTCCATGATCGACCATTGACTGATTGTCCCTTACCTGCAGTGTGGAATAAAATAAATCTTCCCAGCATCGTGAATGCTGGCATTAGCGATACAAAAAGACGCAGTAATTAGTCTGCATCGGAATAACATTTGGTCCCTCCTGGTGCAACAGGGAAATCTAAAAATGTCCCAGAGGAATTGTGAGTGAATTCTATTCCAGTGAGTCTCTGAATGACAAGCTAATCAAAAGGTGACAGGGAGCTTCAGGTAGACAGGCAGGGATTAATTCAAGGTCGCAGCAGTGGAAATAAACATCGCCTTTTGAATAAAGTATTAGGTCCTCGTCTCTTTTTTTTTGTTGTTGGAATAAACAGCATGTTTTCAGGAACAGGGGGAAGTCGGCGCCAAGACAGACCATCTGTTCTGTGTCAAACAAAAAAAATGTAAAACTCTCCACTGCCCACTCTGTCAAATATCTTTCCAAATTTCTCCTTTTTTTTCAACTCCAGGCTGCTTGGATAACTGCCCCACACATTCACCATCTTCTGCATAAAGCACTGAAAAAAACATCTCTCTGATGTCCTCCTCTCTCATTTAAGCTGCTGTCTTCAGCTCCACTATTTGTGTCAAGCTCAAACATATTGCCAGAGTTCAGCTTATTTATTCCCTTAAGAATATTTAAGAAGATGTTATGATACTGGGCCTTTAAGGGATGTATTAGCATCGTGCTTTTTGTGAGGGGTATGTTTAAAATTCAGTTATGTTTTATGCGGTGTTGATTTGTCTGCACCAGGTAGCTCACATGATGAGAAAGCAGGTTAATGGTTGGTTAGATGTGTTTGTTTTAATCTGAGATAATGCATAGTTATTTATTTTGTTTTTTTCCCTGGTGTTTCAGAGGAGCTTCATTGACAGGGACAGAGTCATGGAAGTAGGTGGAGCTAAGCTTGCAGGGAAAGCACACAGCTCTCTTTTATTTTAAACAATCAATTTTCTTCCTGCTCCAGAAAGAAGCCAGAGGTGTCTTTCTCTCTCTCTCTCTCTCGCTCTCTCTCAGGGGGCTGCTGTTTGGGACCTGCTAGGAGAAATAAGTCTCTCTCTTTCTCTCCAGAAGTATAGTGGAGGCTTGTGGACTGGTAGTCCAAGTATAAGTATGTAAGCCTGAGTTTTTGCTTACAGATTTTGAAGAAGAGTTTAAGCCTAGAAAAGGAACATTGCTTGCATTGGAACCAGTAAAGATAGGTTAAAGTTAGCAGTTAAGAATGATATTTTATCTTGTTTAAATATTTTAATTGGTAAAAGTTAGCTAATTTAGTTTAGCTAAACTGCATTAGCTAAACTGCATTGTTAAAAAAAAGATTGTTTCGATAAAAGCTTCCTAATGTGTCAATGGAATCACATGTTGGCCATACCAGATAAGGATGGCAGATTTCATTCCCTAAAAGATATTAATGATCCAGATGGGGTTTTTACAACAGACAGCAATGGATTTGTGCAGTGGAATCATAGCAGGTGAGACAGGACCGTGCAAAGATCCATTGATTTTCCCATCTCTGATATTCGTTCGACTTTCAATTCCTGATTTTGTTCTAAATTCAATTCAAATTCTACCATCATCCAGAACAGGATTCAGAGTTGTTTGCCCAGAGCACTACTCTGGGGTCTCTGGATCACCAGTCCAGTGACAATACCACTATGCCACTGCCTTCCCATTTGTGGTCCATCCCATTGGCTATCTGCAACCCAACATCCAGTTGACCTTCCTTACCATTGCTGGTGATGGTGTGTCACTCCAATCATCCCCCAGATATCCTCCCTGTCCTGTAATTTAAACTCACTCAATTTCTATTATCACTGTTGGTTTCGTTATTCAAGTCTCCCTGTTCTGAAAGTGGTGGGCAGCATATTGAAGTCATAAAGTTCACTCCAGCTAAATTAAAAAATGTCAAACATTCACAATTACTCTAGTGCCCCATTCTATGCACGCTTTGGGTAAAGAAATTTCCCCTGAATTCCCTTTTGAGTGTATTAATGACTAATATTAGTGCCTCAAATTAGTGTCCCCTTATCCTGGTCTCCCTGAACCCAGTTTAACTAAACCCAAACATTAATTCAAAGCAATATAATTAAGAAAGGAGTGAGACATCTTATCCCCCATTAATGCCAAATTAAAAATAATTGTTGGAATCCATTCAAGATTCATGACATATTTTGAAGTTTCTCCTCTGGTACTTAGGTATATTCTCTGCATCCTTTCTTTCCATCTCTCCCGATGTGACCAGAAGTGTCCAAAATATTCCACATGTGGGAAGACCATCATTTTATAGAGGTTTATTATTATTATTATTATTATTATTATTATTACCACCTCCTGGTGTTTGCCTTAAAATTTATTTATGAAAGGTAGGCACCACAACATTTATTGCCCATAGCCAGTTGCCCTTGTTCAGAGCCTATTTAAGAGTCAACCACATTGCTGCAGGGCTGGACTCACATGTTGGCCATACCAGATAAGGATGGCAGATTTCATTCCCTAAAAGATATTAATGATCCAGATGGGGTTTTTACAACAGACAGCAATGGATTTGTGCAGTGGAATCATAGCAGGTGAGACAGGACCGTGCAAAGATCCATTGATTTTCCCATCTCTGATATTCGTTCGACTTTCAATTCCTGATTTTGTTCTAAATTCAATTCAAATTCTACCATCATCCAGAACAGGATTCAGAGTTGTTTGCCCAGAGCACTACTCTGGGGTCTCTGGATCACCAGTCCAGTGACAATACCACTATGCCACTGCCTTCCCATTTGTGGTCCATCCCATTGGCTATCTGCAACCCAACATCCAGTTGACCTTCCTTACCATTGCTGGTGATGGTGTGTCACTCCAATCATCCCCCAGATATCCTCCCTGTCCTGTAATTTAAACTCACTCAATTTCTATTATCACTGTTGGTTTCGTTATTCAAGTCTCCCTGTTCTGAAAGTGGTGGGCAGCATATTGAAGTCATAAAGTTCACTCCAGCTAAATTAAAAAATGTCAAACATTCACAATTACTCTAGTGCCCCATTCTATGCACGCTTTGGGTAAAGAAATTTCCCCTGAATTCCCTTTTGAGTGTATTAATGACTAATATTAGTGCCTCAAATTAGTGTCCCCTTATCCTGGTCTCCCTGAACCCAGTTTAACTAAACCCAAACATTAATTCAAAGCAATATAATTAAGAAAGGAGAGACTCAATAGTTAAAACCACCTGAGACTTTTAATAACATCATTGCCCTCCTATTCTCTTCATGGCATGGTGACACAGTGGTTAATTCTGCTGTCTCATAGTGCCAGGGACTTGGTCTGATTCCTGGCTTGGGTTACTTTCTGTATGGAGTCTGCACATTCTCTCCACGTCGGCTTGGGTTTCCTCTGGGTGCGCCAGTTTCCTCCTGATGATAGACATGCTGGTTAGGTGCATTGGCCATGCTAAATTATCCCTCAGCATTCCCAAACAGGCGCTGGAGTTTAGTGACGAGGGGGTTTTCACAGTAACTTCATTGCAATGTTAATGTCAACCTACTAATAGCGTTAATAAATAAACTTTAACTTTAAAAACTGCTTCAAACTGCTGTTGCACAGCAAGCAGGTTCTTGCAGAGAAGCTGAACAATAAGATAAAAGATTTAACAAAATGTACTTTTACCTTGTATTCCCCTTTTTGTTTATGCCGTTAAATGCATCAAAGAATTCACTGCAAATAGCTGTCTGCAAGTTGATACCGGATAATGTTTGGGGGCCAATTATCCATCAACATCTCATTAATATTATTGAACCATCATTTTACCAAAATACTTTGTTGGGCTGAGTAAACATTGCTTCTTTAGTTGCAGGAATGGAACTTAACTGGCCGCTGTCAGCAATAGCTCCTAAATCAGAAGGTGCGGGATTATCCACACTCAGAGATTTGAGCACAAAAATGCTCAGAATTCTCTGACCTCGCCGGCAGCTGGTATTCTCCAGTCCCGCTGCAGTGAGATTTGGCTGAGTGCCAAGTTCTCCATTCTCCCTGGCAGCAGTGATAGGATGAAGGAGATTGGAGAGTCCTGCTGATAGGCTGATGCTCCAGCGCTGCATAGAGGGAGTGCTGCATTGTCAGGGGTGCTGTCTTTCACACGTGGAAGCTTATCGTGCACAGGATTACTTTGTAAAAACTCATTTTATAGTGTGTGACTGTCACTGATTGCGCCAACATTTAATACCCACGCCTAACCACGCTCCATTACAGAGGGCATTTGAAAGTCAGCTGCGAATCTGGAGTCACGCACAGGTCAGACCAAGTCAGGACGGCAAATTTCCTTCTCTCAAGGGAATTAGTTTTTTCACGAGGGAATAGTTGAGGTTACAGGGTCATTAGATTGGTTCCACTGGTCGGCGCAACATTGAGGGCCGAAGGGCCTGTACTGCACTGTAATGTTCTGTGTTCTACGTTAATTAGTGAACCACTTGGGTTTTTATAATAATCAACTTATTAGACTTTAAATTCCAGGAAAGTGATGGCCTCGCGGTATTATCATTGGACTATTAATTATTAAACTCAGCTAATGTTCTGGGGGCCTTTGTTTGAATCCCGCCACAGCAAACAGTGAAATTTGAATTCATTAAGAAATATCTGGAATTAAAATCTACTGATGATCATGAAATCATTGTCAATTGACAGAAAAAGCCATCTGGCTCACTATTGTCCTGGGGAAGGAAATCTGGCGTCCTTATCTGGTCTGGCCTATGTGGGACTCCAGAGCAACATGGTTGACTCTCAACTGCCGTCAGGCAACTAAGGATGGGCAATAAATGCTGGGCAGCCAGTGGCACCCATGTTCCATGAATGAATAAAAAAAATGTTTTCCTGCCTTGGCAGGATTTGAACCAAGGTCCCCAGATCTTGCGCTGGACCTCTGGATTACTAGTCCAATGACAATACCACTGTGCTACTGCCTCTCCTTTAGCTTTTGCATTTCTGACATTACAACATGCTTCATAGTATTTCATTAGCTGCAAAGTGTTTTTGGAGACATTCTGGGCAAAAAAGGCTCTACATGAAGCACATTTGCTTCTTGGTGTACTCTGAGTTTCTAAGAGTTGCCTCTGGCTTGAACCCCAAATCAAGGAAAAGTAGAGGGGGTTGTTCCAGAAAACTGTTTCATTATGCAATGTCCACACATTGTGCTGGTCCAATTGTGAAAGTGGTCAATTCTGTATCCTGTAGAGTACAAAGAGGTCTAACCTTGCGTGCTTGTCATTTCAGATGACAATGGCAAAGGAAATGCAAGCCTGGCAGATGCTTAAGCAGAGGGAAGTGGATGGAACTCTGTTCTACACAGTGGCTGCAAAGGAGACACAAGCGAAAGGATATGGCTAAACAACCTGGAGGTCGATTGGCTCAGGACTTAAGCAAGATTATGGAAGCACTTGAAAAAGGTACGTTCAGTCTTTCTCCTTCTTTCCCGAAAAACATTAATGTGCAACATAAGGAACTATTCCAAATCCAGGTAATTACATTGAGGTCAAAGCCAACTTTCTTTGTATCCATTTGCATGTGGAGCCTCCTAATTACACACTTATATGATTATATCAAATATAATGATGCAAATGAAAGGAAAATGTATTTTTATTTTATTGTGTGGAGAACTGGCAAAGAAAATGTTACTTTGATGAACATGTAGTTAACGCAAAGTTACAGTGAGGCAGCAATTAATGTTGACATCAAGATTTCTTCACTATTCATTCACGGGATTATTATATATTCATCCCCATTCAAATTTATTCTCATTTATGGCTCTGGAGTCACACGTAGGCTAGACCAAGTAAGGACAGCAGATTTCCTTCCCTAAAGGACATTAGTGAACCGGATGGGTTTTTCCAACAATGGTTTTTTGATTATTGGACTCTTTGTTCCAGATTTTTATTGAATGCAAATCTCACCACGCACCATGGTGGGATTCAAACCTCGGTCCCCAGAGCATTACCCTGGGCCTCTAGATTGCTAGTCCAGTGGCAATACCTCTGCACCACCGCCTTCCTGCCCTAAGCCTCAATATTAAGCATTGAGGGCTTTGCATCAGACTCTCGTTTTGCTCCCTGTCTAACCTTATATATCACTGACCACTGGTTAGGTTAGATTACAACCAATTACTAGGACTCGCTGAGATGTAGGACATTTTAATTCACGAATGACTGATAACTTACACGTGGGCCTCCATCCTGCTCCATCTTTCCGATGAGTGAGTACACGAGTTTGAGTTTAATGTTTTACGTAAAATGAGTGAGTTAGTTCCTCTGTAGCAGTTTACAGAAAGGTACACGTTCAACACCATTGATGGAGAGAATGTGACTTCTCCTCCTGTTTTAAAATCATATCACTTTAAAGAAAACATTGCGAGAAGTTGGCAAGATGGTGCCAGTGGCTCATTGTGGATTATTCCCCATTCAAACCTGTTCTAAGCTACCAGATCTCAAAACTCATTTGAAAGGAGATAGCTATTGTCCCCATTCAGACTTTTGACATACTCTGTAGCATCACCAACCTCCATTCTTACCTTCCCCTGTCTTTAAACCCACATTGTCAGTGGCTCCAATCTTAAATTATTTCAATAGTCTCCTTACTGATTTCCTAAATCCGATTGAATCCATAGAATCTCTACAGTGTAAAAGGAGGCCATACAACCCATCAAGTCTGCATACACTGTTCGAAAGGGCACCTTACTTAGGCCCTATCCCCCTAACACCATGCATTTACCATGGCTAATCCACCTAAACTGCACATATTGGACTATAAGGGGCAATTTAGCATGGCCAATCCACCTAACCTGCAAACCTCTGGACTTTGGGAGGAAAGCGGAGCACCTGGAGAAAACCCACGCAGACACAGGGAGAAAGTACAAGTTAGGGATACATGTTCATAGCTCCTTGAAAGTGGAGTCACAGGTGGACAGAGTGGTGAAGAAGGCATTCGGCATGCTTGGTTTTATCGGTCAGAACAGTGAATACAGGAGTTGGGACGTCTAGTTGAAGTTGTACAAGACATTGGTAAGGCCACACTTGGAACAGTCTGTAGAGTTCTGGTCACCCTATTATAGAAAGGATTTTATTAAACTGGAAAGTGTGCAGAAAAGATTTATTAGGATGCTACTTGAGTTATAAAGAGTGGCTGGATAGATGGGGACTTTTTGTCTGGAGCATAGAAGGCTGAGGGGTGATCTTATAGAGGTCTATAAAATAATGAGGGGCACAGATCAACTGGATAGTCAATACCTGTTCCTAAAGGTAGGGAGTCTAAAACTAGAAGGCATTGTTTTGAGGTGAGAGATACAGAAATGTCCAGAGAGGGGCAATTTTTTCACACAGATGGTTGTAAGTGTCTGGAACAAGCTGCTACAGGGAGTAGTATAGGTGTGTACAATTTTGTCTTTTTAAAAAGCATTTAGACAGTTATATGGGTAAGATGGGATAAAGGAATATGGTCCAAACGCGGGCAACAGGATTTAGCTTTCAAACAAAAGGGTGGCACGGACAAGTTGGGCCAAAGGGCCTGTTTCCATACTATAAACCTCTATGACCTCCCACAGTCAGTCACCCAAAGTCGAAATCAAGCCCATGTCCCTGATGCTGTGAGTTTATTATTGTCACAAGTAGGCTTACATCAACACTGCAATGAAGTTTCTATGAAAATCTCCCCTTACCACATTCCAGCATCTCTTTGGGTACACTGAAGGAGAATTTAGCATGGCCAATGTACCTAACCAGCATATCGTTCAGACTGTTCAAGGAAACTGGATACACACAGATACGGAGAGAACGTGCAGACTGTGCACAGACAGTGACCCAAGCTGGGAATCGAACCCGGATCCCTGGCGCTGTGAGGCAGCAGTGCTAACCATTGTGCCACCGTGTCGTGCCAAAGGTGGTGCTAACCATTGTGGTTCCCCCGTGTTACATAAACTCAACTCAGGCTAAATTTTTGCCCCCTTTCCCCCATAGGAATAATCTCGCTGTGACCTTTATTCCATCTCATCCCAGCCTCAAAATCTTCTTATTGTTTTGGTTAGTTCTCCTGATTTTCCTCCTTAGGCTCTGAATTTGTCCCACCTTCATGGTGAAATACCCCAGGAGGCTTTGAGAGCGCAAGGATATGTTTGGAATTATATGTTTGTATCAGAGAATCATAGAACCCCTACTGTGCAGAATAAGGCCATTTGGCCCATCAAAACTGCACAATCCCATCTAGGTCCTATCCCGTAACCCCATGCATTTACCCCAGCTAGTCCTCCTGACACAAAGGGACAATTCAACATGGCCAATCCACCTAACCCTCACATCCTTGGATTGTGGGAGGAAACCGGAGCACCCATGTAGACACAAGTAGGAACGTGCAAACTTCAGATAGACAGTGATCCAAGGCCGGAATCGAACTTGGGTCCCTGGTGCTGGGAGGCATCAGTGCTAACCACTGTGCCACCCTGCTGCCACTGTGCCGCCCCAACTTGCCACCCTGGAATATCAATCAGAATATAGGTCTGAGGCGGTGAGTGGGTGTTGAATGGGATGGAGCGTATTCTTTATACTGAGTTTGATAAGTTCTCCCCTATACTGAGTTTGATAAGTTCTCCTTTCAAAACGGCAGAAGTTTTCAACAAGGCCCCAGTTGTGTAGCTTACTAACTGAGCGATGAGCTCTTTGAGGCCTGTCAATTTCAGCTCCTCTTAACAGAGAGGATATGGAACAGTGGATTGGTAATAAAACACAAAAGCGTACCTCTGTGTCTTCAAAAGCCAGTCTTCCACAATCAGACTTCCCTTAACTCATTAATCTGAACATTTCAGTTCTAATTGAATAGCAAGCAACACTGATACATTTTGTCAGGTAATTGGGGAACTGGGTGAGTGAGAATCAAAGTGTAGATCTGTCACAGGAATAAAAAGTCCCTTTTAACTAATATTATTTTTTTGATTGAGAGATGCTGGGTTTAAATGCCGCCTCACTGATTGCAAAGGAGCCCTGAATCCATTAAAGTTCTGTTCAGGAAGTATGAACTGACAGCTGTCAGGATGTGCTATCCATTTGGCTGAGTAAGCACTAAGTGTGAGGATTGTGCTTTGAAGGTGTGGAAAGGTTCTCCAGGCTTGTCTCTGGAGGCTAAATTTTAACAGCTGACAGGGACTTGGGTGGAAAAGTGCTTGGGGAATGCAGCCATTGCTGGTACAAGGCACAAGACAGAGCCCACAGGTAATATTCTCACCCATGGATAGAAAGTTTATAGCTTTCAGTTCCACACCAGGATACCAAACTACAATACAAGCCAACACTCCAATGCACTAGTGATGGAATACAAGCTTTTGGATGAAGTGTTAAAGATTAATTCAGTGCAGACAGAAACCATTCAGCCCATTAATCCGTGCTGGCTCTTTGAATAGAGTAAACTGGGACTGTTCTCCCTGGAAACACAGAGGCTGAGGGGCGACCTGATAGAAGTTTATAAAATTATGAGATAGGGTGAACAGTTGGAAACTTTTTGCCAGGGCAGAAATGACAATTGCAAGGGGGCACAAGTTCAAGATAAAGGGGGAAAGGTTCAGTGGAGATGTGCGGGCAAGTTTTTTTTACACAGAGGGTGGGGGGGGCCTGGAACGCACTGCCAAGTGATTGAGGCAGTTACGTTAGGCACATTTAAGACTCACCTTGACAGGTATATGAACAAGTGGGGAATAGAAGAATATAAGTGGTTCATTTAGATAGGTAAACGTGGTCAGCAGAGACAAGGAGGACCAAAGGGCATGTTCCTATGCTGTACTGTTCTTTGTTCTCTATAATCGTGTCCCTACAGTTCAGAAGGAGGCTATTTGACCCATCGAGTCTGCACCAACTTGTCAACAGAGCATTTTACCCAGGCTCTTTTCTCTTGCCTTATCTCTGTAATCCCATACATTCACTACGGCTAATCCTCCTAACCTACACATCTTGGGACACTAAGGAGCAATTGAGAATGGCCAATCCCTTTAACCCACACATCTTTGAACTGTGGAAGGAAACTGGAGGAAACCCACGCAGACATGAGGAGAACGTGCAAACTCCACACAGATAGTTACCCAAGGCCAAAATTGAATCAGGATCCTTGGCGCTGCAAGATGGCAGTGAAAACCACTGTACCAATGTACTGCCCATGCTAGAGCTATCCATTTAAATCCTGCTTTTCCCCTTATACTTGAAAAATATTTTCTCCAGAGAAGTTTAATCATTTTGTTTTGTTCACTCTTGGGTGGTGAGCATCTTTTTTTTGACTTTCATGCAATGTGGGTGTCACTGAGGGCAGCATTTGATGTGTGGGCTTGGCAGATTGGCCATGCTAAAACGATCCTAGTGTCAGAGGAATTAGTAGGGTAAATATGTGAGATTACGGAAATAGGGCCTTGGTAGCATTGTAGTTGGTACAGACTCAATGGGCCGAATGGCCTCGTTCAGCACTGTAGGGATTCTAGAATTCTATGAATCCTAATTTCCCTTTGAACTGGATGCCTTTTCAGGATAGTTAAGCATCAAACCACACCATTGTGGGCCTGGAATCACACGTAGACCAGACCAGGTAAATATGGCGGATATTTTTCCCTAGGAAGCATTAGGGCACCAGGTGGCTCCGAAGAAGAGACATACGGATTCCAAACGTGGGCCCGCATCTTCCGGCCGTTCTCTTCGTCGGGATCTTCTGCTCCTGAAAATGGCAAAGCCCGCTGCAGGTTTCCCAGTAGAATGGGAAGCCCTGTTGACAGTGATGTGACCAGAAGGTCTCACTCCAGCCAATGGTGGGCCACCTCTCTCACCACAATTTACGCCACGGTGGGGGGTGCATGGAAAATCCCCGCCTCTGAACACTGTTTCTCTCTTCGGACCTGTTGGCTGTTTCCAGCACTTCTTGTTTTTATTTCAGATCTCTAACACCCTCGGTATTTTGGGTTTATTTTAGTGACCCAAATGGGGTTTTCTTTACTGAGAATCAAAAGATTGTTTCACAGTCGCTGTCACCGAAACTCCAGATTTATTATTTGAATTTCAATTCCACCAGCCACCACGGAATCATTGAATGCCTACAGTGCAGAAGGAGGCCATTTGGCCCATCGAATCTGCACCAAGCACAATTCCACCGAAGCTCTATCCCCCAATCCTGCATATTTACACTCCTAAGCCCCTGACACTAAATGGCAATTGAGCCAATAAACCTAACCCGCACATCTTTAGAGTGTGGGAGGAAACCAGAACACCCGGAGGAAATACATGCAGACACGGGGAGAACATGCAAACTCCACACAGACAGTGAACCAAGCCAGGAATCGAACCCAGATTCCTGGCGCTGTGAGACAGCAGTGCTAACTGCTGTGCCAGCGTGCCATCCCATCGGAGTGGAAACTGTGGGCATCGATCCCACGATCTCTCACATGCAAAGCCAGAGCTGTCCATTTGAGCTAATTCTCCCAAGCTATCTGTTTCCCCACCCCACACTATCCAACACAACTCCACTCAACACAACTCAATACCCTCCCGTGCAAAAAACAGCCCCAACCAACTCTTGGGGCGCTGGATTACTAGTTCAGTGACATTCCATTCAGCAACCATCTCCACCTCCCCACTATTCCCCCTCCTCCTCCACACCCCATTCCTCCTACTCCTGCCAACCCCCTTATAGATGGTGGACAGACATTGTGAAGTTCATGCAGTTCTGGTCACTATTTTACAGGAAGAACGGTAATTGCTCTGGAGAGAATGCGAAGGAGGTTTATAAGAATGTTGCCAGAGCTAGAAAAATGTAGCTATGAGGAGAGATTGGATAGGTTGGGGTTATTTTCCTTGGAACAAAGAAGGCAGTGGAGTGACTTGATAGAGGTGTAAAAAGTTATAAAGGGAAGCGATAGAGTGGACAGGATAAAATTGTTTTCCTTGGTGGAGAAATTTCGAACCGGGGACATAGATGCAAGTTAAATAGTAGTAGGGGTCGAGGGGACATGAGGAAGAATTCTTTTTAATGCAGAGAGTGGGGAGGGGGGAAGGTGTCTGGAATTTGCTACCTAAGTTGCTGGTGAAGGGAGAGACCTTAAACTTTTTAAAAAGTTCCTGGATCTGTACTTTAAGTGCTTCATGCTATAGGGGATATGGGCTGAGTGCAGGAAGGTAGGATTCTAAAAGGCACCCTGCAATGCAGAAGAGGCCATTTGGCTCATCAAGTCTGCATTGATTCTCTGTCAGGGTATTTTACCCAAGCCCTCTCCCCTGCCCTATCCCTGAAACCCTAACACAGCTAGTCCCACCTAATCTGGACATCCTATGACACTAAATTTAGCTGTGTATCTTTGGGCCGGCATGGACAAGTTGGGTCGAATGGCCTCCTCCTTTGCTGTGGTTCTAAATCAGGAGATGAGTTACTCACCACAGAATCCCCAGCCTCAGACCTGTTCTTGTAGCCACAACGCTGATGTAGCTGGCTTAGTACATTTCTAGTTAATGGTATCCCTACGATGTTGAGAGATTTACAAAATAATGACAGGATTTGATAAATAGGGAGAAATCGTTTCCAGTGGCAAGTGAGTGGGAAGCCAAAGGATTAAGACAAAATAATTTGTGAAAGAACGTGGGGAGAAATAAGCAGAATTTATTTGTCATGATGAAATATTGTGCCCACACAGAAAGGAAAATTTAATCGTCCTTTTCAAAGAGGGTTCTGTGAAAAGGAATAAAATTACAAGTTTACAGGAAAAGAGTAGAGGATTTGAACTGATCGGCTAGTTATTTTAAATAGCAAGCACAAACCACAACGGGACCAATGTTTTATCAGAAGGATCTCTTTAAATGGAAAGTTAAATAGAACAGTATAGCACAAGTCCTTCAGCCCTCGATGTTGTGCCAAGCTTTGTCCGAAACCAAGATCAAGCTCCCTATCATTCTGGTGTGCTCCACGTGCCTATCCAATAACCGCTTGAAAGTTCCCAAAGTGTCCAACTCCATTATCACAGCAGGCAGTCCATTTCAAACCCCAACCACTCTCTTTGAGTAAAGAATGCAGACAATAAAAATAGAACAAAACTTACTCCAACTTATGAATCAAAGAAAGAGTTTAATAAAGAAACATCATTACTCCAAACGCTGGGCCAATCCAAACTCTCCACAATTCCAAACAGGTTCTTATTTATAGTGAGTCAGCTGGTCAGCTGACTATTACATCATTCTTTAATTGGTTCCGTGGTCAGCTGACTCTTACAGCCAGTTACCATTGGTCATATTACATCCAATAAAAGCTGTCACTGTTACATTCTAACCGCTAATGATAATGTGTGCTGCATCTTTCTATGACTCCAAGTTTTGAGCCACTTTCCTTGTGAATGTGAAGATTGGACATGTAGCCATCTGTAGTTATTTTGATTATCACACCAGAAAGAAAGATTGGAGTTTTTTTTATAATACCCTTGTGATGGCTGGAAACGCCTGAATGTGCTTCACAGTTGATGGATTACTTTTGAACTGTCAGGTAGCTTTTTCTATCCCAAAGGTTATGTCCAATGGCAGACGGGAAAGTGGGAGTAATTCCCACTAGAGATAGGGACAGCTGCACACGTGAGATCTTACCCAATTTAGCTCATTAATCCTCAAATCCCATAGAATCCCAAAATGCAGAAGAAGGCCATTTGACCCATTAAATCTGCATCGACCACAATCCCACCAAGGTCCTATTTGTATAACCCCACATATTTACCTGCTAACCCACCCCCTCCCCGACACTAAGGAGCAATTTAATATGACCAATCAAGTTACCCAGTGCATCTTTGGACTGTAGGAGGAAACCAGAGCGTCTGGGGGAAACCCTCGCAGACACGGGGAGAACGTGCAGACTCCGCACAGACAAGTGGCCCAAGCTAGGAATTGAACCTGGGTCCCCGTGAGGCAGTAATGCTGATCACTGTGCCGCCGTGCCATCCCATGCAGCCACAAGGAGCATCTCCAACCTGAAGGCAGAGCGGGCAGGAAGGTGGCCCACCCCCTCCCCCACCATCACCTCATGGGCTCCGATATTGGGCATCATATTTGAATGGTTTCCAGTGGCCATTCACTTATCTATTCTGTTCCTTGGTTTCCCCCTGTCCTCCAGTCCCTGGCTCAGTCTCCCCTCCCTATCCCCCACTACACCTGTCCTGTCCTGACCCAGTGTGTGTGTGCGTGACAGGCAGAATGGGTCAATCTCACCAACCTGAACAGCCGTCAGATCCCAGCCACGAGCTCCATTTTCTCTCCTTACAGGTGCTGCCAGACCCGCTGAGTTTCTCTCCGCTCTTGTATATTACTTGCCTGCTGTGGACCTCTTGCTAGACATTGCGCTTTGTGCCCGGTGGGTTAATCAGCAATCAACAGAGCGATCAACAGGGTGGATCAAATTTTATTGTCACCACCTCACAGCCGACCTGTAAAGTGTGATGTCTACACAGGCTAACCATATCTTTCATCATCTTGTTTCTGCAATTTGATCTCCTCTCATTCTTCTAAATTCCAGAGAGTATAGCCCTAAACTGCTCCATCTCTCTTCGTACGACAAACTCTTCATCTCTGGAATCAATCTAGTGAATCTCCTCTGAACTGCCTCCAATGCCACTCTATCTTTCCTCAAATAAGGAGACCAAAACTGTGCACAATACTCCCTTACCAATGCAACAATACTTCCTTACTTTTACATCCGATTCCTTTAGCTATAAATGCCAACATTCCTTCATGACTGTAACACTGCATTCCACATTCTCTCTAGCGTGCATCCAATCTGTAAACAGCAAGATCCCACAGAGTTGAGATAAATGACCAGGTAATCTGCTGATGGCTTTGGCTGAGGGATTCCCGTTGTCCTAAACACCAGGAAACTTGCTCTGGTGCTTCAAACAGTGCATGGGATCTTTTGAGAGAGCAGATGTGTCAGGAAAAGATCCAACCAAGTCTGAGGTCATGTACCAACTGATTCAAAAACAGCTTCTTCCCTGCTGCTGTCAGACTTTTGAATGGACCAATCTCGTATTATTAAGTTGAGCTTTCTCTACAGCCCCTAGTTATTTTTATTATTGTCACATGTATTAGTATATAGTGAAGAGTATTGTTTCTTGTGTGCCAGAGAACATTCCGTTCATAGAGAAGCAAAGGAGAGAGTGCAGAATATAGTGTTACAGTCATAGCTAGGGTGTAGAGAAAGGCCCACTTAATGCGAGGTCGGTCCATTTAAAAGTCTGATAGCAGTAAGGAAGAAGCTGTTCTTGAGTCAGTTGGTACGTGACCTCAGATTCTCCTACAGCAATGACTGTAACACTACATTCTGGCTTTCTCTAAGATGCGGGTACAGCAGATAATAAAGAAAGCAAATGGAATGTTGGAATTTATAGCTCAAGGAATAGAATATTGTTGCAACTATACAAGGCATCGGTGAGGGCCGCAGCTGGAGTATTGTGCACAGTTTTGGGCCCTATATTTGAGGAAAGATGTAGTAGCAGTTTAGAGGAGATTCACTAAATTGGTTCCAGAGGTGAGGGGTTTGTCATACAAAGAGAAATTGAACAAGTTTAGGTCTATACCCTCTGGAATTTGGAAGAATGATCAAATTGAGGTGGACAAGATGATAAAAGGTATGAGTGAGATAGGTTGGAGCGGATGCTTCGTCTTGTGGGGCATTCTAGGATGAGAGGTCATAATCTTAGGATAAGGTGTAGCAAATTTAAAACAGAGTTGAGGAGAAACTACCTCTGTTGTGAATCTGTGGAATTTGCCACGCCAAAGTGTGATAGCTGCTGGGACAATA
Organism: Sphyrna mokarran; assembly: GCA_024679065.1. NCBI lineage: Eukaryota > Metazoa > Chordata > Chondrichthyes > Carcharhiniformes > Carcharhinidae > Sphyrna > Sphyrna mokarran. Next base: position 42,640,510 of record JAGIQG010000018.1, read on the forward strand.
AATTTAAGGAGGAGTTAGACAGATTTTTATTTGGTAATGGGTTGAAGAGTTATGGGGAAAAGGCAGGAGAATGGGGATGAGGAGCATATCAGCCACAATCAAATGGCTGAACAGACTTAGAACAAAGAACATAGAACATTACAGCACAGAACAGGCCCTTCGGCCTTCGATGTTGTGCCGACCAAAATAAAAAGCAATGCCCCTCCAAACTAAACCATTCCCTTCTCTTCCATATACTTATCAATTAACCTCTTAAACGCCACCAAACTTGGCGCATCTACAACAGCTGCAGGCAGGGCATTCCACTCCCTAATCACTCTTTGAGTAAAGAACCTACCTCTGATATCCGTCCTATAACTCATACCCCTTAATTTAAAGCTGTGTCCCCTCGTGCTAGCTTTCTCCATCCTAGGAAAAAGGCTATCACTGTCCACCCTATCTAAACCTCTAATCATCTTATATGTTTCAATAAGGTCCCCTCTTAGCCGCCTCCTTTCTAACGAAAACAACCTCAAATCCCTCAGCCTCTCTTCATAAGACCTGCCCTCCATACCAGGCAACATCCTGGTAAACCTCCTCTGTACCCTCTCCAATGCCTCCACATCTTTCTTATAATGTGGGGACCAGAACTGCACACAATACTCCAAGTGCGGCCGCACTAGAGTTTTGTACAGTTGCAACATGATGCTGCGGCTCCTAAATTCAATCCCCCTACCAATAAAAGCTAAGACTCCATATGCCTTCTTAACAACTTTATCCACTTGACTGCCTACTTTCAGGGATCTATTGACACATACACCAAGATCCTTCTGTTCCTCAACACTATTAAGAGCCCTACCATTAGCCCTATACTCTACACATTTATTGTTCCTGCCAAAGTGCATTACCTCACACTTTTCCACATTAAACTCCATTTGCCACCTCTCGGCCCAGCTCTGCAACTTGTCCAAGTCACTCTGTAAACTATAACACCCCTCTTCACTATCTACCACTCCACCGACTTTAGTGTCATCTGCAAATTTACTGATCCATCCCTCAATACCCTCATCCAGATCATTTATAAAAATTACAAACAGCAGGGGCCCCAAAACAGACCCCTGAGGCACACCACTGTCACCGAACTCCACGATGAATATCCCCATCAACCACCCCCTCTGTCTCTATCTGCCAGCCAATTCTAATCCAATTAGCTAAATCACCCTTATTCCACACATCTGCATTTTCTGTAGAAGTCTTCCATGGGCCCCTTATCAAAGCCTTACTAAGTCCATATATACTACATCAACCGCCTTACCCCCATCCACCTCTTTGGTCACTTTCTAAAAACTCAATGAGGTTAGTAAGGCATGACCTACCCTTCATGAAACCATGCTGACTATCCCCAATCAATTCATTTCTCTCTAAATAACTATAAATCCTATCCCTAATAATTCTCTCCAATACCTTGCCCACAACAGAAGTAAGACTCACTGGCCTATAACCACTGGCCTATGACTTGACGGGACAGAATGGATTGCGTCTATATCTTATGATCTTATGACTTCAATGAGAGAAAGCTGTTCCTTATCCACTCTGTCCATAGAACATAGAACATAGAACATTACAGCGCAGAACAGGCTTCGGCCTTCGATGTTGCGCCGACAATTAAGAAAAAGCAATGACCCTCTAACTAAACCATTCCCTTTTCTCCATAAACTTATCTACTACCTCTTAAACGCCCAAACTTGGCCATCTACAACTGCAGCAGGCAGGGCATTCCATACCCTTACCACCCTCTGGGTAAAGAACCTACCTCTGAATCCGTCCTTACTACCACCCCTTAATTTAAAGCTATGTCCCCTCGTGCTAGCTTTCTCCATCCGGAAAAGGCTATCATGTCCACCCTATCTAAACCTCTAATCATCTTATATGTTTCAATAAGTCTCCTCTTAGCGCCTTCTTTCAAGAAAACAATCTCAAATCCCTCAGCCTCTCTCATAAGACTGCCCTCCATACCAGGCAACATCCTGGTAAACCTCCTCTGTACCTCTCCAATGCTCCACATCTTTCTTATAATGGGGGCCAGAACTGACACAATACTCCAAGTGCGCGCACTAGAGTTTTGTACAGTTGCAACATGACTTGCGGCTCCGAAATTCAATCCCCTACCAATAAAAGCTAAGACTCCTATGCCTTCTTAATAACCTTATCGACTTGATGCCACTTTCAGGGATCTATGCACATATACACCAAGATCCCTCTGTCATCAACACTATTAAGATCCTACCATTAGCCCTATACTCTACACATTTTTATTCCTGCCAAAGTGATTACCTCACACTTTTCCCATTAACTCCATTTGCCACCTCTCGGCCCAGCTCTGCAACTTGTCCAAGTCTCTCTGCAAACTATAACACCCTTCTTCACTATCTACCACTCCTCCGATTTTGGTGTCATCCGCAAATTTACTAATCCATCCTTCTATACCCTCATCCAGATCATTTATAAAAATTACAAACAGCGGGGGCTCCAAAACAGATCCCTGAGGTATACCACTTGTAACCGAACTCCATGATGAATAATTTCCATCAACCACCACCCTCTGTCTTCTATCAGCTAGCCAATTCCTGATCCAATTAGCTAAATCACCCTCAATCCCATACATCTGCATTTTCTGCAGAAGTCTTCCATGGGGTCCACGCCCCTCATAATCTTGTACACCTCTGTCAGGTGTGATCATATTGAACGGCAGAGCAGAATCAATGGGCTGAATGGCCTAATTCTGCTCCTACGTCCTCTGAACTTAAAGACTCCTTTCCTTCTCTATGAAGGGTATGCTTTGTCTATACAGCACACAAGAAACAGTACTTTTCATAAGTGATTATACATGTGACAATAATAAATCAAATCAAAGAAAGGTCCCCAGTCAACTCAACAGAAAGCAAAGGCGGGAAAGATTTCCAAGGGGAACATTGTCCTGTCTTGTGCCATAAATTCTCTTCACTTCAGGAGTGGAACGAAAGGACAGGAATGCTACTGGAAGCGGAGTAGACTGGTATGTTTCGTAACAACATTCTAATCGCTGTACACTCAGCACAGGGGAGAAGGGAGGCAGAGAGGCATAAACATTTTCTTTAAAGAATCCCGCTGCCTGTAATGAAGCACATTGGTTAGGTTCCCATTGAATTATACCCTATAAATCAATGTCCTTTCCTGATTATATGCACATTGTGTAAGAGTTGGAAAGAAAATAAAAATCACTCAAATTCAGTATCTATTTTAATAGAGGTACCCGACCAACAGGAGATACATTTAACATTGACAGTGATATAGTATGTGTTATGAAATGTTAGTTTAAATTCTTTTTCCTTGGACTTTGATCTTCAAACTTGGAAGGCAGATGTCAGGTACGAAGAGTTTTTTTTAACAGCCAGCATATATTTTTCACTTTTATGTAAAGAAAACATTAATATTTTCTTTCTCATCTGCTGGACCAGTGGCACAGTGATTAGCATTGCTGCCTCACAGCGCCAGGAACCCAATTCTCAGCTTGGATCACTGTCTTTGCGGAATCTGCACGTTCTCCTCGTGTCTGTCTGGGTTTCCTCCACGTATTCCAGTTTCCTTCCACAGTCCAACAGACGTGTTGGTGCACTGGTCATGCTAAAATTCTTCCTCAGTGTACCTGAATGGGCACCAGAGCGTAGCGACTGGAGGATTTTTGCAGTAACTTCATTGCAATATTAATGTAAGTCTACTTGTGACACTAATAAATAAACAGAAACCTGAGTCTGTCTGGGGTTTAAGGTTTACTGTCACCCAGCAAAGTTTGCATGTCCCATCATACCTGTCTACACTATGACCTCATCCCCTCACCCTTGCCTATGTGGTGAGCTGGACAGTGAGGACTCCAAATTACACAACATGTAGAGTGGATTACAGCCATGTTCTGGTCTCTACCTAATTGACACACATGCGTTTTTCAGTGAGAGCCACAGAGCAGTGGTTGTGAGTTCTAAATTCAATTGTTCGTTAGAATGGAAACATGGAAGTATTAGTGGAAGAAACAAATAGCAAAAGTCGTGCCTCTTATAATTCCAACTAAGATATTTTCAATCATCTCAGCTCCAGTGCATCAATGCAGGAGTTCCGCAGTGTCCAAGGCCCAACCATCTTCAGCTGCTTCATCAATGACCTTCCTTCTAACATAGGGTCAGAAGCACGGATGCTGGACTGCACCATGTTCAGAATCATTTGACACTCATCATATACTGGAACATATACTGGGACAATCCATGTCCAAATGCAGCAAGACCTGGACAACATCCAGACTTGGGCTGACAAGCAACATTCGCACCACACACATGCCAGGCAATAAATATTTCCAACTAGAGAGGATCTAACCATCTCCCACTGGAACTCAGAAACACAAAGGGACTTGGGAGTCATTGTTCAAGATTCTCTTAATATTAACATGCAGATTCAGTCAGCAGGGTTAGGAAGGCAAATGCAGTGTTAGCATTCATATTGAGAGAGCTAGAATACAAGAGTAGAGATTTACTTCTGAGGCTGTATAAGGATCTGGTCAGACCCGATTTGGAGTATTGTGAGCAGTTTTGGTTCCTACATCTAAGGAAAGATGTGCTGGCTTCGGAAAGGGTCCTGAGAAGAATGATCCCTGGAATTTGTCATATAAGGAATGGTTGAGGACTCTGGGTCTGTACTTGTTGGAGTCTAGAAGGATGAGGGAAAATCTTATTGAAACTTACAGGATACTGCGAGGTCTGGCTAGAGTGGACATGGGGAGAATGTTTCAACTAATAGAAAAAACTAGAACCAGAGGGCACAACCTCAGGCTAAAGGGATGATCCTTTAAAACATGAGGAGAGGGAGAATTTCTTCACCCAGAGAGTAGTGAATCTGTGGAACTCTTTGCCGCAGAAGGCTGTGGAGGCCAAATCATTGAGTGTTTTAATAAGAAGATTGGGGTTATTGAGAAAAGGCAGGAGAACAGGGGTGAGAAAAATATCAGCCATGATTGAATGGCGGAGCAGATTCGATGGACTGAGTGCCCTAATTCTACTTCTATGTCTATGAAATATGTTCTATGAATAATACTTGCCGCTTGTCAGCCCAAACCTGGATTTTGTCCTGCATTTGGACATGGACTGTTTCAGTGCCTGAGGAGTTGTGAATGGTGCTGAACTTTGTGAAACCATTAGTGAACATTCCCACTCCTGGCATTACGGTGGAAGGGCAGTCATCGATGAAGCAGGGCTGAGCAGTGATGTCCTGGAGCTGAGATGACTGATCTCCAACCATCCTCCTTTGTGCCAGGCGTGACTCCAACCAATGGAGGATTTTCCTCCTGATTCCCATTGACTCCAGTGTTGCTAGGACTCCTCAATGCCATCCATAGTCAAATACTGCATTGCTGTTGCATTGGCACTTCTAGAAGGCAGTAGGGACGGGCAATAAATGTTGGACTAGCCAGTGCCGCCCACACTCCATGAATGAATTTTTAAAACATTTCAGACAGGCCCAAAGGTTGCCAAAGTTGAAAGCGATCTCCTAAATATTAAACTGGCCCAAGAGAAGCTAGAACGGAGGCGCAGCATTTAAAGATTACAGCAAATGCTAACCTTTATGAGGATGGGTAGTGGGTCATTGCAATTTTATGGCCATTATAAAGTGTTGGTATTTACAACTTTTAGCTTTTAATGCGCAGGGGAAGAATGGAGGCTAGACTGCTAGATCCTAAAGGCAGAGAAAGAATGTAGTAAATTGAGAGAGACAGGAACTGCAGGCTTACTCTATGATCCTCTGCTTCCAGGAACTCTGAGGTTTTATGTTAGCTTGAATAAGTTACCAGACATCTGATCTACATAAACAATCCTTTCCTTTATTTATAGAAAGGCACCGATCTTCCAAGTGTCGGGTTTATCAATTGTTCTATAAACAGAGAAAGGGCAAGCCAGCAAATCCCTGCTTTATATGAAAAGATTGAGCAAGAAATTACAGCTAGAAAGTTTATTATTAGTCACAAGTAGCCTTACATTAATATTGCAATGAAGTTACTGTTACAGGGCATACAGTCACACCAGGGCTAGAAAGCTCCAGTCTGAGGAACCAGGGTGGCATGGTGATGGCACAGTGGTTAGCACTGCTGCCTCACAGCACCAGGGACCCAGCTTCGATTCGCAGCTTAGGTTACTGTCTGTGTAGAGTTTGCACATTCTCCCCGCCTCTGTGTGGGTTTTCTCCGAGTGCTCTGGTTTCTTCTTTCACTTTAAAGATGTGCAGTTGGTGGATTGGCCCATGCTAAATTGCCCCTTAGTGTCAGCTTGGTAAATGCATGGAGTTATAGGGATAGGGTCTGGATGGGATTGCGGTTAGTAGCCTCCTTCTGCACTATAGGGATTCTATGATTCTATATTGGGAATGAATGAATGATGAGGAGAAAGTCACAGTCATTGCCTTGAATTGAGAATGCCGAAATATCAAAACTGCATTAGTTCTTATTCTGAGCAGAGCCACTTATAAATAGTTGGGAATGATTCTTAAATCTTTGCAGTTATTTAGATATTTTGAAAAAGGAAAGATTTTCCGATGGCTCAGTTTGTTCATGCATCACACACACCAAAACGAATCCTGACTGTGCTGCTGACTTAAACCAAACAAAGATTCTTAGTTTTCGGTTCATTGGAAAGGGCTGGAGTGATTCGAAGCTGGACTACAATACAATGATCCCTTCAAGAAACCACTCCAAATAAAAGCAGGGATATGACTCAATTAAGAATCAGCGCTTGGGTGAGGCAAGAGACGGCTGCTACAGGTCCTGAAGAACTTTATCTCAGCATTAGTCATTGGACATAAGTATTAAAGTGTAAAGTTTATTTTGTTGGTGTCACAAGTAGGCTTACATTGACACTGCAGATTTCCGAGGCAGTGGGAAGTGCAGACAGAGGCAATGGATTGGAGGCTGGTTTGAGTTTTGGACTGGGCTTCGTTCGCAACCCTTTGTAGTTCCTTGCGGTCTGGGGCAAAGCAGGAGCTACAGTAAGCTGTGCTACAACCAGAAATAATGCTTTTCACGGTGCAGCTGTAAAAGTTGATGAGAGTCATAGCAGACATGCAATATTCCTTTAGTCTTCTGGGAAAGTAGAGGCGTCGGTGGACTTTCTTAACTATAATGTCATCATGGGCGGGGGGGAACCACAATAGATTGTTGGCGATCTGAACACCTAGAAATCTGAAGCTCTCAACCATTTCTACATTTCCCCCACTGATGTAGACAGGAGCATGTCCTCCACTATGTTTCCTGAAGTCAATGACTATCTCCTTCGTTGTGTTGACATTGAGGAAGAGATTATTGTTGCTACGTCAGTTCACCAGATTCTCTATCTCGTTCCTGTACTCTATCTCATTGTTGTTTGAGATCCAAATCACTACGGTGATGTCGTCAGCAAATTTGAAGATCGAAGTTTAATTGGGAGGCTGCAGCCCAAGAAAAATTAAGTCAAAATTTTCCTCCTGCTCCTTCTAACTCCACACTGAGACTTGAGGCTATACCTGGATGCTGCACCCCACCCTCTCCCTCCCCCTCCCACCCCCTCCCTCCACCACCCTGGGCTTTCTCTGGGCACAATGCTAGTAGCTCTACTGGTCCCTTTTCTTCCTCTTCGACTCCATCGCACTGTCTTCTGGGGCCATGTACGATATGAATGTATGTCGATGCGATGGTCAGCTTGGTGCTCACTCCCCAACTCAAGGATGAGGAAATTTCTCAGTCATAAAGCATTGTCAAATGCTTCCAAGTGAGGCTCCCTCACTCAGGATCCTATTCCCTGGGGATGACAGTCTTTCACCACCCCCAATCCACCTTATCCCTCTAATATCCACAACGTTATGACACAATGTCATAGAATCACTGCAGTGTTGTAGAAGCCATTCGGCCCATCAAGTCTGTGCTGACTCTCTGAGTGAATATCTTACCCTGCTCTCCCACTCTATCCCTAATGCATTTGATCTACACACCTTGGGACATCCAGGGGTAATTTTAGCATGGCCAATCTATCCAACTTGCACATCTTTGGACCTCATTTCTTTTTGGCTAAACTCCTGCAGTAAAAGACAGCAAAGAAAACCTTCTTTTCATAAGTTTATCAAGTGACACACCCAATTTTATAAGCCGGGAGTGAACAATTCTTCTTTGTGCTTTCTCTTAATGCTTGCCTTTGACTGGTCCAGTATTCTGACACAGTGTTGCTCCAATGGCTGAAGCATGGCCAGTGGAAACCCATTGATTTTCACTGGACGAGTCTGCATATGGCTTTGGAATGATGACCTCGAGCAGCTCCAGGCCCTCACAGCCTGTCTTTGTACTGTACCATGGGTTGTCTGAGAGGCAAGAGCTGGTGGATTGGCAGGGCTGGAGACCTGTCCTGGGAGTGGACAGCAGGGGTGTCACAGTGCCACTGGCCCTGGATGTCACACTCACAATCCTCAGAATCTACTGGCAGATCCATTGCTGGGGCTGCTGCAGACTGGACCTGCAAACACCTTTGAGCCATCGATATTTGTAACCATGACAGCTGCAGGCTGAGACTTCATTGGCCAGCATGATGTGGAGATGCCAGCGTTGGATTGGGTTGGGCACATTAAGAACTCTCACGACACCAGGTTAAAGTCCAATATGTTTATTTGGTCTCACGAGCTTTTGGAGCACTTCCTGATGAAGGAGCAGCACTCTGAAAGCTCGTGAATCCAAATAAACCTGCTGGACATTGTCAAATAAGCGTGGACCTCGTGATCTCAGTCTGAGTTCACACTGTGGGACTGAGAAGTCGCGTAGATCCTCTCTGCGCTGCAATGGAATCTGAGACACCAGTCACCAAACTCATGACAGGCGTGTCTGCCATGGAGTTGGATGGACTCAGAGAAACATAGACCCCACACTGGATAGAATGGACTTCAAGCTCTGTGCAATACTCTCTGCCACGTTGGAGTGGGACTCTCCATCCTCATCACAGTGACAAAGTATAGATTTTTTCTTATTCATTCATGGGGCATGGGCACCACTGGCTGGCCAACATGTATTGCCCATCCCTAGTTACCCTTGAAATTGAATGACTTTCTAGGCCATTTCAGAGGGCAGTTGAGAGTTAACCACATTGCCATGGCTCTGGAATCACATGTAGGCCAGACCAGGTAAGCATGGCAGATTTCCTTCCCTGAAGGACATTATGAACCAGATGGTTTTTTCCCACAATCATTTCACGATCATCAGTAGATTCTTAATTCCAGATTTTTTAAATTGAATTCAAATTCCACCACCTGCTGTTGTGGGATTCGAACCCGGGTTGGCAGGGCAATAGGTGAGTTTCTGGATTAATAGTCTAGTGATACTACCACTAGGCCAACACCTCCGCATGCCTGCCAATACGCCAAGCACCTCATTGTGCTTGTTTATCCCAACCCAGGCCTCATGTGAGACTTCTGCTGAATACCTTGCCTGCGACCTTGCTTTGCAGAGAGCTGGAATCAGTGTTATTTCCTTCAACTGGCCTGACTGCTGCTCACTCATTGCTCAGTGACTCACTATGTGGAGATCCCAACTTGAAAGTTACTGGTGATTAAGTGGTTCTGATGAAGTAATGGTGCTTCCTCCTTAATCCTGGAGCATCTTTCCTGCCTTTCTTTTGCAGCTGATGTTTGATTTGATTTGTTATTTTCACATGTATTGACACACAGTCAAGTATTGTTTCTTGCACGCTATACAGACAAAGCATACCATTCATAAAGAAGGAAATGAGAGAGTGCAGAATATAGTGTTACAGTCATAGCTAGGGTGTAGAGAAATATTAACTTAATGCAAGGTAAGTCCACTCAAAAGTCTGGCAGCAGCAGGGAAGAAGCTGTTCTTGAGTTGCTTGGTACATGACTTCAGACTTTTCTATCCTTTTCCTGATGGAAGAAGGTGAAAGAGAGACGGTCTGGGGTGCACGGGGTCCTTGATTATGTGGCTGCTTTTCCGAGGTAGTGGAAAGTGTAAACGGAGTCAGGGGATGGGAAGCTATGTGATGGAGTGGGCTTCATTCATGATCCTTTGTAGTTTCTTGTGATTTTGGGCAGATTAGGAGCCAAAACAAACTGTGATACAACCAGAAAGAATACTTTCTGTGGCACATCTGTAAAAATTGGCAATAGTTGTAATGGACATGTCAAATTTTCCTCATTTTCTGTTGGTTAACTATAGCATCTGCATGGAGGGATCAGGAGAGGTTTTTTGGTGATATTTAAAAACTTGAAGCTCTCGACCATTTCTACTTTGTCCCCATTAATGTTGACACAGCATGTCCTCCATTATGCTTTCTGAAGTCGATGTGCCCGGGCACGTGGCAACTCTTGGGTGTCTGAAAGCAGATAATAAGAGTGGAAAGGTTATAGTGAGGGAAGGGGGTTAGAGTGGAAAGCAAGAGGTCCTGAGTCACACCATCAGTAGCTTTAACATCATAGTGGATAGAGGATGAGCATAAAGTGAAAATTAAGAAGGGGCATAAAGGAATAATGTAACATCGTCCACAATGTTCTCGCAGTTCCAGATACCATTGGCTCTGTGGCAGCCATCTCCAAGATGCTGACAACCATCCCCTCCTTCAAGCTTAGAAAATACAGATGTCTTTGTCCCCTGTCAGTTCAGGGCTGCTTTGCTCCCAGAGAGATGGATGATCTTTCTGTGAGGGAGAGAGGGAAGAATGTGCTTCAGTGAGTTTGGGTGACCTTCCTTTCATGGCTGACTAGCTAAGAGGCAGCTGGAGGTGGGTGCGAGGCTGACATCATTGGAAGGTCTGAGGATGAGCTGGACTGTCTGCAGTAGACCGGAGACCTGAGTGCTTTTTTTATGTTTGAGAGTTTCTTGGCCCTTGTGGAACTATAACCTCTCTGTTAACCTGCATGGGGCAGGGTCTCTGGTGATTCAGCGACATTGCTCCTGCAAAGGGAGATGATTATTGCTAGACTATTAATCCAAAAACTCAGCTAATGTCCTTGGACCCAGGTTCGAATCCCAGCATGGCAGATGGTGGAATTTGAACTCAATAAAAAAAATTTGGAATTAAAAATTTTCTAATGACCATTGTTAATTGTTGGGAAAGCCATCTGGTTTGCAAATATCCTTTAGGAAAGGAAATCTGTTATCCTTACCTGGTCTGGCCAACATGTGACTCTACAGCCACAGCAATGTAGTTGACTGAAAACTGCCTTCGGGCAACAAGGGATGGGCAATAAATACTGGCCAACCCATGTCCCATGAATGATTTAAAAAAATACTTGCAACCAGTGTCAACACAGGCAGCTTTCTAGTGGGTACAGTTCCCCTTTAAGAGGGACAGGTGGCCTTTAAGAGGGGCAGATGGCACCATGTGTTATCAGCTCACATTTCTCAGCCTCCCGCTGGTTTTGCAGGCAGCCAGCAGTGCAAGCCTCACTCGAAACAACACCACAATCTTTTAATTGAGGTGGCAATGCAGATTTGCGTGCCGCCTGCTGTGTCGGGAATGGACGTGGGCAGATCACAGATTGGAATCTCTGTAGCTATAAAATGGGTGCCAATATGTTTGTAGCACAATATCTTTCAATTGCCTCAGTTAAACATGGCTTAGTTTCCAGTCAATGATAGACCTCAGGGCTGTTAAAGCTGGTGAATAAGGTATGAAACTGTGATGGAATTCTTATCTTTGCATCTCCGATAAGAGAAATATGGCTTGAGAAAAGACCATTTGGCCTTGCAAACTAGATCCTTCTGTAGACTACACTCAAACATCAATTCTGCGGCATTAACCTGAGGGAAAATGTCAAAGACTCAAATAGTTTATTTTCTCTGCAAAGTATCTCCCCTATTTCCAAGCGCAATCACTCAGTATTTCAGTTATCAACCTAATTATACAACCTGCAGGTCGTACATATAGGCAGAATCAGCTTAACTGTGTAGGATAGTTATCTCTTCACTGGTTGAAGAGCTGGCGTTCCAGGTCTCAGTAGCACAGAACAATCATATATTGCATATTTGTCAAATTTCTATCTTAATTTCTCTCAATTGGGCAGGACGGGACATTCGTCCCAAGACCAGATAATTCCCCCACCTGAGGTCAACGGACATTTGCACAGTCCTTCCGTCACCATTCCCCCCCCCCCACCACCCCCACCCCCACTGGCCGGCAATTCCCCTGGCAGGCGGATTAGGAAAATTCTGCCCTGAATGTGTTCAATAATACTGAGGCAAATTTCATACAAAGTTCTCCACTCATTGGTAAAATCTACACCCAAACATTCCGTCTCAGTTGTGATCTATCAGTTTTGGACCCATATTTTATTCCTGCATCCCTAGTGCTGTGCCTTGCCGCACAGTGTGTTTTTAATCCTTATACGGTGGACAAAGAATTGCAAGTCAATTTTTTATTAATGCAATAACATTTATTCATGCACACAAATAATATGAGTTACAGTAGTTACTTTTACAGAACAATCAGAAGTTTCAAACTTAATGTTGGACTTTGGCTTAAATTTGAGTGATGGACAAATACCCAAGCAGATTTTGGCCAGTATCTGCGTGTTGGTCTCTGTGGTCACCTCTGTCTGGCCTAGTCTTTGTTCTGGTCTGATCCTCTTCTTCTGGGTCTGGTCTGTTCCTACTTCTTCTTCTCTGGATCGCCCAGGACAATCCTTCATGGTTGGTTGGTCCCTAGAGTCTCTGCTACTGGTAGTGTGTTGCGCAGCACCTTTATCCTTGGGTTATTTTCCGCCCTTTGGGGTGGGCCCTCAATCACTACCTATCAATTGATTAGGGCTCGATCACCCTGTTCGATGGAATCCAATTGGGTGCTGCCACATAAATGTCAAGGTATATACCAAGTGACCATACCTGTGGGTGCTGGAGGCACATAGGTCACATATCCCCCTCCCAAACAGAGGTTAAGGCACCCCTTTGTCTGGTAAAAAGTATCAATGGACATAGAGAGTGTCCATTGTCTTCAGGATGGCATATTTCCTTTGTATTCCCAATGTCTAAGGTTGCGGCCCGCTTGTCTCAGTCCAATATTCACTTAGGGCTGCAGTTTGTTTGCCTCAGTCTTTACACACACTTGGCTATTGTATCCATCATGCTTTGCAATCACCATCTTCGGTTGCCCGTTTGACTACAATGGCTTAAAGTGGACAATTTGCTTACACATTTGCTTTATCCATTCTGCTCCACTTGAAGTAAAGTTTATTTATTAGTCGCAAGTAAGGCTTCCATTGACTGCTCAATGAAATTACTGTGAAATTTTCCTAATCGCCGCAGTCAATGGGTCAATGCATCTAACCAGTGCATCTTTCAGACTGTTGGGAGGGAACCGGAGCACTTGGAGGAAACCCACGCAGGCACAGGGAGAATGTGCACACTCCACACAGACAGTGGCCTAAGCTGGCAATTGAACGCAGGTCCCTGTTAACCACTGTGCCACTGCGCCCGCACACACCGCAATCTTTCTTTCTCCAATGAAGATAAGTCCAGCTCTTTTTGTTTTTCTCCTCATAATTGAGGGATATAAAAATCTAAATTTGCAATAAAAACAGGAACTGCATAGCAGGTAAGGAAACATCTATAGCGAGGGCAGAAATTCAAGTTTGGGGACCTTTCATCTGTAACCAAGTATTGGAATATTCTGATTGTCATCTTTTTAACATGGTGCCAATCACCCACTAGGGATCATGCCAACGGCCGGAATATTCTGGTTGTTCACACTTGCAGCATTCTCTGATCTCGACAGCAGTGCACCCCTCTCCCTCCCCCATGGCTTTCCCACTGGCGTGGGGTGATGTCAATGCTGTCAATGAGGAATCGCTTAATATGGGGTAAGTCCATTCAAAAGTCCAATGGCAGCAGGGATGATAGCTCAGTGGTTAGCATTGCTGCCTCACAGTGCCAGGGACCTGGGTTTGATTCCTGGCGTGGGTCACTGGCTGTGTAGAGCCTGCATGTTCTCCCCATGTCTGCGAGGTTTCTTCTGGGTGCTCCAGTTTCTTCCCACAGTCCGACAGACATGCTGGTTAGGTGCATCAGCCATGCTAAATCCCCCTCTGTGTATCCCAACAGGTGCTGGAGTGTGGCGACTAGGGGATTTTCACAGTAACTTCACCGCAGAGTTAATGTAAGCCTGCTTGTGACTCTAATAAAAACATTTAAATTGAAGAAGTTGTTCTTGAGTCTTAAAAGAGGGGAAAAAAGGACTGCGAGGTTTAGGGAATGATGAAAATTAGGCATATTCCAATTGGTGTGAAGAGATCTCAGAGAGTTGGAGGGCTAGAGGAGGTTATAGAGGGGAAAAGCCATGGAGAGATTGGCAAGCAAGGATAGGAATTTTAAAATCGAGGCTTTGCCTGACTGGGAGCTTTGCAGTACAGACACACTTTTGCATGCTGACTGAGTCTTCCCATTGTTCAAGAAGGGGAAGAGAGATCTTCCAGGGAATTATAGGCCAGTGAGTCTTACTTCTGTTGTGGGCAAAGTATTGGAGAGAATTATTAGGGATAGGATTTATAGTTATTTAGAGAGAAATGAATTGATTGGGGATAGTCAGCATGGTTTTGTGAAGGGTAGGTCGTGCCTTACTAACCTTATTGAGTTTTTTGAAAAAGTGACCAAAGAGGTGGATGGGGGTAAGGCGGTTGATGTGGTATATATGGACTTTAGTAAGGCGTTTGATAAGGTGGCCCATGGAAGACTTCTGCAGAAAATGCAGATGTATGGGATAGAGGGTGATTTAGCTAATTGGATTAGGAATTGGCTAGCAGATAGAAGACAGAGGGTGGTGGTTGATGGGAGATATTCATCGTGGAGTTCGGTGACAAGTGGTGTACCTCAGGGGTCTGTTTTGGGGCCCCTGCTGTTTGTAATTTTTATAAATGATCTGGATGAGGGTATTGAGGATGGATTAGTAAATTTGCAGATGACACTAAAGTCGGTGGAGTGGTAGATAGTGAAGAGGGGTGTTATAGTTTGCAGAGTGACTTGGACAAGTTGCAGAGCTGGGCCGAGAGGTGGCAAATGGAGTTTAATGTGGAAAAGTGTGAGGTAATGCACTTTGGCAGGAATAACAAATGTGTAGAGTATGGGGCTAATGGTAGGACTCTTAATAGTGTTGATGAACAGAGGGATCTTGGTGTATGTGTGCATAGATCCCTGAAAGTTGGCAATCAAGTCGATAAGGTTGTTAAGAAGGCATATGGAGTCTTAGCTTTTATTGGTAGGGGGATTGAATTTCGGAGCCGCAACGTCATGTTGCAACTGTACAAAACTCTAGTGCGGCCGCACTTGGAGTATTGTGTGCAGTTCTGGTCCCCACATTATAAGAAAGATGTGGAGGCATTGGAGAGGGTACAGAGGAGGTTTACCAGGATGTTGCCTGGTATGGAGGGCAGGTCTTATGAAGAGAGGCTGAGGGATTTGAGGTTGTTTTCGTTAGAAAGGAGGCGGCTAAGAGGGGACCTTATTGAAACATATAAGATGATTAGAGGTTTAGATAGGGTGGACAGTGATAGCCTTTTTCCTAGGATGGAGAAAGCTAGCACGAGGGGACACAGCTTTAAATTAAGGGGTGATAGTTATAGGACGGATATCAGAGGCAGGTTCTTTACCCAAAGGGTGGTTCGGGAGTGGAATGCCCTGCCTGCAGCAGTTGTAGATGCGCCAAGTTTGGTGGCGTTTAAGAGGTTAGTTGATAAGTATATGGAAGAGAAGGGAATGGTTTAGTTTGGAGGGGCATTGCTTTTTATATTGGTCGGCGCAACATCGAAGGCCGAAGGGCCTGTTCTGTGCTGTAATGTTCTATGTTCTATGTTCAATGAGTGGACAGAAGAGAAACATTAAATGAAAACGTATCAAGCTGGGAGAATCTGTAGGTGTGGTTTCAAATCCCAATGTCTGCTTACACCTGAGAGATGAAATATTGAACCATATGAAACTAGGACATCTCATGTTGCTATATCAGTGTGCAGCAGCCAGAGAAGTACTTACAATGATAAAAGAACTAGACCAGACTATTCATTTCTCCTAGTTTAGTGACAATTTCTGGACTGTAGGGAACACAAATACGGATTTCTGAAGAATCAGATGTGCATTGAACTAATTACAATTGCTTTTTAATTAAAAATTGCACAAAGTCGTGGAAAAAGTTGAAGTATTTTCTTATTGTTGATGATCAATATGTTTTATATGTGATGTGCATGTATTTTTTAATCCTCAGAGTGATTGTCCCAATGTAAGTATTTCCAGCAGCAAGTCTTTGTGAGTTTCAAAATACAGAAGATATTTTTATGATCACACACTTGTCCCAGATGTTTAGAAATGAGACATCTGACTCATTTAATTCATACATACACTACCCAAATACAAAAATTATGTTTTAAATTTATTTATTAATGTCACAAGTAGGCTTACATTAACACTGCAATGAAATTACTATGGAAATCCCCTTATTGCCATACTCCGGTGCCTGTTCGGGTACACTGAGGAAGAAATTAGCATGGCCAATGCACCCAACCAACATGTCTTTCATACCATGGGAGGAAACAGGAGCATCTGGAGGAAACCCATGCAGGCATGAGGAGGACGTGCAGACTCCACATAGACAGTGACTCAAGTCAGGAATTGAACCCAGGTCCCTGGTGCTATGAGGCATCAGTGCTAACCACTGTGCCACCGTTCCACCCAATGTTAGATGCAAATTACGGAAAGAGCAACATGTTTACAAAGTGTAATTGTCTCAATCTCTCTTTTGGCATAAACCTGTAATTTGTTAGATTTGTTAATGCTTTTTACTTGGAGTGAAGGTCTTGGTGACAAAGGATTCTCACTAAACTGTGAATTTTTTGTAGTTGAATTTCCAGGTGTTTTGTTCACAGGTGAACTTGAAGTTGGAACAGGAGAAAGTCCATCTCCCAGTTTCAAGGCATTGCTATTTATTATCATGACTGCATACTTGACCTGCACTTGGTTCAATAACTGTTCTGATGGACTTTGACTGGAATTTGGTCTCTTCAAACAATCATTGCTGTTTTTTAAAAGTTGGCAGAGAACATAGCTGGACCTGTCACCTGACTTGTACAAGCTCAAAGTGCCGTTATCCAAAGAAATGTTTGTTGGTTACACATCCCATGTTGTCAGTTGACTCTTTGAAGTTAATCCTACCAAGTTTAGATGAGAGAAATTATCATAATACAATGAACAATCAGTGGATTCTCTCTTACATTTGTCTAACAATTGGGTCAGTGGGCTGACAAATGGCAGAAGGAGTTTAATTTAGACAGATTGAACCAAGGCAGGACCTACTCAGTTAACGGTAGGGCATTGGGGAGAGTTTCAGAACAAAAAGATCTACGGGTGCATATTCATAGCTCCCTGAAAGTGGAGTCACAGGTGGACAGAATGGTGAAGAAGGCAGAACATTGGTTTCATCAGTCAGAACATTGAATACAGGAGGCGGAATTCTTATTGAAGTTGAACAAAACATTGGTAAGGTCACACTTGGAATATTGTGTGCAATTCTGGTCATCCTGTTGTAGAAAGGATATTATTAAACTAGAACAAGTACACAAAAGATTTACTAGGATGCTACTGGACTTGATGGATTGAATTATAGACTGGGACTTTTTTCTCTGAGTGTAGGAGGCTGAAGGCATGATCTTATTGAGGTCTATAAAATAATGATGCATAGATCAGTTGGATAGTCAATATCTTTTCCCAATAGTAGAGGAATCTAAAACTAGAGGGCATAGATTGAAGGTGAGAGGGGAGAGATATAAACGTGTCCGGAGAGGCGATTTTTTTCATTCAGAGGGTACTAAGTATCTGGAACAAGCTGTCAGAGGTAGTAGTCGAGCGGATACAATTTTGTCTTTTAAAAAGCATTAGATAGTTACATAGTATGATGGGCATAGAGGGATATAGGCCAAATGCAGACAACTGGGGTTAGCTTAGAGGTTCAAAAAAAAGGGTGGCCTGAGTTTGCACATTCTCCTCGTGTCTGTGTGGGTTTCTTTCGGATGCTCTAGTTTCCTTCCACAGTCCAAAGATGTGTGGGTTAGGTGGATTGGCCATGCTAAAATTGCCCCTAAGTGTCCTGAGATGTGTAGGTTAGAGGGATTAATGGGTAAATATATAGAGATATAGGGGTAGAGCCTGGATGGTCTGTACAGACGCAATGGACCAAATGGCCTCTTTCTGCCCTATGGGGGTTTCTATAAGCCTGATTGCATCCGTGAAGGGAGAATAGAGCCATTGTTATGAGTCCAGGTCCAGAGTCAAAGCATTGATTCTATTCTCTCTCCATAGGTGCTGTCAGACCTGCTGAGATTTTCCAGCATTTTTCCATTTTTATTTCAGTTTCCAGCACCCACAGTATTTTATCTCAAAAAGAAATGTGAGTTAATGTTTCAGATGACTATTCAGCAAAGGCTTTTGTCAAAGTTTATATATTAGTGTCACAAGTAGACTTTACATTGACACTGCAATGAAGTTACAGTGAGAATCCCCTGTCGCCACACTGGAATCTGAAACAAAAACACAAAAATGATGGAAAATCTCAGCAGGAATGACAGCATCTGTGGAGACAGATTCTAGACTTGAACCATTGGCTCTAGCACAATTTTAAGTTATTTGTTAGTGTCACAAGTAGGCTTACATTAGCACTGCAGTGATGTTACTGTGAAAATCCCCTAGCCGCCACACACCAGTGCCTATTTGCATACACTGAGGGAGAATTTAGCACGACCGATGCACCCAACCAGGGCGACTTTCGGACTGTGGGAGGAAAATGGAGCACCTGGTGGAAACCCATGCAGACACGGGGTGAGTGTGCAGACTCTGCACAGGCAGTGACCCAAGCTGGGAATCGAATCCAGATCCCTGGCACTGTAAGGCAGCAGTGCTGGCTTGAAACACTGTACAAGATTGCTGATTTGAAAGAAAATGAATTAAATGAAGCGTTATTCTTTGTGGAGGTGCAAGGCTGCGAGCTGTGTGACGAGCTTTTCACTTTCAGTCATGAATTCAGACATCTGGCTCACGCTTTTCTCTGTGTTACAGGGGGTTCATCTGGTTTTACTTACCGGGTGCATGAGGCAGATTGAACCGACCCAGTGCCTGTTTTATTAGATAAAGGTGTCTATTTAGTCAAGAGCAGCGAAAAAAAAAATCGCTGTGAGCTCCACACTCCTGAAAACTTCAGGTGGAGGTGGAAATCGCAGTGAGATTTGGGTTTGCAATTTTTTTTTAACATTTCATTGAGGAATTGCCTGCTGGGCTTCTGATCCTCAGCCGCTGGCTTTCAGCTGCAGCCAAGCAATTCGTGGGAGCCTTGTAAATTGTACTTCCTTCTCCTGGGTTCCCCATCATTGTTATGCTGGTGCATAGTTCTTGTCGTCCGTGTGCTTTGACTTGGATTGGGGTATTTTAGTGAGGACTTTTATAACACTCTTGCAGAGCCATTCGGCCCATCGAGTCTGCACTGACCACAATCCCACTCAGACCCCTTTCTCATAACCCCATGCATTTATCTAGCTAGCCCCCCTCTTACTAAGGGGCAATTTAGCATGGCTAATCTTCACATCTTTGGACTGGGGAAGGAAACTGGAGCACCCGGAGGAAACCCATGCAGGCACGGGGAGAACACGCAGACTCTGCACAAAGAGTGACCCAAGGTCAGAATTGAACCAGGGTCCCTTGCACTGTGAGGCAGCAATACTAACTGCTGTGCCACCGATACCCACTAATTAGCATCAACCATGGAAGGTCTTATTGAAAACTGGCAGTGAGGAGATTTTCTTCTTGGTAATTCCACATTTGCACCATGAACTTAATTGGCTCTTGAACAGTCATTGGGAGTGAGAATCTGAAATAATGATCAGAGCTGCTTCTGTGTTTGCCATCAAACATAGCCTCCATCGCTATGTAACACAAACAATGACATGGAGGTGTATAACACAGGAAAAGCCCTTCGGCCCATCACTCCTGCACTAGTCAAAAACCGTCACCGTCCTGCGCTGGAAGCAAAATACTGCAGATGCTGGAATCTGAAACAAAAATAGAAAATGCTGAAAAACCTCAGCAGGTCTGACAGCCGAGAGAGAACAGAGCCAACGTTTCAAGTCTGGAAGACCCTTAAGTAATATTCCAAATGGACCACCTTATACAATTGCAACAACACATCTCCACTTTTATACTCCATCTTTTTGCAATAAATGCCAACATTACATTTATCTTTTTCATTACATGCTGCAGTTGTGACTCTCTGCGAAAACAGCAAGTTTTATCTACAGTTTACAGCCTATAATTAATTATAAAATCATTGGCATGTGGGGCTCCTGGGAGCCATTGTATTCCTGGATGATTTCAGGACATTCTCAGTCTTTTCCAGAGGCTGCGCATTTTCCGTAATGTCAGCTCCTTGTGTAGCTTAAGGACTGCTTCTTTTCCCTGCCCAATTTCCATGCCAGGGACTGGTGGCATCATATCTGATGAATACATGAATACAGCAGAATTCAGTGAGTCGATAAGAATTGACACAAACATGTAACATTCAAGGACAATCATTTGTGACCCCCCAGTGAAACTTAACAAATGATCAAGATCCATAGTCCGCCAGAATTAAAGAGGATATAAAAACAAAAGTAGTAAAATCTGGAATATAATATTGACTCTACCTGACTGCATTAAGTGCTCACTTTAAGCCCCTTAATAATCCATTCCCAGCAATGTATCTGTAACAAATGTTAAGCAAACTGACCTGCTGCTCTCTGCTTTCGATACTCTTACTTTCTTGGATAGAGGAGTTATATTCACTATTTAACAATCTGATGGGACCTTTACAGAATCTAGGAAAGTTTGTAAAATTAAAAACCAATGCAGCTACTATCTCAGCAGCCAGTTCTTCTAAGGATGAAGTCCTTCATCGTGGGCGAATGGGAGGGGTGATGGAATTAGTTTTTAGTTTGAATAATTTTCCCCGTACCCGTTCTCTTAATTGTAATTGTTTTATGTTCCTCCCTCCCTTTCACTTCCTGATACAAAATTATTTCTGGGATGTTGTTTGTATTTTCTACAGTGAAAACAGATACAAAATATCTGTTCAGGCTTTCTGCCATTTCCTTATTTTCCATTATTAATTCTCCATGCTCACCCTCTATCACATCAACACTCACCTGACTTACTTTTTCCCTTTTTAAATACCTGTAGAAACTCTTGGAGCAGAATTTTCCTACCCCGACTGCTCCAGAAATTACAGCAGGTGGGACACGGACAATGCAATAGTCCATTGACATTGGGTGGGATTTCCCAGCTTTGGCTGGAAAATCCCGTCTTTACTCTCTGTTTTTACGTTCCTAGCTAGTTTTCTTTCATACGCTAATTTTTTTCCTTCTTACTTTTTTAATTATTCTTTGTTGTTCTTTATATTCTATCCAATCTTCTGACTTTCTACTCATCTTTGTAGAATTACGTATTTTTCTTTCAAGTTAAATATTATCTTTAACTTATTTATTTAATCACAGATGGGATGTCCTTCTCTTAGTGTCTTACTTTCTGACTAGAATGGATCTTTTTTTGGGTATTCTGAACATCTCCTTACATGCCTACCTGTGCATTGCAGTTCACTTAAGCTAGCCCTGTCTTTATGCCTTTACAATTGCCCTGATTTAGGTTTAAAACACTATTCTTAGATCCACTCCTCACTCTCTCAAAGTGAATGAAATTTAATCATGTTATGATCATTGATGTTGAGAGTCTCCTTGACTATGAGATCATGGATTAATCCTATCTTGTTGCACATTATCAGATGTGGTATAGTCCGTTCTCTGGTTGGCTGTAGAATGTGTTGCTCTAAGAAACTGTCCTGAAAATAATCTATTAACCTACCAATCAGGGAACCTTTGCTGATCTGATTTGTCAAATCTATATGTAGATTAAAATTACCCAATATTTTCACTGTACCAAATTTTAATTTCTCAAAAAGCACATTTAAAATAAAGAAATGAACATGTCATGCAAAGCGTTAAATAGAATCAAGGAGCCCCAACAATGCAGAAGGAGGCTATTTGGCCAATTAGTTCTGCACCATCTCTTCAACAGAGCTTCTTAACAGGCACTAGACCCATAAACTCACATATTTACCCCACTAATTCCTTAACCTATGCATCTTGGGGCAATTTAGCATGGCCAATTCATATAACGTGCACATCTTCGGACTGGTGGAAGAAAATCAAAGCACCCGGAGGAAACCCATGAGAACAAAATGCAAACTCCGTCCAGGCAGTCACCCAAGTGGGGTTCGAACCCCGGTCTCTGGCGCTGTAAGGCAGCAGTGCTAACCACTTTAGCATCGTGCCGCCTCTCACACCCACTGAATAGCACATGCCATCAGGTTCTGGCACATCTTCTGAGGGCAAAGTTGCAACTGATCCAGCGTAGGCACTTCAAAACATTTCAGTCGAAAGATTCTCTCTTGATCCTGTGCCAAGTGAAGTGAAGTGCCAGACCCCAATCGGCATCAAGGAGCATGGCACCATTAGAGGGGGGAGCAACACCTGGAGGACTGAACATGTGGGTGGTGAGTGAAGTTTAATTTGGAGCAGGGCTCCTGTGGGAAGCGTCGCAGCATTCCAGCAGAGTTACACTAATCGCAGCCCACATCAAAAAGCCATTTACTGCGGAAGATTGACTGAAGGGACTTTCTTGTTGGTGACCTACATAATGATTCTGACTTCATAGAATCCTACACCACAGAGGGAGGCCATTCAGCCCATCGAGTCTGCACTGACCACAATCCCATCCAAGCCCTATCCCCACAACCCCATCATTTACCCGAGCTAGTCCCCTTAACCCTAAAGGACAATTTAGCACGGCCAATCTTTGGACATTGGGAGGAAACCAGAGCACTCAGTGAATCCCATGCTGACACAGAAGAATGTGCAAATTCCACACATCCAAGACGGGAATCGAACCCCCTGCCACTGAGAGGCAGCAGTGCTAACCACTGTGCCACCCTGTTTGGCTTTTAACTACTTGGCGGAGTCAGGGGTTGGTAGGGTGTGGGGGGAGGTGGTGCAGTGGTAGGTGCAAATCTGAATTCTTGATTATTGGGAGGGGTGGTAGTAGAGGCGGGTACAATTTTGTCTTTTAAAAAGCATTTAGACAGTTACTTGGGTAACATGGGGGATTATGGGCCAAATGCAGGTAACTTGTACTAGCTTAGTGATTTTAAAAAAAGGGCGGCACAGTCAAGTTGGGCCGAAGGGCCTGTTTCCATGCTGTAAATCTCTCTGACTGTACAATGTTTACTTTATTGCATAAGGAATACCATTACATCACTCGCTGTGGACCCCAGGAAAATATTTGGAGAAAACTTTCTCCACAAGTTGCCTACCAAACACAATGGGGCATTGCTAACCCATCCCATATTGCTCTGAATCTATCAGGAAAATCAGGCTGCGAAGGTGGCAGATTTCATCCCTCCCCTGTTACGGTAATTACCGTGACTGTGTAAGTCAATAATTGGCTGCATCAATCCTTCTGTGACACTTGGCGGGCATCCACCTCTACCTGTTTTATCAAAGCACTTTGATAGCTCTCTTGCTCATTAAGACCCGCCAAACGACACATTGCTGCTTTTGCTTTGGCCCATCCTCTTGTCTTCCAGTTCTTCCAGGTGAAGGAAAATGCCCTTCAATTATTTTCTAGCTTTTCCGAGTTGCATGTCTTCAAATCCTTTGCCTGAGGCGCTGTTGGTCCCTGCAAGCACCTGCATCTCCTGTTTGAAAGGTGGAAGGGAGTTCTTGCACCGTCATTTCAATTAGGGCAGATACAAGCTCAATTATTGAGCGCAGCTGTTATCGACTGGAAACTGCAGCTCACAGCAGCCTTAGTTTTCCTCAAGTCTTTACCAGTAGCTTGTTTATCCTCCCCACCTGTCCAATGTAGGCCATGACCCAATATCGAAGATACCTTGAAGCACACTGCTGAGGCGCAGAGAACATTCACTCCCTTCAACACCGGCACATCTTGGCAACTCTATATGTTCCATCCGTAAAATACAGTGCAGCCAGTGGTATGGTGCCAGATGTTAAGGTGCAGAGGTTCTAGGAGGATGTGAAAGCAAGATACTAGTGATTAGGAAAGACGGTAGAAAAAGAGATAGTCAGCCGGGGCTATCTAAGCAAATGAAGGAGGATATCAAATTGAAAGAAAATGCATACACAAGTGGGAAACTTGAGGATTGGGAAATATTTAAAGGTTAACAGAAAGCTACGAGAAAAGTAAGATGGATGATAAGAGTAAACTGGCTCAGAATACAAAAACATAGCGAAAGTTTCTACAAATATATAAAACGAAAAATGATGGTTAAAATAAGCATTGTTCCTTTAGAGGATGAGAAGGGGGATGTAATAAGTAGAAATAAGAAAATGGCTGAGGCATTGAACAGATATTTTGTGTCTCACTTGGACACTGTTGTCCTGGCTCCCTCACCTGGGCCTTGTCGCTGTGACTCCCTCACCTGGGCCTTGTCGCTCTGACTCCCTCACCTGGGCCTTGTCGCTCTGACTCCCTCACCTGGGCTTCTCTTCTCCAGGTGCCTCACTCGGGACCTGAGGCTCCAACTGCTGTACCTGGGCCCTGAAACTAACCTTCAAAACATACCCTCCTGCTCTTTCCTGCCAGTCTAACCACAAGGCTGGCTTCTCTCTGCGTTTGCTAGTTCAGCCTATCAGCAGCGAAGGCAGGGAGGAACTGGTCAGTAATTGGATGGGCAGCTTTGCAGCATTTTCAAATCTAAGTCAACATCCACCAAGATTAGCGGGCCGCGCTGAGTTGGACAAGTCTGCTTTAAATAGAAGGTTCCGGAGCAGCGCCCCAATGGCACGACATGACTGATTGCAGCAACTTGTCTCAGGACACCTCTGACAGCTCATGACAACTCCTGACCTCCACCATCTAGAAAGATAAGACACACGGCAACATCACCACCTGCAAGTTCCCCTTCAAGCCTCTCACCATCCTGACTTGGAAATATATCACCATTCCTTCACTGTCACTGGGTCAAGATCCTGGGACTTCCTTCCTGGCAACACTTTGGATGTACCTACAGAGCATAGCCTACAGTAGGGTTCAAGAAGGCAACTCACCATCACCATTTCAAGAGCAGTTAGGGATAGACAATCAATTCTGGCCTAGGCAGTGACATCCACATCCCAGGAAGGAATAATTTTTAACATTCTTGAGGCTAAGAATATGTGCAACCAAATATTTCGGCCCATTTCCGGGCTTAACTGAAACGCTGGTAGAGTGTAAAACATTAAGCCTGTAACTGAGTGTACAACTGTATGGTTCTCCCACCCTTTTCTCCAAGTTGGAAGAGTCAATTCTTTCTCGTGGAAGTCAATTACTAGGGGGCACAGGTTTAAGGTGTGAGGGGTTAAGTTCAAAACAGATGTATGAGGTAGGTTGTTTGTCGTGGCTTCCTGGAACTTGTTACCAGGAGAGATAGTGGAAGCGAATATGTTTCAAGGGGCATCTTGACAAACCCATGATTAAGATGGGAATAGAGAGATACGGTTCTTGGAAGGATTTTAGTTAAGGTGGGCAGCATGGTCGGTGCAGGCTTGGAGGGCTGAAGGGTCTGTTCCTGTGCTGTAATTTTCTTTGTTCTTTGGGCCTTTGTCTTTGTATTGACTTCAATCAGGCCACTGAGGTTGGCCTATTGAAGTATGGACTCTCTGATTAAGGATCCTAATGAAAGATATCCCTGATTAAGGATCCAATTGATAAGCCAATCAGGGTATTTGCCTTATATTTAATTGAGAGTGTCAGTTCTACTGATACCCCCAGAGATAGACTGCTGATTGTCAGCATTCTGTCTACTGCTGTTAAGAATTTGGAAATGAAGTGACTTCTGTCTCCAAAGACTTATTACAGTCTTAGCAGGTAATGACCATTGACTTCAATCATTGAAACTTAGGAATTGGTGTCAGATTTTCAAGCCCTCGGGCCTCTTCCACCATTGAATGAGATTTTGGTTCATACCTACCTTAATTCCATTTATCTATCTTTGTTCCAAAAGCTTTAACACCCTTGTCAAATGAAAATCTCAGTTTGGAAACTTTCAAGTGACCTCCTCTGACCCCAGCAACTCTTTACTGGGGAGGAGGATGGGGTGGGGAGGAGTATCCCAGATTTCCACTATACGTTATCTAATTAAATGTTTCCTAATGTCCTGAATGAGAAGGCTCTCTGGATTCTCACGGAATCATAGAATCCCTGCAGTGCAGAAGAGGCCATTCTGCCCATTCATTCTGCACTGACTCTCTGACATGCTATCTTACCCAGGTCTTCTGCCCCTACCCTAATCCTGTAATCCCACACATTCCCTATGGCAACTCACCTAACCTGCACATCCTTGGACAGTGGGAGGAAACTGGAGGAAACCCATGCAGACCCAGGGAGACGTGCAAATTCCATGCAGTCATCTGAGGCAGGAGTTGAACCCTGGAGCCATGAGGCCATAGTGCTAACTGTTGTGCTGCTCCCACACAGAAAAAATACTTTCCCCATAACTACCCTCTATTAACTCCTTTAATTTTTGTAAATACCCTGATTAGATCAGTCTCCATATGCAAGGAACCCAAGTTTTGTCAATGCCACTTGTTCCCATAATTTAACCCGTTTATCCTTGGTAACGTTCCAGTAAATCTATGTTGTACTCCCTCCAAAATTAATATGTTCTTCCTAAGTTGTGGTCTACAGAATCAATATTTAATATGTTGGAAAGTCAGCAAAGGGCTGAACTGATAATCCTAACTCTGCTGTTTAAATGCTGTAGTTACATTATCATTACATTACTGGCAGTACCTCTACATTTGACAAAGGTGATATCAAATATTCAGGGTTGTATTGCTTCTTTATGCAGTATCAAGATTCAGATTAGCTTTTGTCAGCATTGGTCAGGTTTACAAATCAAGTCTATGCAGAGATGAGGCGACTTTATCGATGAGGCGACTTTATCGATGAGGCGACTTTATCGATGAGGCGACTTTATCGATGAGGCGACTTTATCGATGAGGCGACTTTATCGATGAGTAACAGTTTTCATAACTTTGTCCAAGTATCTGCCCCAGGACCATCCCCCCGTCCTGTTCAGACATCAGCCCTGTGTGCTTGCTAACCTACACTGGCTCCTTCTCTGGCAAAACTTCGAATTTAGAATTCCCATCTTGGTTTCCAAAGCCAATCCATCACCATGTCCTCACTCTTCCTAATCTCTGTGATTTCCTACATCCTTTTCCTGATTTCTGCACTCCTCCATTTCTGGTCTCTTGGACATCCCCAATTCTAATCATTCCACCAATGGCAGCTGTACTTTCTGCTGTCTAGGCCCCAGGCTCTGGAATTCCCTGCCTAGATCTCTCACCCTCTTTTAGACTGCTCTATAAACCGCACCCCCTCCCCACCCCCGTCATATGAATCATTTGGCCATCTTTAGATAGAGAAAACACATGTTCGTATTCCAGGATTATGGGTTAGGCAGCAGTGTAGGGTTAGGATCATTTTGATCATGAAGACAAGGCAAGCTGGGGAGCCTTTTACTAACTTTTCATCGTGCATAAAGACGGCACAGTGGTTAACGTTGCTGCCTCAGAGTGCCAGGGACCTGGGTTCAATTCCAGCCTCGGATCACTGTCTGTGTGGAGTTTGCACATTCTCCCTACGTCTGCGTGGGTTTTACTCTGGGTGCTCCTGTTTCCTCCCACCATCCAAAAATGTGTGGGTTAGGTTGATTGGCCATGCTAAATTAGCCCTGATATCAGGGGGGTTAGCAGAAGAAACATGTTGAGTTATAGAAATAATGCGTTGGTGGGATTTTGGTTGGTACAGACTCAATAGACCAAATGGCCTCCTTCTGCACTGTAAGGATTCTATGATATGGTCAACAGATGTGAAAATGGGGAGATGTGTAGGAGGCAGATTATTGGACATTGTTTGATTTACTCTATTATCCCTTGCATTGAACAGCGTTTTAGTTGGGCAAACGCATTCGTAAAATTATTTCTCTACTTTAGCATATTTATGTTGCAGAGCACATTGTTCCTCTGATAGGATTTTCTTAAAGGCATCCAGATTTGAGTTAAAACACATGGGCAGCAGATTCATCACCCACATTAAAAGGAAACTCAGTCTTCATGTGTTTTTCTTGCCAGATTTCTGTTCCCATATTTTTGTGCCAAGGCAACAGTTTTAGATGTGGATCAGATAGAGCAGGTCACTGTACACCAGGTGGCATGATCTTTAGCACTGCTGTCTCACAGCACCAGGGAACTGAGTTCGGCTTGGGTCACTGTCTACACATTCTCCTCATGTCTCCCTGGATTTCCTCCAGGTGCTTCAGTTTTCTCCCACAACCCGAAAGACGTGCTGGTTAGGTGTATTGGCCATGCTAAATTCTGCCTCAGTGTACCCGAACAGGTGACAGAGTTTGGTGACTAGGGGATTTTCATAGTAACTTCTTTACAGTGTTAATGTAAGTTTACTTGTGACACTAATAAATAAATGTTAAACTTTGATGTGATGCTGTTCAGTCTAGTTTAGAATGTGGGCCTTCACCATCAGAATTTCATTAAAATCGGAGCGTAGTAAAGGTCACTGTAAGGTCACTAAATTAGTTTCATGAAGGAACCTGATGAACTGGGAATCGATGTCGGGGGAATGTGAGAATGAGCTGAGGAGGGCTGTTGAGAAAGGCAATGCACAGATGCCGATTTCATAAAGGATCTTACAAATCAAAGAGACCGTTCAGCCCATCACACCTCTTCTCATTCTAACAAAGACCCGGATAAAGCAAAGCCAGGTGATGGAGTGTGATCACAAGGATCAGTGTCCAGAATATTGAAACCTGCAAGGTTATGGACCAAGTGCTGGAAAGTGGGATTACAATGAGTGGCCGGTTTCCTTCTATTTTCCTTTTTATTTTCTCCAGCCAGCATCCTCAAGATAGGCAGGATTTCCTGGCTTCCCCCGAACTCAAAGAATCTCGTCCAGGTCAACGGACCTTTGCATGTTCTGCATTCCCCTCCCCTGCCTCCGCCTGCTACGACTCCTGCGGTGGTCAGGACTGAGAAATTCCACTTGAAACTTTCTGATTGTAATTTCTTGACGGTTCTAATTGTTAAAAACATAGAATCAAACAGCACAGGAGAGGCCCTTCAGCCCATCGAGTCTGCGCTGCCACATTCGAAACACACGAACTCCCACTAATCCCACATGGCCCTCAATGTTATGACGTGCCGAGTGCTTATATCCAAATACTTTTTAAAGGATGTTAGGCATCCCACTTCCACTACCCGCCCAGGCAACGCATTCCAGACCCTCGCCACCCTTTGGGTATTAAGTGTTTTTCTTCACACTCCTCCTAAACCTCCTGCCCCTCACCTTGAACCTGTAGGAGAAAAAAAACCAGAGGGGGATATCGGATTAAAAGCCCTGCCATTTTTCCAGATTACTGACTGCAGAAACTGTATAGCTGGAAGTTATTTGAATGAGATTTAATTCAGCTACTAGCCGTGGTGCAGGCATCGCCCCAAATGTGTATCAGGTATCCCCTGGAGATGAGAAATATGATTGAGAACACATTTGATGCAGTTTATTTCCAGTTGTGCTGAACAGTAACAACAATGAACCCCTGCTCCTTGCCCTCATCAGTCTTCATTGGTATGAAGTTAAACAATACCTGCACAACAGTGACAGGGTATTTGATTTGATCTGGTGTGCCCGTTTGACATACATAATGTGACTGTTGAAAGAGTTCTGAAAAGGAAGGGTGTCACTGAAGGCTGGAGTGAGAGCATTGTGTGAAATACAGTAAGCTGAAAGCCCTGCCAATACAAAGGGCCCGCATTCCTCACACTGCGGATACACCAGGCAGAAGGCTCAAAGGGGAGCTGGAGTGACAGATTTGCTCGCACTGGATAAAACAGATTGAGTTTCACCGGTAATGTGTTTTCGGTTAGACTGGTACACGCCCATCCAGTTAGACCCAGCTTGGGTCGAGCCAGTTCCTGTGGGTGATGTGGGCAGAGAGCCATATGATCTCGATGGTATGTTGGCAACAATGTAGGTTGGCTCGCGCACCTTTCAGTGCAAAACACCATTCAGTTCTCCCCTCATTCATTCATTCATTCGGGCTGAACTGAGGCTGTGCCAAAAACACATTCTCTCAATGCAGATTGAAGCATTTCTGGTCATAGCACAGTGGTTAGCACTGATGTCTCATTGTGCCAGTGACTGGGGTTCGATTCTGGGCTTGAGTGACTACGTGCAGTCGGCATTGGGTTCCCTCTGGGTGCTCTAGTAATCTCCAAGTTCGAAAGACATGCTGGTTAGGTGCATTGGCCAGCTAAATTCTCCCTCAGGCACCAGAGTGTACAAATGAGGAGATTTTCACAGTAACTTCATTGCAGTGTGAATGTGAGCCTACTTGTGGTACTAATAAATAAGCATTAATTTAAATGTAAACTTCATGCAGGGGAGGCAGTGGCATTGTTACTGGACTAGTAAGAGGATAGACACCCAAGCTAATACGCTGAGGACCTGGGTTTGAATCCCACCACGGCAGATGGTGAAATTTGAATTCAATAAATATCTGGACTTAAAACTCGAATGGTGGTTATGAAACAATTATCGATTGTTGTATCTGGTTGCTTTGTGGAAGGGAAATCTGCCATCCTTGCCCAATCTGGCCTATATGTGACTCCAGAGCCACAGCAACATGGTTGACTCTCAACTGCCCTTGAAAATGGCACAACAAGGCCCTCTGTTCAACACCAATTGGGGATGGGCAACAAATGCTGGCCCAGCCAACAACACCCACATCCCATGAACAAATAAAAAAAAAGTATACAAATATTGCTTCAATACATCAGGCAGCACGGTGGCACAGTGGTTAGCACTGGCCTCACAGCGCCAGAGACCTGGGTTCGATTCCAGCTTTGGGTCACTGTCTATGTGGAGTTTGCACATTCTCCCTGTGCCTGCATGGGTTTCCTCCGGGTGCTCCGGTTTCCCCTCTCAGTACAAAGATGTGCGGGTTATGCTGAATTGACCCTAGTGTCAGGGGGTAAATATGTGAGGTTACAAGGATAGGACCGGGGTGGAGTTTTTGGCAGTGCAGATTTGATGGGCTGAATGGCTTCCTTCTGCACTATAGGGATTCCATGACATCAATCATATTAAAAGAATATTTCATGGCAAGGAAAGCAAAAAATATATTTTCATTTACATAGCACCTTTTCTGATCTCAAGGTATCCCAGAATGATTTACAGCCAGTCTGATATTTTATTTATAGAGACATAGAATCATAGAGTTTTACAGCATGGAAACAGTCCCTTCAACCCAACTTGTCCATGCCGCCCTTTTTTTTACAAATCCCTAAGCTAGTCCC
Source organism: Sphyrna mokarran (assembly GCA_024679065.1). NCBI lineage: Eukaryota > Metazoa > Chordata > Chondrichthyes > Carcharhiniformes > Carcharhinidae > Sphyrna > Sphyrna mokarran. The sequence continues at coordinate 42,672,010 of JAGIQG010000018.1, forward strand.
AATTGCCCACATTTTGGCCATATCCCTCCATACCCATTGTACACATGTAACTGTCTAGATGCTTTTTAAAAGATAAAATTGTATCCACCTCTACTACTACCACTGGCAGCTTGTTCCAGCCACTTACCACCCTCTATGTGGAAAAAAATTGCCCCTCTGGACACTTGTATCTCTTTCCTTTCACCTTAAATCTATACCCTCTAGTTTTAGACTCCCTTATTTTGGGAAAAGATATTGACTATCTAGCTGATCTGTGCCCCTCATTATTTTGTTTTATAAACCTCTATAAAATCACTCCTTCAGCCGACTGTGCTCCAGAGAAAAGAGTCCTATCTATTCAGCTTCTCCTTATAACTCAATCCACCAAGTCCCAGTAGTATCCTAGCAAATCTTTTCTGCACTCTTTCTAGTTTAATAATATCCTTTTTTTAATAGGGTAACAAGAATTGCATACAGTACTCCAAGTGTGACCTTACCAATGTCTTGTACAACTTCAACAAGATGTTCCAGCTCCTGTATTCAATGTTCTGACTGATGAAATCAAGGATACTGATTGCCTTCTTCACCACTGTGTTCACCTGTGACTCCATTTTCAAAGATGTACCTCTAGATCTTTATTCTATAAATCTCCCCAATGCCCTACCATTAACTGAGTAAGTATAGTCCTACATTTGACTACACTTTGAAGTGTAGTCAAACATAGAAATTGTTGCAGCCAATTTGCACACAGCAAACTTTCATAACAACAATGTATCAATGGCCAGATCACTTATTTCTGTGGTGTTGGATTGAGGGATGAATGTTGATTGGGAAAGCAGGGATAACCCTCCTCTCTTCTTCAGAATAATCCCTTGGGAGTTTGTATGTTCACTGGCGAAGGCAGGTGCACCCTCATTTCAACACCTCATCTGAAAAATGGCATCTCCAACATGCAGCACTCCCTTGGTACTGCATATGTTCAAGCATCCGGTCATTCTGCTGGTCTATCTCTGAGCTTAGCCACAGTGGGATAGCAGCCGTTTCCATTTCCATGGCCTTCTCTGTGACTGCAGAGGTTATTCACTATCTCCCCTCTGTGTACTGCAGTAGCATCTCAGAAGTGTGAGATCAGGGGTAAGAGATCAGATACTGGCACCAAGAGGAAAGAGTGGAAAGATTAGTGGACACCATGTATCCCATCTCATTGCCAACCTCCCCATTCTCATCCCACTGCCAATCTTCCCATTTCATTATCAACCTCCCCATTCCCATCCCACTGACAACCTCCCCATTCCCATCCCACTGCCAATCTTCCCATCTCATTGCCAACCTCCCCATTCCCATCCCACTGCCAATCTTCACATCTCATTGCCAACCTCCCCATTCCCATCCCAGTGCCAACATTCCCATTCCCATCCCACTGCCAATCTTCCCATCTCATTGCCAACCTCCCCATTCCCATCCCACTGCCCAACATTCCCATTTCCACTGAAATTTGCATTGTGCACATTATCCACTTGAGGCTATCATACACCCATGTACCAGTGAACGGAATCCGCTAGGAAACATTAAGAAAGAATCCATGTTTAACAGTTGATCTGGCTCTAACTCCAAATGTTCCTGGCTGGATAGAGAATTGTTCTGTCCTGAGAACGTCACATATCCCATTGTCTTAATCCTTATCTCTCTCCCCTCCATTCATCCCATCCCTCTCTCCTTCACTCATCTCATTCTTCTGTCCTTCACTCACTCCCCCTCTCATCCGTTTGTCCTTCATTCATCCTCCTCCGTCTGTCCTTCACTCACTGACCCTCATCCCTCTGTTCCTCATTCAGCCTCATTCCTCTGTTCTGCACTCACCCCCTCATCTCTCTCTCCTTAACTCACCTCCATCCCTCTCTCCTTCATTCACCCCCTCATCCCTCTCTTCTTCTTTGATCTCCCTACTCTGTACCCCCAGCCCATGGAAGGATCTGAGTTCAGATACACATGTCCTGCAGTCAGTTGGTGTCAAAATTGGACTGAGCATATTGCAGTGGTGTGTTGACAAGTTGCATTACTGAGCTGTTCTCCAGAATCAGCAGTACACTGCCCTAACACAACAAGAGTAATGGTTGTGCGTTTGACACCAGCCGCTGACCATTAATAGCAAGTGATAGTTGAAGATGGTCACATCTAAAAACATCTCTGCATCATTTTATCCTATTGTCTGACCTCTATATCATGCCTCATGCAATTATATAGGGCATTGGTGAGGCCACACCTGCAGTATTGTGTGATATTTTGGTGTCCTTATCTGAGGAAAGGTGTCCTTGCTGTAGAGAGAGTACAGCGAAGGTTTACCGGGCTGATTCCTGAGATGACATGATCTCATATGAGGAGAGACTAAATTGATTAGGTTTATATTTACTGAAGTTTAGAAGAGTGAGAGGGAATCTCATAGAAACTTTTAAAACTGGCCCAAAGAGGCGCTGGAGTGTGGTGACTTGGGGAATTTGAGTAACTTCATTGCAGCGTTAAAGTACACCTTATTTGTGACTAAAATAAAATTTAAGAAAAATTCTAACAGATTAGATAAGGTAGATTCAGGAAGAATGTCCCCAGTGGTGGCGGAATCCAGAACCAGTCATAGTTTGAGGATAAGAGGTAAATCTTTTTGGACTGAGGTGAGGAGAAATTTCTTCAGCCAGAGGGTGATGAATGTGTGGGATTCACTATCACAGAAAATAGTTGAAGCCAAAAAGGTGCATGATTTCATAGAATCTCTACAGTGCAGAAGGAGGCCATTTGGCCCATCTATCCTTCACTCATCCCATTCCTTTCTCCTTCACTCACCTCATTCTTATGTCCTTCACTCACTCACCTTCTCATCCTTCTGCTCCTCACTCACCCTCATCCCTGGGTGGGGTTGTGGTCTGCACTGATCACAATCCCACCCAGGTCCTAATTCCATAACCCCACGTATTTACCTTAATGGTCCCCCTGACACTAGGAGACAATTTAGCATGGCCAATAAACCTAACCTGCCCATCTCTGGACTGGGGGAGGAAACCGCAATGCCTGGAGAAAACCCATGCAGACACAGGAGAGGATGTGTAAACTTCAAACACATCATAACCCAAGCTGAGAATCGAGCTCGGGTCCCTGGAGCAGTGAGACAGCATTGCTAACTGCTGTGTTACCATGCCACCTTCAAGAAGAAATTAGATATAACTCTTGGGGGCTAAAGGACCAAGGGATATGGGGGAAGGCGGAGATGGGGGGAAATCAGGATATTGAATTTGATGGTCAGCCATGATCAAAATAAATGGCGAAGCAGGCTAGAAGGGCCAAAAGACTACTAGTTTCCATGTCATGGGATTACCAGGGGTTGCATTTGACTGTGGAAAAAACTGGCAGATTTTAAATGATTTGTTTTTGGACTGAATCATTTAATCACTCTGATGATCAGTGCCAGTTAACTGCTGGAACTGATGTATGTCATACATCATCTTGTCCAAATGCAGATTTCTAAATTCAAATAAGCTTACGGCCTGCTGTTGCCAGATTAGGTAATCATTCTCCAAGGAGGCAGGTTTCCCAGTGTGTTGCTAAGTGCAACCCCTTCTGAGTTTAATGCCTTTATAATTTATACTATAGACTAAAGGTCACAAATGCATTCCAAACTTATGTCCAATCTGGAAACCCAAATGCTGTTTGCACACAGTCCTGCTTTCAAGAAGCATGATACAGTGATATAATCATTTATCTATCATTATTATATGATGCCCACTTAAAGCTCTGCTTTAGTAAAATCGTGACAGCGCTTCTCTTATCCCAAAAAATTAGTTTTCCCAAATCAATTTTCCCTTCATCATTACCACATCAATCAAGCGAATTACCAGTATATTTGGCAATGTACACAATTGCAATTCTACTTTATTCTTCCACAGGTTGTGGGTATGGCAGGCAAGGCCAGCTTTTGTTGCACCTCTCTAATTGCCCTCGAACCGAGTGGCTTGCCGCAACACCTTCACTTTACTGTCGCTGGGTCAAAACCCTGGAACTCCTTCACGAACAGCACTGAGGGTGTAGCTATGCCTCAGCGGTTCAAAGAGGCAGCCCATCACACCCCCTTAACGGGCAATTAGGAATGGACAAATGCCCACATCGAATAAATAAATAGGAGTCAACGATATTGCAGTGTGTTGGGAGTCATGTGTAGGCCAGACTAGTTAAGGACGGTTGATTTCTTTCTCTAAAAGATATTAGTGAACTGGATGGGGTTTTCCATAATCAGCAATGGTTTTATGGTTACCATCACTGAGACTAACTTCTCAATTCCTGATTATTATTCATGAATGTAGCCCAATCCATCACACAAACCAGCCTCCTATCCATTAGCTCTGCCTACACTTCCCGCTGCCTCGGAAAAACAGCCAGCATCATTAAACATCCCATGCACACCGGACGTTCTCTCTTCCATCTTCTTCAGTGGTAAAAAAAATATATAAATGTCTGAGATCACGTACCAACCGACTCAAGAACAGCTTCTTCCCTGCTGCCATCTGACTTACTGAATCAATAAGCTGATTTTTCTCTATACCCTATGTATGTATTTAACACTACATTCTGCATTCTCTCATTTCATTCTCTATGAATGGTATGCTTTGTTTGTATAGCAAGCAGGAAACAATGCTTTTCAATGTACACTAATACATATGACAATAATAAATCTAATCAAATAAAAGATTATGAATTAAATTTGCCGTGGGGGGACCAATTGTCCCCATACAGTACAGGTTCCTGGCACTGTGAGGCAGCAGTGCTAACCATTTCGATTTTGTCCAGGTTTGTTTAATAGACTTTTCGTGTATAAAGAAGTAAATTGGTTCAACCTTACCTTGCAGGATACTCCGTCCATAATTTTTCCAGGCCTTCATATGGTATTGGGAATTTATTTTGGAATGTAGCATTTGTAATTATCATCAGCAACATAAGATGCAAGGCTTAATTTCAGTTTTAGGTTAGATTCTGCTTAGTTGAGAGCATTTTCGATTTTGAATGTCAGAGTGATGTTTGTGGATTTCTCAATTTATACATTTCAGCTTCATTATGGGCTGACCTTTCACTTTTAGTGCAATTGCCCTGGGACCTTAAACAAGTGAGGGCTGCAAATTAATCTCTTTGAGCCATTTGACTTCACTTGATAAATCAGAAACTCCTGCTTCTGTGTCGAATTAAAAAATAACTCCATGGGGTGTCCATCCACTTCAAGTTTAACATTTCAATAGTTGTTTCAGTGTCCTTAGGAAGGTAATTTCTGTGCTTGTAGATCTGCCACTCCTTCTATGTGGCTTGGTTTTAAAATTTTCTCCCTATTTTTACAGGTTGTCAGCAAAAAACACTTATGAAATGGTCTATTTTCCATAGTTGTGGCACTCTTGCTCAATCTTGTCTACTTGATTTCTCAATATGTAAGCGAACATAGAACATAGAACAATACAGCACAAACAGGCCCTTCGGCCCACGAGTTGCCCCGATCACATCTACCAATCCACAGATCTATCTATAACCCCCTATCCTATTCGTTTCCGTATACTCATCCAGAAGTCTTTTAAAAGACCCCAGCGAGTTCGCCTCTACCACCTCCGACGGCAGCCGATTCCAATCATTCACCACCCTCTGAGTGAAAAACTTACCCCTAACATCTCCTCTGTATTTGCTTCCCTGCACCTTAAATCTGTGTCCTCTCGTAGTGACCATTTCAGCTCGGGGAAATAGTCTCTGAGAGTCCACTCTATCTATTCCTCTCAACATTTTATAAACCTCTATCAGGTCGCCTCTCAACCTACGTCTCTCCAGTGAGAAGAGTCCCAGCTCCCTTAACCTATCTTCATAAGGCCTGCCTCCCAATCCAGGCAGCATCCTTGTAAATCTCCTCTGAACCCTCTCAATAGCCTCTACATCCTTCCTATAATGAGGCGACCAGAACTGCGCACAATACTCCAACTGGGGTCTGACAAGAGTCTTATAGAGCTGCATCATTACCTCCTGACTCCTAAACTCTATTCCTCGATTAATGAAGGCCAGTACACCGTACGCCTTCTTGACCACTTCCTCCACCTGCGAGGCCGATTTAAGAGTCCTATGGACCCGGACCCCGAGATCCTTCTGCTCTACAACACAGCTAAGACTCCTACCCCTGATATTGTACTCCTTCGTCCCATTATTCCTGCCAAAATGGACCAATACACATTTATCCACGTTGAAGTCCATCTGCCACTTCTCCGCCCAGTCTTGCATCCTGTCTATGTCCTGCTGCAACTTTTGACATCCCTCCACACCATCCACAACACCACCAATCTTTGTATCATCAGCGAACTTACTAACCCATCCCTCCACTTCCTCATCCAGGTCATTTATGAAAATAACAAACAGCAGGGGTCCCAGAACAGATCCCTGGGGCACTCCACTGGTTACGGACCTCCATGCAGAACAAAAGCCATCCACAACCACTCTCTGCCTTCTGCCGACAAGCCAGTTCTGGATCAACGAGGCCAAAGCCCTTTGGATCCCATGACCTCTCACCTTCTCCAGAGGACTTGCATGGGGGACCTTATCAAACTTGTAGTTCTCCTTTCTAGCCTCCACTTGCTTCATGACTCACATTTGTTTCCCCAGTGTGAAATTCTCCTTTGTCAATAAGAGATCTGACAAAGCTTTGCTTGACACCACAACAACAACTCTCCCTTGAATCAGCTTGCCTTATAAAATTCCACAAGCACAGTTCCCAGTTAACCTGTTGAGATCATTGATAAACTAATCCATGCTTTCACTGCCCTTTTATTTCCATCTGTTAAATTTTGGCCTTCTCAATTATTAAGTTCCAGCAAACACTGAAGTACATAGAACATAGAACATTACAGCACAGAACAAGCCCTTCGGCCTTTGATGTTGCGCCGACCAATATAAAAAGCAATGCCCCTCCAAACTAAACCATTCCCTTCTCTTCCATATACTTATCAACTAACCTCTTAAACGCCACCAAACTTGGCGCATCTACAACTGCTGCAGGCAGGGCATTCCACTCCCGAACCACCCTTTGGGTAAAGAACCTACCTCTGATATCCGTCCTATAACTATCACCCCTTAATTTAAAGCTGTGTCCCCTCGTGCTAGCTTTCTCCATCCTAGGAAAAAGGCTATCACTGTCCACCCTATCTAAACCTCTAATCATCTTATATGTCTCGATTAGGTCCCCTCTTAGCCGCCTCCTTTCTAACGAAAACAACCTCAAATCCCTCAGCCTCTCTTCATAAGACCTGCCTCCATACCAGGCAACATCCTGGTAAACCTCCTCTGTACCCTCTCCAATGCCTCCACATCTTTCTTATAATGCGGGACCAGAACTGCACACAATACTCCAAGTGCGGCCGCACTAGAGTTTTGTACAGTTGCAACATGACGTTGCGGCTCCGAAATTCAATCCCTCTACCAATAAAAGCCAAGACTCCATATGCCTTCCTAACAACCTTCTCGACCTGACTGCCTACTTTCAGGGATCTATGCACATACACACCAAGATCCCTCTGTTCATCTAGACTACTAAGAATCCTACCATTTGCCCTATACTCTACACATTTATTATTTCTGCCATAGTGCATTACCTCACACTTTTCCACATTAAACTCCATTTGCCACCTCTCGGCCCAGCTCTGCAACTTGTCCAAGTCCCTCTGCAAACTATAACACCCCTCTTCACTATCTACCACTCCACCGACTTTAGTGTCATCTGCAAATTTACTAATCCATCCTTCAATACCCTCATCCAGATCATTAATAAAAATTACAAACAGCAGGGGCCCCAAAACAGACCCCTGAGGTACACCACTTGTCACCGAACTCCAAGATGAATATCTCCCATCAACCACCACCCTCTGTCTTCTATCTGCTAGCCTAAGTAAAAGTTGAAAGCTTGTGTGACTTCTTCATAAGGAACTGAAGTCATCAATACCCTGCCTGGCATTCTTATCATCAGGTATAGTTCTTACAGCATAAAATAGTGTACTGACCTGGTCTTTATATGTAACCCTGAAGCAGTTCTGTACCTTGTGAACTTTTGTCTTCAGTTATCCCACTTTGGGGTCTGCTGCGGGCCTTCCATATTATGAAATGTTTCCAAGAATGGGAGGGTGAATACCATGCTTCTGTTGCATGGAATTGTTCCTGCATTTTACCCTTCCTATTCTCTGCTGCTTTTCCTGTTTTATGACTGGTCTCCAGTTCTGTCACAGTTTTCCTTTGCTATTCTGTGATGTTCTGATATCTAGTGGAGTCTTTTGACCTTGCTTTGAGGTTCATTTTCTTGCCAGCCCCACTATTGTTTCTTCCAGTTTTTGCTGGGTCTGTCACTCTCTACTACCATGTTTTAGTAGACAGGGTTCGGGAATTGACAAGTCTCCCAAAGATATACTGCTTGAGTCCATGTTCCTTTTAACCAGCATTATTTATTTACAGCAAGTATTAAAATTTGGACCTCCACACAAGCTAAAAACTTCTGCTCTCCAAGATCATGAGCTGAGAGAGGGCGGCATGGTGGCACAGTGGTTAGCTGTCTCACAGCACCACAGATCCAGGTTCAATTCCCAGCTTGGGTCACTGTCTGTGTGGTGTCTGCATGTTCTCTCCGTGCCTGCATGGGTTTCCTCCGGGTGCTCCCACTGTCTGAAAGGTGTGCTGGTTGGGTGCATTGGCCATGCTAAATCCTCCCTTGGTGCACCCAAAGAGATGCTGGAGTGTGGCGACGAAAGAATATTCACAGTAAATTTATTGCAGTGTTAATGTAAGCCTACTTGAGACTAATAAGTAAACATCACCTTCTAATTTTAGATCTCTCATCGTAAAATCGTAGAATTACTATAGTGCTCAAGAAGGCCATTCAGCCCATCGTGTCTCCAATATAACATCTTACCCAAGCCCTAGCCACATATTTACCCCACTATTCCCTCTATACTGCACATCTGGGAATTCTAAGGGACAACTTGACATAGCCCATACACCTAATCTGCACATGTTTGGACTGTGGGAGGAAACTAGAGTACCTGGAGAAAACCCACATAGACACTGGGAGGCCATGCAGACTCCACACAGACAGTGACCCAAGATTGGAATTGAACCCTGGCACAGGGAGGCAGCAGTGCTTACCACTGTGCCACCGTGCTGCCCCCTCTCAGTCATGTGATCTGGCAACATTATTAAATCAGCACCACGTGCTTTTGATGTTAATCCTTTATTCTGCAAGGAACGAGAATAACTCCAGCAGTTGTCAGGAACAATAAAGTCAGTTGGCATTGGTGGTGCCATTGTGGCAAAGTGCAAACCATTATGCATAAAATCAGCAAGTGCCCCTACTTGTGTCTCTGTGATAGTCTCACTGCCCTACGCCAGGCAGATGAGGAGGCTGCTAACTGGTGAAGAATCTCAAGTTTGATAAGTTCAGGTTTGGCAGTATAGTGGTTAGCACTGCTGCCTGACAGCGCCAGGGAACCGGATTCAATTAAATCTTCGGGTCACTGTCTGTGTGGAGTTTGCGCATTCTCCCCATGCCTGCTTTAACTATGCTGAGACTGATGGGCTGCACAGTGATTAGCACTGCTGCCTGACAGTGCCAGGGATCAGGGTTCGATTCCAGTGGGTCACTATCTGTGTGGAATCTGCACGTTCTCCCCATGCCTGCGTGGGTTTCCTCCGGGTGCTCCAGTTTCCTTCCACAGTCCAAAGACATATTGGTTGGGTGCATTGGCCATGCTAAATGTTCTCAGTGTACCCAAACAGGGGCCAGAGTGTGGCGACTAGGGGGTTTTCACAGTAACTTCATTGCAGTGTTAATGTAAGTCAACTTGTGACACTAATTTTAAAAAAAAGATTGGGACAAGTTTATGGAGTGAGATGAAGCAAGTTGGAAGAAGGTTTGCGTGCAGTATCGGCGCCTCATTCTGCGATGAAAATATTATGTTATACGAGACCAGAGCAGATGTTTGAGTGAATTTAGTTAAGATCCAGTATTTGACTGGGCACCAGGGAGTACTTCTCTGTCCACCCAAGTCTGGGCCTTCCTCAGTCACTGGTGATAAAATCTCAGTGAAAAGAAATCCTGGAAATTACTGTGTTATCGTGTGAACTTTAAATGCTCATATCAAATTCCTCCCTTCATTATTTTAATGAGCAATGCCTCTGGTAAAATAACATGAGAGCAATTTGATATGAAGGTGTTAAATGCTCACACAATAGCATCAGCAACGGTCACTGCTGGTTTGCAATGCTTCCAGTACTCTCAGACTTGGATTACTTTCTTCAGCAGTCGCTGGTGGGCTGATCCTGCCTCACGTCTCCACAGTTGGAGGGTAAAATAATTCCTTTTGTTCAATTAGCAGATTCTGTTTTGCCTCTCTCGATTTTGATATGTCCTTGAGGTGGCTAGGACAATCGTCCATGTCACGGATAATCTGACTCACGTTCATTTTCATAATTGCCATCAAAACCATTCCATTGTTGACTAATGGGCAGTACAAATCTCTCAGTTTGAAGTACGCGATGCAAACAAATCAAATACTGCTCTGTCATGAACAGCACTGGGATTAGTTGGTGGCCAAGATTTTCTGCTTGGGTGTTTGACCATAACTTTCAGGATAGAATCGTAGCCTATCAATGTCTCTACTTTCTCACAAGACTAAGGAAACTTGGCACGTGAGTTACGACTCTTGCCAACTTTTACAGACGCACCATAGAAAGCATTCTTTCAGTTGTATCGCAGCTTGGTATGGCTCCTGCTCTGCCCAAAGCTGCAAGAAATGGCAAAAGGTAGCCCAATCCATCATGCAAATCAACCTCCCATCTATTGACTCTGTCCACACTTCCTGCTGCCTCGGCAGAACAGCCGGCAGCATTAAGGACTCCATGCACCTTGGACCTTCTCTCTTTTACCTTCTTCCTTTGGGAAAAAGATACAAAAGTCTGAGGTCACGTACCGATCGACTCAAGAACAGCTTCTTCCCTGCTGTTGTCAGTCTTTTGAATGAACCTACCATTCAAAGACAGCATGGTGACACAGTAGTTAGCACTGCTGCCTCACAGTGCCAGGACTTGAGTTCAATTCTGACCTCGGGTCACTGTCTTGCACATTCTCCCCATTCTGTGTGGGTTTCATCTGGGTGCTGTGGTTTCTTCCTGCAGTCCAAAGATGTGTGGGTTAGGTTAATTGGCTGTGCTAAATTGCCCTTAATGTTGAGGGGGTTAACTAGGGTAAATGCATAGGGTTATGGGAATAGGGTCTGGGTGGAATTAAGGTTGGTGCAGATAGAATGGGCTGAGTGACCTCCTTCTGTACTGTAGGATTCTATGATTCTACCTTGCACTAAGTTGATCTTTCTCTACACCCTAGCTATGACTGTAACATTTCATTCTGCACTCTCTCATTGCTTTCTCTATGAATGGTATGCTTTGTCTGGATAGTGCGCGAGAAACAATACTTTTCACTGTATTGTACTACATGTGACAGTAATAAATCAAATCAAATAGAATTCCTACAGTGCAGAAGGAGGCCATGTGGTGCCTGCACTGCAACAATCCTATCCATCCCGTTACCCCACATACTTACCCTGCTAATCCTCTTGACATTAATGGTCAATGATAATATTTGACCCACCAACTGGGCTTAACTTTGGAAACAGTAGTCTAATGTAATAATCAAGTTTGAAAAACTTTTTAACACTGCGGTCAATCCATGACAAAGATTTTTTTTTTCTAGTTAACATGAAGCTATCGCCATGATAATCCTGAAGAATCTCAACATTAGTCGTGTTAAACCTATTTACGGTTTATTTGGAATTTCTGTCCAGTGAGTCATACACCAGGAAAATAAACAGAAACAATGGCACTGGATCAGAGGACAGGGTTTGGCTCCATTTAATTCTCACCCCTGGGAAAGTAATTTCAATCAAACAGATAAGAATGTCTTTGTGATTATTTAGTTTTTGGAATTATTTAGATGAGTCACCTACCCTACAGCGAATGGGGGAAGGAAAACCTGGAGTCAGCATCAAGAACAGATGTAGAATTGGTAAACGCAGTTGCATATGGTCCTTCTTTAATGTGATGTTGGACAATATGTTTGGCTCCTCTGTCATAGAATTATGGTGCAGAAAGAGGCCGTTCAACACATCAAGTGCGCACTGACTACATTCCCACCCAGGCCCTGTACCCGTAACCCCACATTTTTACCCCACTAATCCAAGCATCCTGGGGCACTCAGGGTCAATTTAGCATGGTTAATGCACCTAACCTGCACATCTTTGGACTGTGGGAGGAAACCAGAGCACTTGGAGGAAACACACAGACATAGGGAGACTCCACACAGACAGTAGTCCACACTGGCAATCAAACTTGGGTCTCTGGAGCTGTGAGACAGCAGTGCTAACCACTGTGCCACAGTCCCACATGACTACAGGCTGCTCTCCCCTGTGAGGAGGGGGAGCTGATGGCTGGTGATTTAACCCGAGGGTCACTGCACCTAGTTTTTCTAGAACTTTCTGTTTCTATTTTGCCAGACCTCCAGCATCCACAGCTTTTATATTTGGGTGATGTTGGTTTTCATTCGAATTATTAAATCATAGAATCCTTATTGTGTGGGAGGAAGCCATTCGGCCCATTGAACCTGCACCTTTCAACAGTCCCACACAGCTCTATACCCGTAGCCCCCCCTGCTAATCTCCCTGACACGCAGGAAAAATTTAGCATGTCCAATCAAAGTAATCGACACACTTTTGGACTGAGAGGAAACAGGAGCAGCCAGAGGAAACCCACAGGAAAAAAAACTCCAGGCGGTTAGCCAAGGCCAGAATCAAACCTGGGTCCCTGCTGCTGCAAGGCAGCAGTGCTAACCACTGTACCGCTGCTGCCTCAACTCTGTCAGCTTCCCATTAAGGATATAGTAGGAGATTGGGAAAAAACCCACCAACAGAGTTGCTGGGCCAGGCCCTGGGTATCTCATGTTGGGTGGATACATGAACCCTGGTGATTAACGCTGAGTAAATACTTAATTGGTGGTGATCCAATCTGGAGGTTCATTCTTTATTAAACTTTGCTTTTTAAGATGACATAATTTGGGAACTAAACCTGAAACCAAAGAACAAAACACACCACTTGATCAAGATCACTTGACAAACTGGTTGTAACCTTAGCAATAAAGCACTAATATGGGTGTTAATTGTACATGAATGAACCCTTGTTCTACAATACTCACTTCCTGTTCAGCAACGTTCAGGATTTTTTTTTATTGGTCTTGTTTCATTATTTTTTTAAAGGGAAAAGAAAATCTTGTACTTGACTGAAATTGATGACACGATGGTTTAATCTTTCCGCAACATGGTTTGATTCAAACCAAGAGGGGGAATTCTTTTTGAAGGAATTACTCCCAAGAGACTTTTCTCTCACATCAAGAAGTTTCTACAATATTTTTGTTTTCAGGTGATGATCCATGTTGGCTGAAACTTTATCAAAGATCTCAGCCACAATTCTTGTAGATGCTCGAATAGAACACAGTTTGAAAGAACTTTTTTGTTTAATCATTTGTGGGACATGGGTGTCACTGGCATTTATTATCCATCCTTAGTCACCCTTGAGAAGGCGAGCTGCCTTCTTGAATCACTGCAGTCCATGCACTGAGTTTGACCCACAATGCCATTAGAGAGGAAATTCCAGGACTTTGACTCGACGATTGCAAAGGAACGGTGATACATTTCCAAGTCAGGATGGTGCATGACCTGGAGGGGAACTTGCAGATGTTCCCATGTATCTTCCCCCTTTGTCCAACTAGATAGAAGTGGTTGTGAATTTGGAAGGTGCTGTCTAAGGATTTTTAGTGAATTGCTGCAGTGCATCTTGTAGATAATAGCATCAATGGCAAAGGGAGTGGATGTGGTGTCAATCAAGCAGGGCTGCTTTGTCTTGGATGATGTTAAGCTTCTTGAGTGTTGTTGGAACTACACTCATTCAGACAGGTGGAGAGTATTCCATTACACTCCTGACTTGTGCCCCGAAGATAGTGGACGTGCTTTAGGGAGTAAGGTGATGAGTTACTAGCCACAGTATAATGCCGTGACATTTCCAGTAGTCGGATGAAGCAGTGAAGGAAACTTTTTTACTATGATTATTAAGATTGGCACCAGAGGGGTAAAGCGAACTATACTGCTTATCTTCAGGACAATTTACAAATGCACCCTCAGGATGCAAGATGGAAAGAAAATATTCACAGAAAATCTGCTTGTGGGAAAGGGGCTGCAGTTGGTGAAACAGAGAACCAGGAAAATAGGGAATTGATGCATTTGTATAACACAGCCATTCCAACAGTGAATAAGTTTTTTTTCTTCATACTTGGAATGTAGGCATTACTGGGTAAATCAGCATTTATTGTTCATCTCTAATTGCCCTATAGAAAATGGTGGTGAGTCACCATCTTGAGCCACTGCAGTTCATGTGGTGTAAATGGAGGCACCATGCTTTTTTTTCCCTGTCACAGCTTTGGTACCATTGAGTAGTGCACTCCACTGAGGGCAGTTAGGAATCAACCACATTGCTGTGGATCTGAAGTCAACATCAGCCACACCAGGGGTTAGGATGGCAGATTTCCTTGCCTGAAGGGCATCAATGGGGTTTTTATGACTATATTCACGACCATCTTTATCCCTCTCCCAACTTCCATTTGTTCGAGAACTTAAAACAGGTCCTTCGGCCCAACTGGTCGATGCCAACCATGGTGCCCTCCCAGCTAGTCTCAATTGCCCACATTTGGCCTACACCTCTCCAATCTTTTCCCATCCATGTACTTATTCAAATACTTTTTAAATGTTGTTATTGTACCTGCTTCAATCACTTTCTCTGGTCGTTCATTCCATAAATGCTCCATCCTTGGAGTGAAGAAGTTGCTCCTCAGGCCCCTTTTTAAATCTTTCCTCTCTCACCCTTAACCTATGTCCTGTAGTTTTCAAATCCTCTCCCCTGGGAAAAGACTTTGAGGGGGATTTTATGGTTTCGCTCATCCTGAAACCATAATATCCTGCCTGAGGTCAACATACTCACTTATATTCCGCCCCTCAGCCCCTCCAATTCTCATGGCAGGCAGGATAATAAAATTCCGGCTTATATGCATTCATCCTGCCTATGCCCCTCATGATTTTATACACTTCAATAAGATCAGCCCTCATTCTCCTACATTCCAAAGAATAAAGTCCTAATCTGGCCAACCTCTCCCTATAACTTAGACCCACTTGTCCTGGTAACATCCTCATGAATCTTCTTTGTACTTCCAGTTTATTAATGTCATTCCTATAATAGGGTGACCAATATATTGATTTATTATTGTCACATCTATTGGTATAGAGTGAAAAGCATTGTTTCTTGTGCACTATCCAGACAGAGCATATCATTCATAGAGAAGGAAATGAGAGGGTGCAGAATGTAGTGTGACATTGTAGGTAAGGTGTAGAGAAAGATCAATTTGATCTTAAAGTGAGGTAGGTTGATTCAAAAGTCTGATGGCAGCAGGGAAGAAGCTGTTCTTGAGTCAGTTGGTAGGTGACCTCAGACTTTTGTACCTTTTGCCTGATGGAAGATGGTGGAAGAGAGAATGTCCGGGTTCCATGGGGTCCTTAATTCTGCAGTGGGAAGTGTAGACAAAGTCAATGAATGGGAGGCTGGTTTGCAAGATGGACTGGGCTTCATTCACTTTACAGTTTGGTCCTGGGTCTTGGGCAGAGCAGGAACCATACCAAGTTGTGCTACAACCAGAAAGAATGCTTTCTATGGTGCATCTGTCAAAGTTGATGAGAGTTGTACTGGACATACCAAATTTTCTTAATCTTCTGAGAAAGTAGAAGTATACACAATATTCCAAATATGACCTCACCAATAACTTGTACAACTGTAACACAATGTCCCAATTCCTATACTTAATACCTGTGTTAGTAATTAAGCGTAAATCCAGAGCAATAGTTTGAGCTTCTGGTTTACTAGCCCAGTAACGTTACTGATCCCCATAAATTGGAAGCAGAGGCAGAGTTGGCTCAGGATGTTTTGGATAAAGCGAGACAGCAGAAGGAGAATCCTTACAGGAGCTAATCGGATGACAGGCATAATTGAACGAGGTGCATTAGAGATCTGACAGGAGGGAAAGATTGAGGACTGAAATCTTCGATACCAACTAGAAAAGCTTCCTTTATATCCCCAGCATTAATAAAGGGTCAGAAGAGTTAAAGCAGCACTTGGATCCGTTGCAAAACAAAATCTAAAAAGACTATTTATTCCAGATGGTTGAATTATAATACTAAATAAAACAGGACTGGAATACAAAATGCTATTTGTTTCAGGTTAGATTGTGAGAGTTGGATGTGAGAATGAGTTAACAGAGTGCAAATGCGAGGGTCAGAGAGCTAGAAATGAAGGTGGAGAACAGATCTTGATTATTACTTGCATTACAAAGAAAATCGGGAATCCAGTTAGACTGATGTATTTCTCAAAAAAAGCAAAAAAAAATTAATATTTAAGAAAAGCAAATTATCGAATCACAGAATCGCTGCAGTGCAGAAGGGGACCATTCAGCCCATCAAGTTTGCACCTACCACAATCCCATCCTGGATCTATCTACATAACCCCATGCATTTAACCCAGTTAATTCCCCTGAATTAAGGAGCAAATTGGCATGGCTAATACACCTAACCCGCACATCTTTGGACTGTGGGAGGAAAGCGGAAGAAACCCACAGACACAGGGAGAATGTGCAAGCTCCATACAGACAGTGACCCAAGTCGGGAATCGAACCTGGGTCCCTGACACTGAAGTCGTAGTGCCAACCACTGCGCCACCGTGCTGCCCCAATAACAGAGCTAAAGGCTCAAGCTTAATCAGTAGCTGGGGAGAATCGGAGCCTTTGTGATATGCAATATGCAAGTCAACAAGAGTGGTGTTTTAACAAAGACCTATTTGGCAGAAGTTTAAAAAGTTTTCAATTATGAAGATTGGGAGAAGGATAGAGATGGCAATGAATTTAGTTTTTATTCATGGGACATGGGCGTTGCTGGATGGCCAGAATTTATTATCCATCCCTAGTTGCTCTTGAAACAGATGGCAGATTTCCTTCCCTAAAGGACATTAATGAACCAGATGGGTTTTTCTGACAATTGACAATGGTTTCATGGTCATCAGTAGATTCTCAATTCCAGATATTTTATATTGAATTTAAATTCCACCATCTGCTGTTGCAGGATTCGAATCCCAGTACCCAAAACATTAGCTGAGTTTCTGCTTTAAAGTCTGGCAATAATAACACTCAGACATTGGTTGTTCTTAAGTGAGGTACTGTTATGACACGAGGTTGTTCTCCTTTTGAGAAGTCATGTCAAATCGCACAAAGAGGAATACCTTGCTTCGTAATCTGGTAAAAGTGTGTGGGAAGGTATGAACTGTTCTTCTTTAATGCTTAGAGATTCATTAACAGAAATACTTGACACTCACTTTAAGTGAATAATTAACAATTTTATTTAACCAACTGAGAACCTTAAATAACAAATAACATATTGATTAAAGTAGGATACTACTGGAATGCTGTTCAAATAAATATAAGGTCTATTCATTACCAAAAATAACTGATTTCAGTCACTCTCAAGAAGAAGTATACAACAAGATGGCTTGGCTTTGGAGTTCTTCTATTGATTCCATTGTCTGTAAACTCTTTCTGAATTTGGTGCCCTACATTAGATAGATGGAAAGTGCTCTTAAGAGATATGTTAAGCTGGCCAGGAACTAATCTTTCCTCTCTAGGTGCTGAGAGATGGTAGACCTTCAGCTAGCAAACAGTTGACTTTCTTTTTATAACAGTGATGACCTAATCAATTTTCTATTCCATCTATTTGATTATGAATGAACCTCGCTGGGCTTATACCCAGCTCTGCAATGAGAAATGAGTGTTCATTCTGCAAATTACTGAAACCACCTCTTTACATGTTGTTGCAGTTGGTCAGTGCATCTGGACATCTCGGACAGGCAACATGTGCTTATTGCCAAGCTCAAACTGGATATCTTTCCAAATCCCAAGGCAAAAACCAGTGAGTGGCAACTCTCAGGTAAGAGGGAGATTTAGTTCCACAGATCATTTGCAGCCTACAGTTAATGTGCTTTCAAAATGAGTTGGTGTTTCAAGGCAGTAATTAAAGGGGATTACCTTCTATTTAGCATTATTTGGCGACTGGAGTTCTCTTTGGCTTTTGCACACTGGAATTTTGATGAGGAAATATTTGAAGGAAGTGTGGACCTCACATTCAGCTCCCCTTTTCAAGGAAAGAGGCATTACCCCTGATTGCTCTCTTTGTGAATAGCTCCAACCTCCTGTGTAGTGTTGCTAAGTATGTGTTCAAATTACATGCCAATGAAAGAGTAGGAAAGTTGCCTCTTGGAATTCTGCCATGAGGGACAGGGTGTAGGGTATCAAAGTAGCCAAGAGCCATTTCTCTGCATGTATCAAGCTTCAAGTAGAAACGACACTTGGCCTATCTGGCAGCATTGGTGAAGAGGAACAGAGTTCACTGGTTGGATTGCAGAGAAAGTAGAAAAAAGTTCAAGTTGGCAAACCTTCTGACCTAACAGATCTAAAAATGGCTCCCTATAAATGGCCCCTGCCTGCCATCATTTTGCTTCAGGGTAGATTTAGGTCTGTTTACCTCAGGAGACAAGCCCAAGGCAGCGAGATGAGTGGCAAGACTAGAATGCCTGCCTCGGGATAAAAGCCTAGTCATAATGATGAACCTCAGGCCCTCACTCCTCACCCCATATCCCCATGTCCATTCCATCTTCCATTGGACCCCACATCTCCCTCTTGCCCCTTGTTATCCTCTGTAGCCACTCAGTCAATCTCCATTATGGGCAGATCTCAGGAGCTAAATCTTAAAAAGGAGCTGAGAAAGAGAAGTTTTTGATGATCAAACAGTGATCTCATGCAATCACATTTATGACTGAAATACCTCTCATTCTCAAATCTCATTCAAAAAATATAAATCTTCATGTGCTCAATCTGTTTTAAACTATTGCACTGATCATGTCAAAGATGGACAGTCTTTTAATCACCTTTTCAAACTGCCAATCAAAATGCTAACACAGCTCCCTTCTGAGATGAATGGTTCTAGGCTTTTTGAAGCTCAGCCAAGCATTCATAATTGGCTCAACTATAATAACAAATCTTGGGATTCTATTAGAATTGCAAAAACAGGAGGGCTAATGATTTTTAGCTCCACCAGTCAGCCTGTCAATTAATGCATTTCAGTAACAGGTGCCTATTTTTTTTTTTTACTGAGTGTAACATGCTGACTGTTTTTCACATTTAAAGGGCTGGGAATGCCAAACACCTCAGATTAAGATACTTAAAATGATCCATCAAAAGCCATTGGATTGACAAAAAAAAAATCAACCTATTTATACTCGTATCCAATTCAGAAGAGTTCATGTCCCAAATCAATACGATTCCCTTTTCCCCACCAGCAAACAAAAATGTCAAAAATGGAGGTGTGACTTCTGCAACTGGATCCGACCCAACATTCACAAATATCTCCCAAATCTTGGAAAATCCAAGTCAACTTTTCCATTTGATGACTTTTCATCTTCCACTGCTCAAGGACAGCTTAATTTGAAACGATGGGTGGGATTCTTCAATCTCAGCCTTGCCTATCCCAGCTGCCAGTGAGAACAGAATTTGGCGCTCGGTCAAAACTCCCTTCACTGCAGTGGCACCAGAGAATCCCAGCCGTGGAGGTTTATTTCTGCAATGAAATCTGTTTTTCTCTCCAGTAATGCTACCTGACCGGCTGACAATTTGCAACATTCCTCTGTTTTATTTCAGATTTCCGCAACATATAAATTATTTTGCTTTTATATCCGGATTCGGTTTGTATAAGAATGCCATGCTAGGCTTAGTGTGAATATTTGCAGTTTTTAATGGATTACAGGTTGGCTTTGCGCAAAGAATAAATCACTTTGATAACAATGGTAACATTATGTAACAAAACATGTCATCACATGATTCTTTGCCTGCAGAACTTAATTATCAGCCACTGTCTTGATCAGGTAACAATGTTCCTTTTAATACAGTTGCACAGAACCCGAAGGATCGTAAATTATGCAGCAAATGTCTTTAATAACCAAGTTTAGAACAGCCAAATTGAAATGCCTAAGATGCCCAAAAGCCATGGATGTGATTATGTTTACAATATCTGATCCAGTGATGCACTCACACGCGGTAATGCATTTTTTATGAATTCCATGTTTTCTGAATGAATGTCATAAAATATCAGCAACAACATCTTCAGTATTGCTGAAAAGAAGGGATTGAAGCTTTTCATCTTACGATATTCCTGATGAGTGCAAGACAAAAAACTTTGGCATGCCTTTTTTTTTTTGCAATACTCATGTCCTGTACTGCCAAACCACACCTTGACCACAACTTTCTGGTCGTTGATGCTGGCGAGATCTTCCAGTCCTGCTGATGGTGCAGCCCTGCCCAGGGAAATCCCGTTGATAATGGCGGGCCACCTCCTCTGCTGTGAAACACTTGGGAAATTGAGTCAGGTAAAGCTCAAATATCCTACCTGTTGAGCATGGTAAAGCATCCGAATGCGCTTCACAAGAGCGACATCAGATAAAATTTGACACTGAGCTACATTGCAACTGGTGACCTAAAGCTGGGTCAAAGACAGAGGGCGAGATGATCCAGCTTGCCACCCTGATCATTCGGTCCCCACCGAAATGTTATTAGACTTTTGGTTGGTTCTCCTCATCACTCGTGGTGGGCCCCACCATAAAGGATAATGAGCATCCTTAAGAAGAAGAAAGGGGTGTTTACGGAGGTAATTCTAGAGCTTAGGGCCCAACTGTGCCCCCCCACCACCCCGTTCCCTGTCCCCTATGATGGAGGGATTGCACGGCAAGGGGTAGAAGTATCAAATCAAAAAGATGCATTTCAAGACACTTGTTGCAGACATTGGGAGCATCCAGGTTAAGGAAGAGAGGCACGGTGGGGCATTCTAGCACACTCTCTGCTCAATTAAAGCAAAGTTGGGGAGGAGAACCATTAGCAGCAGAGTGTAGTTCTCGGGGACTTCAATGCTGTCAATAAACCAGAGAGGGTTCAGCTCCTGAGCTTCTTTGTGTGAGTTGGCTCAAAACAGTGAGTGGGGGCCATGTGGGTAGGGTGGGCGAGTGTGTGGGTGGGGGAGGGATGGTAAGAGTGGGAAGGTAAGATGAGATAGGTTGATTTTCATGTATTAGGATTCGAATGGTTAGCTCCTCCAGTCATTGAACCCTAATCATTAATGTCAAATGCACAAAAAAGTTAAGGAAAGCATCAGACCAGCCAGAATCAATGATAATATTTGGCTGGCCGATGATACGGTTTACCAATGGAAGCAATGGTTAAAATGGGTGTCTACACTATTATAACTGTTACGACACAGAGGTTAATCGCTTTACCTCACATTGTAATTTGCTATAATTATTTGGGAAGGTATTAACTGTTCTTAATTAATGTTTGGAAAGTCATTAATTTCACCCATTTTAGGTGATTAATTAACAAGGTATTTTACTTAAATAGCCAAGGACTTTAACTAAACAAGTAATATATTATCTAAGGTGTGGTTCGACTGAAATGCTGTTCGAATAATACAAGGAACATTTTTTACTAAAAGAGTAATAATAGAATTTTAGTCAGTCTCAAAGAAAATGTACACCCAGATCTGATGGTGTTTGGAAATGTTGGCGTTCTTCAGTAGTTGTCCACTGTCTGTAAGTGATATCTATGGCACTTTTAGCTGGTTAGAGGGTGATTTCTCTTAAGGCTTGTCTGAAGCTGGCAGAGTGAAGAATTAACTGCTCAAGTTGATTTAACTATCCTTAACTGCTTCAGGTGGTTGGGCCCCGCTAGTTGAACTCCTGGCTCAACACCTGGGAGAACTAAACTGAAGGCAGTTGTGTTCCTTTTTAAAATTTTAATGATCTGTCAAATTCCTGGACTGAGATTGGCCTGAAGTTGACAACAATCACAAATTTAAATCTGATAGGGTCCCTTTAGCTGAGCATTGTCATTAAACTCATAGGCTAGCCAAGTATAAAAGCCTGTTACCAAGTCAATCCTGATGCTTGGTCCTTTTGAAACAAAGGTTGCAACCTGAGTCTGTGTGTATTGTGCAGTGACCCAAGGCTGGGATTGAACCCAGGTCCCTGGCGCTTTAAGGCAGCAATGTTATTCACTGTTTAATTTTAAGTTTATTTATTATTGTCACAAGTAGGCTCACATTAACGCTGCAATAAAGTTACTGTGAAAATCCCCTAGTCGCCACACTCGGGTGCCCATTCACGTACATTGAGGGAGAATTTAGCGTGGCCAATGTATCTAACCAGCAAGCCTTTTGCACTGTGGGAGGAAATCGGAGCACCCAGACGAAATGCACGCAGACACAGGGAGAATTGAACGTGGATCCCTGGTGTCGTGAGGCAGCAGTGCTAACCAATGTGCTACCTTCTGTGCCTCAAATAGAAATCCAGAGGTGAGTAACATGGGTTGCCTGTGCCTCTCAGTGCACTGATGACTAACTATCTCCATTCCTGCTGCGTGCTATATTTATTCAGCAGCTCCACTTGGCGAGCTTTGCTGTGGAAAGTTACACGAGAATGTTCTCTATTTTGACATTTGATGGGAGTTCAGTCGAATGCTTCTGGTTGAAGCTCAGTGCTTTGCAACGCTGAAGTTCTGACTATACAGTGGTGCGTGGGTGGTAAGGAAGCAGATGGATGCAACGCCTGTGAAGCTTGCTTGTGGCGGAAGTCTCGCTTTAAGATTTAAAGGTGAGACACGGTACCTCGCCATTCTGCTGAAAGTTTTTGCAAACAACAATAGCGTTTCAAAGGCTTCAGATAGGCATCTTCGAAAGTCAAATCACCACCACCACTGGCTCTCCTATCAATAATGGAATACAGCTGCTCCACTTCGAATACAAAAGGAGCTTGGCAGGGATTGAAACAGAGCTTTATGCTTTTGTAGCCTTAAACAATGGACAACCTGGTTTCCTGCTATTTAAATATTGATGT
This sequence comes from Sphyrna mokarran, assembly GCA_024679065.1. NCBI lineage: Eukaryota > Metazoa > Chordata > Chondrichthyes > Carcharhiniformes > Carcharhinidae > Sphyrna > Sphyrna mokarran. Next base: position 42,695,149 of record JAGIQG010000018.1, read on the forward strand.
TTGTTCTGCATACTTAATTTCAAAAGATTGTTTCTTTTTTCAACAACATTACGATATCCAAATCTTGCCTCGTGGCAAGAATTCTAACAAAATCCAGGAGGCGGCGAGAGGGGGGGGAATCAAAACTAAATGCAAAACAAAGCTTTGTAAACTCACTTGCAAAGAATTGTATTTGTACAGATGTCACACAACAACAACCCTCCTCCTTTATCTTCAGGTTAGTTCAGATTTTTGGGGTCAGACAAAGGGAGGACATGTCCCCTTTACTTCTTGCTCCGCAACACTCTGTTTGACTCAAGTCCAACCCTTGTTGCCCCTTCTAATGCCAGATCATCCTCCTGGTATAAAGTCTGACCGAATGCACTTCTTGGGGTCTATTTTGGGTGACCCACAAGTGAATGGAATGGCCTCAAAATGTCAGGTGGGTAGTCTCACTGCCCCATCAACACTAGTAATCTAGAATTGGTGCATTTTTAAAAAAAAGAACCAGCCGTGCAGCTGTCCAAAGAACTTGCCTGTTTCAAGCAATTGGCCCCTTTTATAAAGTTTATTTTTAATAGTTAAAGCTTTTAAAAAATTTTTACTTAAAGTTTATTAGTTACAAGACTTAGGCAATGAAACTATTGTGAAATTCTCCTAGTTGCTACACTCCAGAGCCTGTTTGAAACTAACCAGCACATCTTTCAGACTGTGGGAGGAAACTGGAGCAGTCAGAGGAAACCCACTGTTAGTGTCACAAATCAGCTCACGTTAACACTGTAATGAAGTTACTGTGAAAATCTCCCTGTGTTCAGGTACACTGAAGAAGAATTTAGTATGGCCAATGCACCTAACCAGTATGTCTTTTTGGACTGTGGGAGGAAACAGAAGCACCCAGAGGAAACCCATGCTAACACGGGGAAAACATGCAGACTTTGTGCAGATGAAGATGTGGATCTCATGACAAATAGACCATTTTAGATAGGAGTTGTTCTTAATGTGCATTGTGCAATGTTACAATTTTTTTCTAGGTCCACCATGCAAGCACCATTCACCCTTTCTGAAAGCAATTAATTCAAGCATAAAGGTGACAAATACTCTAAATCTAGTGTAGGCAATACTCTCAAAATTAGTCTCTGGATTAAGGATGTTGGGCTATGATGAGAGGCTGAGTTATATTGGGCCGATATTCTCTGGGGTTTAGAAGAATGAGAACTGATTCGATTGAAGCGTACATAATTCTGAAGGGGTTTATATTGGGAATTTTTCAAAATGGGGTGAAATAATTCCTCATGGTTTTGACTCACGTGCTGAACAGATGCAGGTTTATTACTCAGACACCAAGGATATAATAATAACTATTACAGTTATCACAATAGATTCATTCAAACTGGGGTGGGATTTTCCAGCAGTACTTGCCCTAAGGCCGGATATGCTTGGCAGAAGTAAATAGACCTTTGCCCTCCCTCCGCCTGCTACAATTCCCGTGGCAGAAGAGATGGGAAAATTCCGATCCTGGTTTTTTTCCAGAAAAGTGATCAACCTTGGGCCAAATTTTTCAGGTCCTCCCATGGGGGGCTTTCCAGCAGTGAAGACAGTTTGCCATTGGCTGCCAGTGGGAAATCAATGGACTGGGGAACCGGCCACAGGGGCGGAAGAGAGGTGGAGGGTGGGGGTGGCTTTTGGCAGGAGGTGTCGGAAAATCCCATCCTTTGCCTCTGGGAATGTCCCTCTGGCTGTCCTGTGCGCTCTGAATTTAGAGAGGCTGATATTTAATGTAGCCTATCTTTGTGAATTGGATCAAGGCTGGGACCACATCTCTGTACAATATATAAGAATGACTTGGAGAAAGGAAGCAAACGTACTGTAGCCAAATGTGCCATCAACACACTAATAGGTGAAAAGGCAAGTTATGAGAGGGGTACAGACAGTTTATGAAAAATATTAATAGGTTAAATAAATGGACAAAACTTAACAAATGAAGTATAATGTAGGAAAATGTTAAGTTCCTCATTTTGGAAGGAAGAACAAAAGAACAGAATAAAACTGCAGAAAGCAGCAACACAAAGGGACCATAAGTTGTTGGAGCAGAATTGGCCCATTGAGCTTGCCTCAATTATGACTGATGTGATCCTCGTCCCCATTCTCCTGCTTTCTCCCCGTAACCTTCCATTCTCTTATTGGTCAGGAACCTATCTATCTCTGTTCTAAGGACACTCAATGACCTGGCCCTCTGTGGCAATGAGACTTGGAGATACTTGTGCATGAAATATAGAAAGCTTGCACGTAGATGCAGCAGGTAATCCAGAAGGCTAATGGAATGTTGGCCCTTATTTCAGGGGGTGTTGGAGTATAAGAATCTTGCTGCAACTGTACAAGGTACTGGTGAGACCACATCTGGATACTATGAGCAATTTGTCCCCTTATTTAAGGAAGGATATAATTACATTGGAAACAGTTCGGAGAAGGTTTATGAGGATGATTCCCAGTATGGAGAGATTGTCTAATGAGGAAAGGTTAAACAGGTTGAGAATCTACTCATTGAAATTTAGAAGACTGAGAGGTGACCTTATTGAAGTACATAGGATTCTAACGGACTGGTCACCATCAGCAAGACCGGAGATCCCGCAGGCAGGAAGGGCCGAAAAATTCATCCCAACTTTTCGGGCCCTTCAACAGAAGGTCAATTCTATTTCTCTTTCTACAACAAAAAAAAGTTTGAAAAGATTGTATCCTGTGTCTGAATTACTAGTGCTAGCCAGTAAAAAGGGCCTAATACTCCATACATGAGGTGCATTACAATTTAATAATCCAACAGTCAAGTCTAATAATTTTTTTATAAAGATGAGGATTCCCTTCACACTGGGAGGGGTGTTCTCCTTACTTTCATCTTAAGTTAATTGCAACATTGGAAGAATATTTGTACAAATGCTGTTTCTAATATATTATTGCATCAAAAATGAACTCTTTCACATCATTTCACTCTGAGCTTGCAGGATCTAATTCCTGTTTGGATTAATGTTGCCTGGAATAAAACTTCCCTTTTCTCCAGAGTAATTAGTATCTTGCATAGTTTGAAATGATCCAACAATGAAAATGAGAAGTGAAAACTCAATGAAATTAGATGACAGTTTGATGGACACAAATCCATTGACTCACATTAGATGATGGTTTGATGGGCATTTGTTCATTGACTCCTATTAGACTGGAGTTTGATAGACATTAGTTCATTGACCGCTATTAGATTACAGTTTGATGGGCACAAATTCATTCACTCCCAGTTTGGGCACTAGCCTACTATTAAGCTTCCAGAGAACCCAGCACTTTTTTGATTTGATTTATTATTGTCACATGTATTAACATACAGTGAAAAATATTGTTTCCTGTGCTCTATACAGAAAAAGCATACCATTCATTGGAAAGGAAGGAGTGCAGAATGTAGTGTTACAATCATAGCTAGGGTGCAGAGAAAAATCAACTTAACATAAGGTAGGTCCATTCAAAAATCTGATCGCAGCAGGAAAGAAGTTATTCTTGAGTCAGTTGGTACATGACCTTAGACTTTTGTATCTTTTTTTCTGATGCAAGGCGGTAAAAGAGAGAATGGCTAGGGTGCATGGACTCCTTAATAATGCTTTTCCAAGGTATCGGGAAATATAGACAGTCAATGGATGAGAGACTGGTTTGCATGATGGATTGGGCTTCATTCACAACCTTTATAGTTTCTTGTGGTCTTGGTCAGAGTAGGAGCCAGATCAAGCTGTGATACATCTGGAAAGAATGCTTTCTGTGGTACATCTGTAAAAGTTGGTGAGAATCATAATGGACATGCCAAATTTCCTTAGCCTCTTGAGAAAATAGACACATTGGTGGACTGTCTTAATAAATCATATTTACAGTACATCACTGAATTACTTAACTCCGTGTGGGCGCGGCCAATGTTGGGAGTCCATTCAAAAATGGGAAGATTATGACTGAGCCACTTCGATGATTTCCTAATATTCTCATGCTTTGAAACACAAAGTATCATGTTTAGGAATAGGAACTTGGACAGGCTATTCCCTTTCTTACCTCAGAGATGTGATTACTAACTCCAGAAGGCCAACATTCACCCCTGTTGAGATCAGTGCTGTTAGGATTCAAATATTTTTGTCTCAAGTCGAACACTTCCAAAGTTAAACCCTGTTCAATTAAAGGAATTCTACTAAAGCAGTTGCACTAAGGCAAACTTTCGCCTGATTCCGCAGCCTGTAATTCCAGGAACAGGTCGCTACTCTGTCACCAGATAATTATAGCTTTGAGGAACACCACTCCACGCTTCATGGAGAGTGTTTTCTGTTCTTACTGTCAGCCATTGGTGTGTGTTGGAAGATTTACAGGTGGATACTCAACCTGTTTGGCCACATTATGAATGCACCTTCCTTGGCCATCAAGTCCTGGTTTGGGACTTAATGCTATCTCCCGTCACGTTTTCTACACCTTTCAGACTTGATTAACTGTAAAGACTCGCATTCTAATCAGTATTCTGTAAACTGAGTGTGTGTCTTTAAATGTCCTGTGGGGATCAGAACTCCCCACTCACCTGACGAAGAGGCAGAGCCCGAAAGCTAGTGATATTTGCTACCAAATAAACCTGTTGGACTTTAACCTGGTGTTGTGAGACTTCTTACTGTGGCACTCGAACCCAGAGATTCTGGCTCAGAGGCAAGGACACTAACCCATTGCATTTCAATTAATTGAAAATCAGGCAAAAACAGCTTTCTCAGTTTGCTATTGCTTGTTCTTTGACATGGCCCAAGTAATATGCATGCCTCTGGAAGAGGATACACGTAAAATAGGAATCCCTAAAGGGGGTGACTGGCAATAAAACACAGTTCCGATTACAAGTAGCTCATAGTGCTAATTCAAAAGAGTAATAGCAAAGAAATATTCTTTGTCCTTGGTGAAAATCGGAGCATTAGATAGGGTGGATAGTGAGAGCCTTTTTCCTCGGATGGTGATGGATGACACGAGGGGACATAGTTTTAAATTAAGGGGTGGGAGTTATAGGACAGATGCTAGAGGTGGGTTCTTTACTCAGAGGGTAGTAAGGGTGTGAAATGCCCTGCCTGCAGCAGTTGTGGACTTGTCAAGTTTAAGGGTGTTCAAATGGTCAGTGGATAGGTATATGGATAACATTGGAATAGTTTAGGATAGAGGGTCATAAAATTGGTTCCATTGGTCAGCGCAACATCAAGGGCCAAAGGGCCTGTACTGCGCTGTAATGTTCTATTAAAATCTTCCAAATGATCAAAATACCCGATGGTGTTCTTTAATCACCTTGTGCTGCAATGGAGAGGGAACTGAGGAAAATAAGATTAGAAAATATATTGTGATTATCCCATCCCTTGATTGATGAGGCTGTTCTAAAAGGCAAAGAAGTGAATACAGTTCACAGTGAGTCAGAATGACTCACTGACAGACAGATCAATCACATTCACTTGTAATCATATCAGGTCAATCTCCCAATAAACTAACAGGTAATTCACACATAGTCTGGGAGACCCTTGCTCAAACTGACCCCCGTGGAAAAATTTCAAACAGTATAAATGAAGATTGAAGAATGAAATAGCCTAATTGTGACTATTAATTTTTCTCTAGCATCACGCTTCTGGACTTACCCTCTAACACACATTGAGTGTTTACCTGAGAGCAGTCAACAAGGTGGAAAGTTTTATTTATTAGTCACAAGCAGGCTTACGTTAACACTGCAATGAAGTTACTGTGAAAATCCCCTAGTCGCCACATTCCAGCATCTGTTCGGGTACACACTATAAGGTATGAAGAGGGACATGGGCAGAGTGGATAGTTGGAAGCCTTTTGCCAGGATGGAAGAGTCAATTACTAGGGGGGCATAGGTTTAAGGAGCGAGGGGCAAGGCTTAAAGGAGATGTACGAGGCAGGTTTTTCACACAGAGGGTGGTGGGTGCTGGGTGCTAGAATTCGCTGCCAGAAGAGGTAACAGAAGCAGACACGGTGGGACTTTTAAGGGGTGTCTTGACAAATACGTGAATAGAATGGAAATAGAGGGGTATGGTTCCTGGAAGAATAGGAAGTTTTAGTTTAGACAGGCAGCACGGTAGGTACAGGCTTGGAGAACTGAAGGACCTGTTCCTGTGCTGTAATTTTCTTTTTTCTTTTTCAGTGTAAACAAAAGTAAGACACTTTCATTTGATGCAGCTACATGTCAGAGCAAAGTATTGTCTCCACCCTTTTGATTTTGATGCTTAACTTACAGAGATAACAGCTTCTGTCGCTCAAAGAATCACTGGAAACTAATTTTGAGGCATTAAAATATGTATCTAACATTCTTAAGATTTGGAAAATGGTCAACTTTTGATTGAGAACCCACACTTCAACTTTTTAATATCAAATGAGTTTAATGTCTCCAGCCATGTTTTGTAATTAATAAGGGTATTACAAAATTGTGTTAGCAACAACGTATATGACAAAAGAGGAATTTTGAATTTTACACGCACAAGGATCATGCTAAAATTTGATGTGATTTATTATTGACACATGTATTAGGATACAGTGAAAAGTATTACTTGGGCATTATACAGACACATCATACCATCCATACAGAAGGAAAGAAGAGAGTGCAGAATGTAGTTTTACAGTCATAACTAGGGTGCAGAGAAAGACCAACTTAGTGTGAGGTAGGTCCATTCAAAGGTCTGGTGGCAGCAGGGAAGAAGCTATTCTTGAGTCGGTCGGTACGTGACCACAGACTTTTGTATCTTTTTCCCAACGGAAGAAGGTGGAAGCGAGAATGTCCAGGGTGCAAGAGGTCCTTAATTATGCTGACTGCCTTGCCAAGGCAACGGGAAGTGTAGACAGTGTCAATGGATGGGTTTACAGTCACAACACTTTGTAATTTTCTGTGGATTTGGACAGCGCAGGAGCCACACCAAACTGTGATACAGCCAGAAAGAATGCTTTCTACGGTAAAAATTGGAAATGCCATGTGCACAATGAGGATGTTAAACTGAGACTGTTCTTTCATTCATCTGAAAGGACCCACAGCACCATTAGAGGAAGAGTAGGGGAGCTCTTCCCACGGACATTTATTCCTCACCCAATACTCAGTGCTATTGATGGGAGGGTGCAGTTCACAAGCCGGCTGCTGTACTTCCATAGATTACAACAGTCTCTGCAGATCAAAGGCTTTCTTTATCAGTCAAATCTCGTAAAATGGTGCTGACCTTTGCAATTGTCTCACCCAAATTAACAATGAATCATGCTTATCTTATCCCTAGACGCCATTGATCTACAACATCTGAAAGGTGAATTGCCAACTTCCTCTCTCTGCCCCTTTCCCCGCCCGGAAAGATTTAGCAGGAGTCCTGGGGAAAATCATACAATCCTTATGGTGTAGAAAGAAGCCATTCGGCCCATCAAGTCTGCACTGACACTCTCTGACGGAGTATTTTAGTAAGAATTTTACCCACACCTTTTCCTTACCATATCCCATTCATTTACCATGATCAATCTGCCTAATTCACACATCTTTGGAGTATGGGAGGAATCTGCGGGAAACACACCCAGACATGGGGAGAATGTGCAAACCCCACACAGGTGGTTACCTGAGGCTGGAATTAAAGCCAGAGTCCTAGTGCTGAGAGGCAGCAATGCTAATCATTGGGCCACCATGCTGCCTTGCTTTGTTTTTTACTTTGAAAGGACTCAGGATCAAGTGGAATCTATTGAACTGGATTCCCTTTAGCTGGGAATCACTGATCTACAATGGGGTACTTTTCAAAGAACCAAATCAAACTGTCTCACCCAGAGATCATGCTATTCCCTGGAGAGTGATAAACATGGGTTGGTACAGCTATTAAGTTGTAAACAAGGATTTATAAATGAAACTACCAAGAGTGATTTTTGTAGAAGACCAAGTAAGAACCATCCACAAGTTGGATATGGGCAAAGGGAATGCGTGAGGACCTTTGAAGTTTATGATTTATTGCTTCCTGTACAATGTATTTTGATTTGATTTATTTATAACCAGCAATTTCTTATCTCTTATGACCTTATAATCTCTTGCCTGTATTGTGTATACAATGCCAAAGTCCGGATCAATTAGAATTAACAACACGTCTACAAAATTGCAGGCGGCACAGTGGTTAGCACTTCTGTGTCGTGGCGCCAGGACCTTGAGCTCAGTTCCGGCTTTGAGTGACTATCATTATCTCCACATTATCTCCACATCTGCATGGGTTTCCCCTGAATGCTCTGGTTTCCTCCCGCACTCCAAAGTTGTGCAAGTTAGGTTGGATTGGTCATGCCAAATTGCCACTTAGTGTCCCAGGATGTGTAGGTTAGGGGGATGAGCAGGGTAAATGTCTGGAGTTATTGGGATAAGTTCTGGGTGGGATGCACTGTGTGGCAGAGTCAGTGCAGACCCGATGGGCCACATATGACTTTCTTCTACAAGACAGAGATTCTATGATGTCATTGAATGAAGTGATAAAAAGCTGGGGTGGGCCAATCTATTGACCTAAAATAGCTAGATTATCTAGAAATCAACAGAGAGCAGTTGATAAGGATACCTACCCCTCAACCACAAGCATTGTAAGATGAATAGAATACTGACAAGAATATTGATTGTTAAAATCCAACTTTACTCTCTGTTACTCTTCTTTGTAGAATAGCAGAGTGGAAAAAATTATAAATAGGGTGCAGTAAAAGTGATGCCAAGAGAATGGGATTCTGGGGGGTTTATGACAAGTTGCATAAAGCTTGAAGTGTTCAGGATTGTGAGAAACTGCTTGTGCAAGTGTAAAGACAAGATTGGAATGTCAAAGAGATAAGACTTTGAAGAAAAGGGAGTTGAACAAGGATTATATAAATCATTCCTGGTCGGCCAGGAAAAACATGCCCAATCACAGGGTTGAAGATGATTGGTGAGAGGTAGGGGTTCATTGGGAGAAAAAGAGACCCTCCCAATCAGGTTTGCATGATAGAGAAAACAGGAAACAAGAGAAACATGACAAGAGATGAGAGAGAGGGAGGAATGGGTGAAGGGCAAAAGGTGCAAGAAGAGAAGTCATTGGATACAGGAGTTGAAACATCTTGTTGAAGTTGTGCAAGGCATTGGGAAGGCCACACTTGGAATACTGTGTGCAGTTCCGGTCACCCTATTTTAGAAAGGATGCTATTAAATTAGAAAATGTGCAGAAGAAATTTACTGGGATGCTATTGGAATTTGATGGTTTGAGTTATAGGAGGGGCTGGATAGGCTGTGACTTTTTTCTCTGGAGCATAGGAGGCTTAAAGATGATCTTTAAAGGTCTATAAAATATTGATAGATCAGCTAGATAGTCAATATCTTTTCCCAAAGGTAGGAGAGTCTCAAACTAGAGGGCATCGGTTAAAGGTAAGAGGGGAGAGATACAAAAGTGTCCAGAGGAGCAATTTTTTACATACAGAAAATGGTGAGTGAGTGGAACAAGCTGCCAGAGCTAGTATTAGAGGCAGGTATAATTTTGTCTTTTTAAAAGCATTTAGACAGTTACATGGGTAAGATGGGTATTGAGGGATATGGGCTAAACATGGGTAATTTGGACTAGCTTAGAGTTAACAAAAAGGAGCAGCATGGACAAGTTGGGCTGAAGGGCCTGCTTCCATGTTGTGAACATCTCACTCTATGATTCTATTTTGTGTTCCCCAGCCAGTCAGAATACAGGAGCTATTTAAACTGACATTGTAAATCGCTGCCTGAGTTTATTGCTATACTTTACCTGGAAACTTAATAAACTTGTTTTCACTTTAATCCCATTGTCTGTTGACTGAATTTAGAGGTCTGTCTGTTCTAATAACAATGAGCTCTGAAGGATCAAATGTGCCATCCCATTGTGCTATGTTGTCAGAGAACCAGGGAGTTCTTCCCAGTGTCCTGACTAATATTTAGCCCACCGCCAACATTACAAAAACAGATGAACTAGCCTTTACCATTTACCATGTGGGACCTTGCTGCAAAATAATGTGACGGGATAATATATTGCTACAAAGGATACATTATTGTTCATTGTATTTTCTGCATCTGCATTATACAATTTATTGGCCAAGCCCAACCCAAGTTAACCAGTCTCCCTGGAGCACAAGCGGTCTCTGGATAAGACAACTCAAATCAGCGGCTGCAGTTCCTACCTTACAACTGTGGTCATATGCTACCGAATGTAAAATAAGTTGAGATAATCGGAGGTTGTGACAGATATTGTAACAATGCAAATCTTTTCTCTTAAAGTTATTTTGTTACTCACTGCAGTTTATTTTGACCGGAACTGCACACAGTATTCCAAGTGTGGCCTTCCCAATGCCTTGCACAACTTCAACAAGATGTTTCAACTCCTGTATCCAATGACTTCTCTTCTTGCACCTTTTGCCCTTCACTCATTCCTCCCTCTCTCTCATTTTTTTGTCATGTTTCTCTTGTTTCCTGTTTTCTCTATCATGCAAACCTGATTGGGAGGGTCTCTTTTTTTTTCCAATGAACCCCTACCTCTCACCAATCATCTTCAACCCTGTGATTGGGCATGTTTTTCCTGACCGACCAGGAATGATTTATATAATCCTTGTTCAACTCCCTTTTCTTCAGGGTCTTACTTCTTTGACATTCCAATCCTGTCTTTACACTTGCACAAACAGTTTCTCACAATCCTGAACACTTCAAGCTTTATGCAACTTGTCATAAACCCCCCAGAATCCCATTCTCTTGGCATCACTTTTACTGCACCCTATTTGTAATTTTTTCCACTCTGCTATTCTACAAAGAAGAGTAACAGAGAGTAAAGTTGGATTTAACAATCAATATTCTTGTCAGTATTCTATTCATCTTACAATGCTTGTAGTTGAGGGGTAGGTATCCTTATCAACCGCTCTCTGTTGATTTCTAGATAATCTAGCTATTTTAGGTCAATAGATTGGCCCACCCCAGCTTTGTATCACTTCATTCAATGATATCATAGAATCTCTATCTTGCAGAAGAAGGTCATATGGCCTATCAGGTCTGCACTGACTCTGCCACACGGCGCATCCCACCCAGACATTTACCCTGTTCATCCCCCTAACCTACACATCCTGAGACACTAAGGGGCAATTTGGCCAATCCAACATAACTTGCACAGCTTTGGAGTGTGGGGGGAAACCTATGCAGACGTGGAGATAATGACAGTCACTCAAAGCCGGAACTGAGCTCAAGATCCTGGCGCCACGACACAGTAGTACCACTGTGCCACCTGTAATTTTGTAGACGTGTTGTTAATTCTAACTGATTCGGACTTTGGCATTGTATACACAATACAGGCAAGAGATTATAAGGTCATAAGAGATGAGAATTTGCTGGTTATAAATAAATCAAATCAAAATACATTGTACAGGAAGCAATAAATCATAAACTTCAAAGATCCTCACGCACTCCCTTTGCCCATATCCAACTTGTGGATGGTTCCTACTTGGTCTTCTACAAAGATCACTCCTGGTAGTTTCATTTATAAATCCTTGTTTACAACTTATTGGCGGTACTGACCCAAGTTTATCACTCTCCAGGGAATAGCATGATCTCTGGGTGAGACTATCCAATTAGTATTGGGTTGCAATTCTGTCTTCTAGACAGCCCCCATGAGAAGCATGAGCTGTCTGAGTGGATGATTAAATCCAGATCTTCACCATGTTTTACTGCATTAGCAACCAGCAGGTTGAGCTGCAAACAAGGTGGGAGATGAATCATCAAACAAGACAGAGAGAGCGCTCTGCAGAGAATGGAGGTAACGGCTCTTTGGAGGCACTCACAAAGTGGGACAACCTGAAAGATGAATTACAGAAAGTCAAGTGAGCTGTCGTGGAGAATTTACTGATAAAGAAAAAAGTCACAGACTCTTTCTTCAAAGACAAAACAAACATGAAATTCCAGAGCAAAGGAATCATGCATCTAAAAAGAAACAGAAAATCTGACACTTACTCTGGGGCATTTTCTGGTAGAGTTCAACAAATGTAACTACAATAGATTGGTCCCATTACCAATTACTGTCTACACTGTGGGCAAGATTTTCCGACCTTGCCCACTCCAAAACCGGAAAATCCCACCCAAGTTTAAGGAACTTTCCATGGTCCGCCCCTCGCCACCTATGATTCCATGGCAGGTGAGATGGTAAAATCCACCAGTGTCTCTAGAATCAGAGAATCTTTCAGTGAAGAAGGAGGCCATTTGGCCCATCAGCTCTGCACCGACTACAATCCCAATGAAGCCCTATCCCCATAACCCCATGCATTTACTCTGCTAATCTTTCTGACAACAAGGGGCAATTTAACATGGCCAATCCATCTAACATGCACATTTTTGGACTGTGGGAGGAAACCCACGCAGACACAGGAAGAATGTACAAACTGCATACAGACAGTGACCCAAGCCGGGAATCGAACCTGGGTCCCTGGTGCTGTGAGGCAGCAGTACTAACCAATGTGCCACCGTGCTGCCCCCAAATGTTTATTTACTAGTGTCACAAGTAGGCTTACATTAACATTGCAATGAAGTGACTATGAAAATCCCCTAGTCACACACTCCAGTGCTTGTTCAGGAATACTGAGGGGGAATTTAGCATGGCCAATGCACTTAACTAGCACATTTTTCAATCTGTAGGAAGAAACCGGAGCACCCAGTGGAAACCCACACAGACATGGGGGAACATACAGACTCTGCCCAGACAATGACCCAAGCTGGGATTCGAACTCAGGTCCCTGATACTGCGAGGCAGCAGTGCTAACCATTGTGCCACCGTGCCACCCTAGTGTCAAACATTATTACAGTTGAGCATTGGATGCAACACTGGTAAAATCAAAAACATTTTAGACATGATGGGGAAAACAGCTACAATATACAATAGGTGACACTTTGCTAAATCACATTCCAGAACATTTAAATACAGTAGAAGGCTACTTGATACAGTTCCACCCTTCAATTAGACCAAGACTGAGCTGTACCCAAAACTCAATTTATTCAGCATTGATTGATATCTCTCGACAGCCACACTGAATAAAAATCTGTCAGTCTCAATCTTGGATTTCAATTTATGCAACATCCACTGCCTGTTCAGCCAGAGGATCCAACACTGCGAATTTGTTTAAAAACTGTGCATCTTGAATGGTCTCTCTCTCTAATTTTAAGTTTGCAACACCCCCCCCCCCCCTTCACCACCATGTTCGTTTTGGGATGTGAGTATCAATGACAAGGTCAGCATTTCTTGTCCATTTCCAATTGCCCTTGATGGTGAGTCACCTTCATGAAGCGCTGCAATCAGTGTGGTATAAATACACTGGCATTGTTTTTATCTCAGTGAACTGGTACAATTGAGTGAGTTGTTAGGCCATTTCAGAGGGCAGCTAAGTGTCAAGATCACATGTAGGCCAGATGGTAAGGATGGCAGATTTCCTCCGTCGAAGGATATTCCTCTTCCTCCTGCTTCAGATGCCATGCCCTCAGAGGCATTGGGGTAACCAGGGATTTCCATTGGATTGGTCCATGATTTTGCAGTGGTTTGCCATTGCCTTCTCTAGCCTTCTCAACCTAACCCTAGGTTGACGAGGAACCTCTTGTGCTTTTACCTCCTGCTATCAGGCATAGTGGAAGGATTTACAGGCTGATAATTGACCTGTTTGATAACGTTATGAACTCGCCTTCCACAGTCATCTAGTCCTGAAGTGCGACTCGAACCCAGGGCTTCAAGCTGAAAAGTAGGAATGCGGCACAGTGCCATAGTGGTAAGGTAGAGTGCCAGGGACCCGGATTCAATTCCCAGCTTGGGAGTTTGCACGTTCTCCCTGTGAGTTTCCTCTGGGTGCTCTGGTTTCCTCCCACAGTCCGAAGATGTGTGGGTTAGGTTGATTGGCCATGCTAAATTTCCCCTTAACGTCCTGGGGGATTAGCTAAGGTAAATGCATAGGGATAGGATCTGGGTGAGATTGTGGCCGAAGCAGACTCGATGGGCCAAAAGACCTCCTTCTGCATTGCACGAATCTATGCAGCACAGTTCGCCAAAGGCTGGAAGTGTTTATCTCTCTCCGCAGATGCTGCCAGACCTGCTGAGTTTATCCAGCAGTCTCTGTTTATATTACCACCCATCACGCCTACAGATTCAGCTGTGGTTACCTGTGACAGAGATCCATATCCATTCACTCAGGCAGGCAGTTACAGAATAGTGTCAGTGGATTTAAGATGAAGCAGAGTCAATCTCCCTCAAAGAGTCAACACTGCTTGTAACTTACCAAGACCTCAACTTTAATAGCTCCTCCTTCCTGAATGACACAAGGAGCATTGCCAATAGAAGCCAATTTGCCAGATATTTATTGACTGCAAACCCTTCCCCTATTCTGCTGGAAAGAAAGCAGCCTGTTAAATTCCTGGCAGCTGTGACTGCACCTCAGACAATGAGCCGTGTGGGTTGAGCTATCACAATCAATCACACATCAGCTAGTGTTTAGAAATATCATATCTCATCTCTATTACAATATCCATCTTCCTCCCAATCCATCGCACTGGCACGGTTCACCATTTCTATTCATTTCATTCCAATAATCCGTCCTTTGGATTGATTCAATGGTGACTGAATCACAGCCTCAGATTTTTCTTCTTGTCGAAACAAGATCTGATGTTAGAAGTTATTTACTTACGAGTCTTTTATAATCCCTACGGTACACAAGGAGGCCATTCAGCCCATTGAATCTGCATTGACTGTCTGACAGGGTATGTTACTCTCCCTGCCCTATCCCCCATAGCCCCACACATTTCACCATAGCTAATCCACACATCTTTGGAGTGTCGGAGGAAACCAGAGTACCAGGACGAAACCCACACAAACACAGGGAGAACGTGCAAACTCGGCACAGCCAATGACCCAAGTCTGGAATTGAACCCGGCTCCTTGCGCTGTGAGACAGCAGTGCCAACTACTATGCCATCTTGCCGCTCTGTTTGTGTGGATGATAAGCATTGGTACACTACTAGAAAATCTGGACATCCCAACCAAACTCAACCCTCTCCCGAGCTGTCGCCCACACTAGCACTTCTCGGCATGGTCACTGAACAAGCAGATGCCATCATGCCACCTATTATAAGCTTCAAAGATTATGGCAAAGCCGCAGTTTAAAGATTCTTCATGAAATCCAAAAATTCATCCAAGGCTTTGATGTTCTTCAACTCCTCATTTTCACTTGTGCGACCTGAGGAGATAGTGTATCTGGTTTGATATTCAGTGCTCTTCAGTGGAGTACTTTGCTGTGATCTGCACTTGCAATCCAGGAACTAACTGCAAATGTTTCACATCTTGTTATGATCAGGCGAAAATGAATTATGTGGCTCCCATCGTTTCTCTCTCTTTGTTTGAAGAGTATATACTCGGCAGTTTGGTGAGATTGGGTGGCACGGTAGCACAGTAGTTAGCGCTGCTGCCTCGCAGAGACAGGGATCCCGATTCGATTCCTGGCTTAGGCTACTGCCTGTGAGGAGTCTGCACACTCTCCCTGTGTTTGCGTGGGTTTCCTCCGGGTGCTCCCACAGTCCAAAAGATAGGCTGATTAGATGCACTCACCATGCTGCATTCTCCCTCAGTACACCTGAACAAGTGCCAGAGTGTGGCGACTAGGGAATTTTCACAGTAACTTCATTGCAGTGTTAATATAAGCCTACTTGTAGCTCACAAATAAACTGTAAACTTTACTTAACTATTTATGCGCAGTGATCGTAAACAGATCAATTGGACAGATTTTCTTGAGTTTAACAAAGGTTGGCTTTGCTATGCTTAAAGTTATCAAAGTAAAATAATTAAATATGCTCTCTTTCACACTCACAAACACTAGGTGTGCTGTAGCAGTTCAAGAAGGCAACTTACCACCATCCACTCAAGGGCAATGAGGGATGGGCAATAAACCTATCCTGTGATGCCTGCCTCCCAAGAACAAATGAAACACACACATGGTATGACTGGCACAGTGGTTTGTACTGCTGCCTCACAGCGCCAGGGTCCCAGGTTCAATTCCAGTCTTGGGCAATTGTGTGCACAGAGTTTGCCTGTTCTCCCCATTTCTGCATGGGTTTCCTCCTATGGTCCAAAGGTGTATAGGTTAAGTGGACTGGTCATGGTAAATGTGTGGGATTACGGGGATAGAGTGGACAGGAGGGCATGGGGGGGATGGTCTTTCAGAGTCAGTGCAGACACGATGGGCAAATAGCCTCTTTCTGCACTGTAGGGATTCTGTGGTTTGCGCACACACTTAGTTCACACTTGCAAGCAAACCAGGGGAGAACATTTATGCCATTGTAGTTGTAGCAATTAGTTTATTCATTTAAAGAGGGTGCTAATGTAATTAGCATGGCTGTTAATGATCAGGGAGATAGTTACAATTCCTTGGGAGATAGTTACATCTTTACATAGAAACTAGAAGCAGGAATAGACCATTTAGCTCTTTGAACCTGTTGCGCCAATGATAATGGTCATGGCTGATCATCAAATTCAAATCCTGATCTCCCCTTCACTGCCCATATCCCTCAATCCCTTTAGCTCCAAGAGCTATATTTAAAAACCCTACAGTGCAGAAAGAGGCCATTTGGCCCATTGAATCCACACCAACCACAATCCCACCCAGGCCCTATCTCTACACATTTACCCACTAATCCGTCTAACTTACGCATCTTAGGATACCAAGGAACAATTTTAGCATATCCAATCAATCTAATCCGCACATTTTTGGACTGTGGGAGGAAACCGGAGCACCTGGAGGAAACCCACGCAGACACGAGGAGAATGTGCAAACTCCACATAAACAGTATCCCAAGCCAGGAATCGAACCCAGGTCCCTGGAGCTTTGAGGCAGCAGTGCTAACCACTGTGCTATGGTGCCACCCTGAATTCTAATTCCTTCTTGAAATCACATAACGTTTTGGCCTCAACTATGTTCTGTAGTAGTGAATTCCAAACATTCCCGGTCCTCCCAGTGAAGAAATTTCTCCTCACCTCAAACTAAAAGGTTTACTCCTTATCCTGAAACTACCACCCCCTAGTTTTCCCACCCACAGTTGGTTCAAGGCCCAGGGGAGTGGACAGAAACAGAATACCGCATTTGGTTGGTGTTCATCAAAGGACTTCAGATTGCATCACAACACTCAGGTAGCTTCAGTGAGTGCATAGTGAAGCTTTTCTTTCTCAACAATAATGTAGTGATGGTTCAAAGAAAGCTCAGAATCTATTTTTGTCACTTTAGAATGACAGTATCTGGCTCACTGCCTAGCAATCAAAATGTGGCATTGACAAAGGGTCAGTCATTTACTTGCAACTCTGTGGGTACTTTACTTTCTGCCCACATCACCAGAAAGTACAATGAGAAGAAAACAGTCCGCGATAAACAGAATGGAACAACCACATTGAACATTCTTTCCTGACCTGCATCTGTGAGTTTTGAAGGAATTGGCCTTGATCTTGAAGACTAGAGGCTAATAGCACTCCGTTGACAATAATGAGTCATGGGCTTTTGGTGTGTTTGTGAATACGCACATTGCAGTGTTAATGAAAATACACGAACGGAACCAACCTTTTATCTATAGCCCACAAATACCAACAAAGGCCACAATTCTAAAGGTTCGTTTGCTGTTGCCTGGCACTAATGACAAGCTCCTTATGCTCCTTATCTCTATTAAACATTGATATACAGTTTCCTTTCTGGGTGAAGGTCATTACTTGATAAGGAGTATGTTAATTCTTCCATCAGGAAAAAGATATGAAAGTCTGTGATCACGTACCAACCGACTCATAGAATCCAGAAGTGCAGAAGGAGGCAATTCAGCCCATCGAGTCTGCCCTGACCATAATCTCACCCAGGCTCTATCCCCGTAACCCCATGCATTTACCGTGACACTAAGAGACAATTTAGCATGGCCAGTCCACCTAACCAGCACACCTTTGGGATTGGGGTGAGAAACCCACACTGACATGGGGAGAATGTGCAAGCCGGGAATCGAACGCAGGTCCCTGGTGCTGTGAGGTAGCAGGACTAACCAGTGTGTCACCGTGCTGCCTCAAAAACAGCTTCTAACCTGCTGCCATCAGACTTTTGAATGGGCCTACCTCGTATTGAGTTGATCTTTCTCTACACCCTAGCTGTGGCTGTAATACTACATTCTGCACCCTCTCCACTCCTTCTGTATGAATGGTATGCTTTGTCTGTACGGAGAGCAAGAAACAATATTTTTCAGTGTATACTGATACATGTAACAATATTAAATCAAATCAAACTAAGCTTTAAAGGGGAGGCTTGTATCTGAAGCTGAAGGTTTTTAATTTTTCAAGGACTGGTTAGTGGACAAATTCAAAGACCACTCCACCTCATCAATGTCCTAAAGTTCAGTTGTTTGTCCAGTTTGCCTGCGCATTGTTAGATTTTGATAACATTGCTCATGGGAAGTGAAGCCCAGTTCATAGACAAGTTTGTTCTTGTTTTCCTTCACGTGAAGGGAAGGAAAATGTGAAGGAGCAGAATTTCAATTCAATAAAAAAAATCTGGAATTAAGAATCCACTGATGACCATGAAACCATTGATGACCATCGGAAAAACCCATCTGGTTCACTAATGTCTGTTTAGGGAAGGAAATCTGCCGTCCTTAGCTGGTCTGACCTACTTGTGACTCCAGAGCCACAGCAATATGATTGATTTTTAAGTGCCCTCGGGCAACTAGGGATGGATAATAAATGCTGGCCAGCCAGTGACATTCATGACTCATGAGTGAATAAAAAAAAGTTAATGAATGAGTGGTAAGTAACCACAGTAAGAAGTCTCACAACACCAGGTTAAAGTCCAACAGATTTATTTGTTAACACGAGCTTTCAGAGTACTATCCCTTAATCGGGTGCATGATGAAGGGGCAACACTCCAAAAGCTTGTGTTACCAAATAAACCTGTTGGACTTTAACCGGGTGTTGTGAGACTTCTTACTGTGCCCACCCCAGCCTAACATCAGCATCATGATAAGTAATTATGTACAGAGAATGATATAAAGGTTACCATATCCCACAACTCCAGATTCCCAACTGGCCATGAAAACTCGCACTCAGCTCCAGGATTCACAAGCTTTGGCCTGATTGGCTGATGGGTCACGTGACTCTCCAAGCGCTTGCCCCTTAAAGGGGCACACCATCACAATTATATTTGATCCCCTCATCCAAATCTCTTCATATTACATTCAGACTTTTGAATGGACCTACCCTTGTATTTAGTTGATCTTTCTCTACACCTTAGCTATGACTGTAACACTACATTCTGCACTCTCTCCCTTCTTTCTCCCCATGTACTCTATGAATGGTATTTTTTGTCTGTACAGTGAGCTAGAAACGGTATTTTTCACTGTGTGCTAATACATGTGACAATAATAAATCAAAGCAAAACTTTACCTAATCTATACAAGTCTTTCAAGATGGCACCAGAGTGAGGTGACTTCTTGCAAGCTGTTCATCTATCCTTGAAAGTGGAGTCACAGGTGGACAAAGTGGTGAATTCTTGGTTTCATTGGTCAGGACATTGAATACAAGAGTTGAGACGTCTTGGTGAAGTTGTACAAGACATTGGCAAAGCCACACTTGGAATACTGTGTACAATTCTGGTCATTCAATTATAGAAAGGATATTATTAAACTAGAAACAGCACGGAAAAGATTTACTAGGATGCGACGGGGACTTGATTGTTTGAGTTATAAGGAGAAGCTGGATAGACTAGGACTTTTTTCCCCTGGAGCATAGAAGGCTGAGATCTTATCTTATAGAGATCCATAAAATAATGAGGGGCATAGATTAGCTAAATAGTCAATATCTTTTCCCAAAGGTAAGGGAGTCTAAAACTAGAAGGCATAGGTTTGAGGTGAGAGAGGAGAGATACAGAAGTGTCCAGAGGGGCAATTTTTTTCACACAGAGAGTGGTGCGTGTCTGGAATAAGCTGTAGAAGTAGTAGTAGAGGTGCATATTATTTTATCTTTTAAAAACGAGTTACATGGGAAAGATGGAGTATGGCTTCAAATGCGGGCAACTGGGACTAGCTTAGGTATTAAAAAAAGGTGCAGCATTGACAAGTTGGGTCAAAGAGCCTGTTCCATGCTGTAAACTCTCTGCCAACACATCTTCTAATTCTATCTTTTATTCGACGCTTTTAAAAAATCAAATCAAGTCGATAAATTCTGCTGCATTGGAATCTTTATATTACACAAATTATGGGGGAAAAAGCAGGAGTAACTAATTGGAGAGTTCTTTCCAAGAGGCTGTATGGATAGAGTGGGCCTCCCTCTATGTTCCATGACTTTGCTCAACAGTCTGTTTCTGAGCTGTAACATTCTACAGTCCTGCGAAATCTCTACATGTTGCTGGCTACCTGATTTTAATCAAGTGGTCAGCCGAAAGTGAATTTTCAAAAGGAAAGTTGAACTTTAAAGAGAAGCTTTTCGGGATGATTTATCTTTCTAATAAAAGGCTTTACATGAAGAATTGCCGGAGTACTTGCACTTAATACATGGCCCAGCAGTAAATCACTGGAGACAGAACATTAGTTATTCCCATATGTAGTGACAGTAGCACACTCCTGTACTGTGTGAGACCTGGGCAAGAAGAAAGGGTCATTCCACTTTGGCTGCATCTTTGGCATCTCTTGGCAGGACAAGGGTCGCCAACTCAGAGATCCTGGAGTGGTTAGAGTGAGCTAATTCCATCAATATACACTCACTCCTAAGCCGATGGTACCCAAGCTGGCTAGGCCCACACTGATCAAGTGGGTGACACCCAAAGGTGGTGAACTGGCCATTGAATCACACCCTCCTGGGCATCCAAACCCATGCTACAAGGGCACCCTCATGCCAGCTGTGAGGGTGCTGACCACTGGAAACAGTGGCTGAGGGTCGTGACCTTTGGGAGGGCATGGAGAGAGGCAAGCAGAAATGAAGACCTCTTCTGGCCAAGAAGCGACCAGCAGATTGTGCGCTATCTCAACACCGTGTCGTTCTACACAATGAATACAGCCGGAACGGCCATAACTAGAGGAGGGCTTCTGATTTGATTTGATTTATTGCTGTCGTATATATTGGTAATCAGTAAAAAGTACCAGGGGTGATTCTGCCTGGCCGCTGCGCTGCTTTTGTAACACAGTAGGCCGGGAGGTTCGAGCAGGTGGCCATTTTGCAGGTTCCCCGCTGGACACCATGGCCTCCGCGAACTTCCCAGTGCCAGGTTTCCAGTGCCACCAGCTCCGCATCAAAAATCGGATCGGAGCTGCATAAATCATGCAAATACTCATTTAAATCTCATCTGTGGGACTGAACTTTCTGGCCCCACTCTCCTCTTCCCTCACCGCGAGGAATGTTTCAGAATTTACAGGAGGTCCCCATGTGCAAGGAGCTGGCGGACCGACCCTGCTGGAATAAAGGGAGGGCCATCAAGGTCCCCAGGGGGACGGGTGCTGGGAGGATACCCCAATGGGCAAAGCAGTAAGCGCAGGGGGCATCTTGGCACTGCCTGCCAGATACAGGTGGTGCAAAGGAGGTGGAGTGTAATGGGGCCACGCTCTGATGGAGCAGGGCCCATGGGGTGAGGATGTGGCCAACGGTGGGAGTCGGGGGGGGGATCCCGCTGCCACTCTGCATTTGGACTGAGCAACAGATGGAGAGAGGCCGGCAATCGGGGCTGGTCATTGGGGTGAGAGGCCAACGATGGGGGCTGGTCATCGGGGTGGGGGTGTGTGGTGAGGGTGGGAGGATGGGGGTGTGTGTCAGCCTGCTGAGTGGGTCAGGGCTGATGGGTGAGGGGTGAATCAGGAGAGGACTGCAGGGGAGGTCAGGACTGCTGTGGCAGCGGGGGTGGGGGATCAGGGGACGGGGGCTCTAGGTGGGTGATGGTGGTGGGGGGGGGGGGGGGGGTGGTGGGTTTGGGGTGGAGGTGCGGGGAAGGTCGAAGCTGACCCGGTCATGTTCCGGGTGGGGGGCTGGCGTTTGGGCTGTTTGGGGATTGGTAATGTTGGGGTCACGGGACTTGCCAGCAATGGAGCTGGACAGCGATCAGGAGGTTGGCAGTGCGGGGCACTGTACACACATCGATCTCAGCACTGAGAGATTGGCACATGCGCAGGGACTCGTTCAGCACTATGCAGCCGGTCTCTTCAGGCTGGCCACTGTGTTCTGCAGCCAGTTCATGGCTGCCCCCTTATCTGAAATAAAATAGGAATAGGAAACAGTGCCCCGCCAAGCTGCTCGAAAAACAAAGCTGGAGGCTTCCAAATAATTAAAATTGTGGCCAGTACAGCAGAGCAGGAATCTTGAATTTATCTTGACTACACGTCTGGCATTCTGCACTTTGTAAAGAGAAATGGATTCAGGTAAAAAAATTGAACATCTTTGTTTATATTGTGGAATCAGTGACTCAAGCATCCTCGCAAGTTGGGGGGAAAATAACATTTCAATCATGAAATTCCACAAGGGATTCTCCCCAGCTCCTAAACCCATTCCAGGTATTTAGTCTGGGGTGGTACAGTGGCACAGTGGTTTAATACTCCTGCGTCACAGCACCAGGGACCTGGGTTCGATTCCCGACTTGGATCACTGTCTGTGTGGAATTTTTACGTTCTCCGTGTGGATTTTCTCTGGATGCTCTGGTTTCCTCGCATAATCCAAAGATATGCAGATTAGGTGGATTGACCATGCTAGAATTGCCCCTTAGTGTCAAGGAGAATGGCAGAGCAAATGCATGGAGTTATGGGGATATGGCTGGCAGGGATTGTGGTCACTGCAGGCTTGATGGGATGAATAGCCTCCTTCTGCACTTCTATGACTTTACCCTGAGGGACTATCAGCTTCTTAATGCTGTTAAGGTTGGAGATTAGAAGAATTACTGTGGGATTTAAAAGATCCTTACCTCTGCAAAACACTCCAACAGAGCAAAACATCCCACCCAAGGTGCTTCAGATTTGAAGAGATATAAGAGCAATCCTTAATAACAACTGGTTGGGAAAAAAATATTTTTCCACCTGCACCAAAGCGTATCTAATGAGTGCAAGATGTAAAGTTTTGGTAACATGCCTTTCACCTCTACAATATTTAAGAGCAGGGGAATTATTCCCAGTGTTCTGGCCGATATTTGTCTCTCAGTTCACGTCACAAAACCAGATTATTTAATTGTTATCACATTGTTGTTTGTGGGAGCTTGCCTAAACTACAATGAGTAGACTTCAAAAGCACTTGATGAACTGTAGAGTGCTGTAGCACATCTGACTGTTATGAAACACACTAACTTAAAGCAAGTCTTTCTTTGTGGCACCTTGCTGTGCGCAGATTTGCTGTTATCTTTCCTACACTGAAGTGGCTACACTTCAAAAAGTACTTTGTTGGCTGAAAGGCGTTTTGAAATGTCCTGAGGTTGTGCTATCTAAACTCAAGCTGTTCACTATTCCTTTACTATTTTTCCCTTGGATTGCTTTTCCCCTGTTCGAGCTTCAGAGTTGCATCAGCTGTTGGGTAGAGTGCAGACTTCCAATTCCTCTGAAGGTAGCCCACATGCTTTGAATCCTGGATTGTTCAGGGATGTCTGATGACAGTAAAGTCATGTGAAAGAGTGAAAAGACAGACTTGTTGCAGATGGTAGCAGCATGGAGGGAAAGGGGTACAGTCTCACCAAACTCTTGCTTTTGGGCAAGTTATGGTGGACGTTATCCAACCTAACTGGAAATGAAATGCACTGCTGCCTCACAGCGCCAGGAACCTGTGTCCAATTCCCGGCTCGGGTCACTGTCTGCATGGAGTTTGCATGTTCTCCCTGTATCCGTGTGGATTTCTTCCGGGGCTCCAGTTTCTTCCCACATGTGTGAAAGATGTGCTGGTTTGGTGCATTGGAAATGCTAAATTCTCCCTCAGTGTACCCAAACAGGTGTGGCGACTAGGGAATTTCCACAGTAACTTCATTGCAGTGTTAACGTAAGCTTACTTGTGACACTAATAAATAAAACTTAAAACTATGTATCTTCAGTTCTGTACTGCAATCAACCAACATGAGCTGGTAAAGCTGTTGATTCGAAGCACGTAGGAAGAAAATTGAGGAGAGGCAATGGCCTAATGGTATTTTCGCTAGATTAGTCATCCAGAAACTCAGCTCATGTTCTGGGGACTTCGGTTCAAATCCCATCACGACAGTTGGTAGAATTCGAATTCGAAAATAAATATCTGGAATTAAGAATCTACTGATGACCATGAAACCATTGTCAGGAAAAACCTATCTGGTTCTGTCAATTTCTTATAGGAAAGGAAATCTGCCATCCTTACCCAGTCTGGCCTGCATGTGACTCCAGAGCCACAGCAATGTGGTTGACTCTCATCTGCCCTCTGAAATGGCCTAGCAAACCAGGGTAACTGGGGATGGGCAATAAATGCTGACCCAGCCAGCAACACCCATGTCCCACGAATGAATAAAGAGGACACGCAAGGATGTAACATGGACAATCAGAGGAGATGTGTCAGTTATGGTATAAGACCCACTCAGGCCAGATGTTCACCAGTTAACAACTGGAATTCTGAACAATCAATTCATTACTCAATGCAAACCAAAATCAGAGCCTACACTGTGACAACCCGATCCTGATTTCTGTAAAAGTCTGCAAGTTATTATGAATTGCAAACGTTTTTTTTAAAAACATGAAAGGGACTACACTGGCAGATCTTTCCTGCTTGCTCTACCTGATTTTCTTTTCCCCTCATCTATATATTTGGGTTGGCTTTATTTCCTTGCATATAAGTGTTAAGGCGCCAATAAGGAAGTATGGCAGTAATTAAATGGATTCCATACTTACTTCTTGGTGAATTCTCAAAGTGCAAATCAGAATATTATTCATCCAAGGCTAGACATGTATTCTACAATCTCTCTTTGCTTCAATTATTTCCCTGCCTCAGTGAATCTCTCTCTTCCCACCCCTCCATCATTCTTCACCCTGCTCCCTTATCCTTTTCTTTTCTAAGTTTTCTTTTGCTGTGCTTCTCTCATCTCTGTTCTTTCTCTCTTGGGTGGCACAGTGATTAGAACTGATGCCTCACAGTGCCAGGGATCCGGGCTCAATTCCCAGTTTGAGTCACTGTCTGTGTGGAGTTTGCACATTCTCCCCGTGTTTGTGTGGGTTTCTTCCGGGTGCTCCTGTGTTCTTCCACAGTCTGGTCAGGTTCACTAACCGTGACAAGTTCTCCCTCAATGTACACGAATAGATGCCAGAGTTTGGCGACTAGGGGATTTCTGCAGTAACTTCATTACATTGTTAATGTCAGCCTACTTATGGCATTAATAAATAAACTTTTAAAATTACACAATATGTACAATCTCCAATACAGCACTTTCTAAACCTGTGACATTTAAATTTCAAATCTTAAAGTCCGAAGTTTAATTTTTAGTATCACAAGTGGGCTTACATTAACACTGCAGTGAAGTTAGTGTAAAAATTCCCTAGCCAAAACACTCCAGCACCTATTCGGGTACACTGAAGGAGCACCTCCAGTGCACCTAACCAGTACATTTTTCAGACTGTGGGAGGAAATTGGAGCAACCAAAAAGAAGCCCATGCAGGCATAGGGAGAATGTGTGACTCCACACAGACAGTGACTCAAGCCAGGAATTGAACCCGGGTCCCTGGCACTGTGAGGCAGCAGTGACTAATCACTGTGTCACTGTTTATGGCACAGTGAACAGCATTCTACTTACTAAAAGATCAGAAGATAGCAGCTGCTTTGGAAAATTAGCACCCGGAAGCTTCACTCTAAGCCACTCACCATCCTAGCTTGGAAATATATCACCATTCTTTTATTATTGCTGGGTCAAAACCCTGGGATTCCCTCCCTAACAGCACTGCGGCTGTGCCTACATTACCCGATGCAATGACTCCGACACATAGTTCCCTGTCTCCTTCTCAAGGACAGTTGAGCATGGGAATAAATGCTGGCTCAGCCAATGACACCCAAGTCACTTTAATAAAGGCTCAATTCAGGCATGTGATGAAAAACTCAGCATTCACCTGGACAGGTCTTAAGAGTCATCAAAGGTCATCATCCGGGAAGGAATAGTCAACATACATGCCCCAAGCTTAATATCTGCTGTCTCTACTGCAGTAGATTGTATGTATTTTTATCAGAATGTGATATAGAAGCTCACTAATCTTCCTTGGACAGCAATGTCACCTCTTCCAAATAGGGCGAGCAATATTGCAGTGACACTATCACCTTTAACTACCCTCCAACTCATACATATTTTGCTATTCCTTCACTGTTGTTGGGTCACCAGAAATTCTCCACTTTAGCACCAAATCAGTTAGTTCCCCATCTTCTGAGAATCTCTGTGAATGAACTGTACGCGTTACTTCCCAGCATCAGAGAAATCAGACAAACAACTTATCATTCAACAGGTTTTCAGTTTCACGGCATCAGTTCAGATTTATATCCTACTTTGTACAAAGAAAGTCCGAAGATATGCAGGTTAGGTGGATTGGCCGTGCTAAATTACACATTAGTTACCCAAGATATGAAGGTTAGGGGGATTAGCTATGGTAAGTTGTCCCTTAGGGTTCCAAGATGTGTTAGGTTGGGGGATTAGTGGAGGAAGTATATGGGATTCCGGGAAAGGGCTGGGTCGGGTGCTCTGTCAGAGAGACAGCGCAGGCTCAAAGGACCAAATGGCCTCCTTCTCTGAATCTACAAAAAGATTCTGAATTACAATTCCTAATAAGAGAAAAAATAAACACATATAAAAACAAATAGAAGTTAAACACGAGCTGAGAGAATTACCAATTTCAGAATATTCTACCAGGTCAGTGTCAAAGAGAAATTGAGAACGAGGTTTCTGCCTATTGCATGGAAACAGGCCATTCAGCCCAACTGGTCTTTGCGCTCCAAGTCAATCCTGTTCTATCCTCTTTCATCTAACCAGTCAATTCTCCTATGCTAACTATCTGAGGACTTAGAATGAGAACACTCTCTGACCTACATGCAGAATAGTGGCAAGTGGGTGGTGAGTGGATTCAGCAATCTGTTCAGCCAAGCTGTGTAATGCGATGCAGAGAAGCAATTTCCCCAAGCGGTGGGTGGAATTTACTTTGCACGTTTCGAATAGCACTTCAGTCACAGCGAACCTTGGCAACACACTCTATATCCTACTCCCATGACGTGGGAAATGACAGGAGGCTGATCGTGCAGCCGGATCCTTGTAGATGGCACACTGTTTATGGCATGTCGATCCCGGGAATGAACAGCTTGATGTACGAGGAGTGTTTGAGGACTCTGGCTCTGTCCTTGATGCAGTTTAGAAAGATGAAGTGAGATCTCATTGAAACTTACAGAATAATGAAAGACGTGAATAAAGCGGGCATGGAGAAGGTGCTTCCATTAGTGGGAGAGGCTCGGATCCGAGGGCAGAGTCTCAGAGAAAAGGGACAACCCTTTGGGATGGAAGTAAGGAGGAATTTTTCTAGCCAGAGAGTGGTGAACTGATGGGCTTCATTGCCACAGAAGATAGTGGAGGCCAGGTCATTGAGTATATTTAAGACAGAGATAGATAGCTTCTTGTTTGATAAAAGGATCAGGGACTACGGGGAGGACAAACAGGGGAATAGAGTTGAGAAACATATAAGCCCATGATTGAATGGCGGAGCAGACTCAATAGGCTGATTGGCCTAAATCTGCTCCTACAGCTTATGATCTTATAGTTTATTCCCTCCAAGCCTGAACGATTTTCCTCTTACTTCTGCGAAGAAGCAACCAGGAAGATCCAGTAAGTTTGGTCTTTGCCAGCATCTGTGCAGAGATGTCCTTCAGCCCCCATTCATCCTCCGATCTGCTGGTAGATAAGGCAACTTTTTTCAGAGGCACCTCGAATGATTGAGGGTGTTCACGATGTAAAGATGAAAGGTTTTGATTTGATTTGATTTATTATTGCCACATGTAGTGGCACAGAGTGAAAAGTATTGTTTCTCATGGATTTCATGAATTCTCTGAGGACTTTTCCCAGGGCTGAAATGGTTGCTACGAAAGGACACAGATCTAAGGTGCTGGGGAGTAGGTACAGAGGAGATATCAATGGTAAGTTTTTCACTCAGAGGGTGGTGGGTGAATGGAATCAGCTGCCGTTGATGGTGGTGAAGGCAAATTTGATAGGGTCTTTTAAGAAACTTCTGGATGAGCATATGGGACTTAATAGAATTGAGGTTATAGATAAGCCTCGTAGGTAGAGATATGATCAGCGCAGCTTGTGGGCCGAAGGGCCTGTTTGTGCTGTAGTTTTTCTATGTTCTATACAGACAAAACTTGGTGTTCATAAAGAAGGAAAGGAGAGAGTGCAGAATGTAGTGTTACAGTTAGGGTGTAGAAAAAGGTCAACTTAATGTGAAGTAGGTCAATCCTAATGGCAACAGGGAAGAAGCTGTTCTTGAGTCAGTTGGTACGTGACCTCAGACTTTTGAATCTTTTTTCCAATGGAAGAAGGTGGAAGAGAGAATGTCCAGGGTGAGTGGGATCTTTAATTATGCTGGCTGCTTTGCCAAGGCAAAGTGGAGTGTAGACAGAGTCAATGGATGGGAAGCTGGTTTGCATGATGGATTGGGTACATTTATGACACTTTGTAATTTCTTGCAGCTTATAAACAAGGGTAACACTAGACTTAGCACCACTGCTGCTCAGTAAAGAAAACCATACAAAGGAAAGTGGGGATAAGTGTCACTAACATGTCTAAATGCTTTATGACTTTGATGCTCATATTAAATTAACCAACAATATGTGTGGCAGCATTAGTATTCGACAATAATGAATAATACTGTAAATAAGTTATCGGAATCCAGGGACAAGACAGATGTATGCATCACTACTCGTGCAGTCTGCTACTGTGGGCCCTTACTGCTGGAGTCGGGATATTTAGGTTTTGATGTAATTTTATTACAAAACTTCTTCAAAACTTACCAACCTTTTGAGCTTGTGAAGTTACTTCCTGCATTTCTGCACTAAAAATCAAACCTACAAGAATGTTCCAGCGTGTTTTGTTTTAAAGCGGTTCACATTAATGCAAGGTGACTGAGATTTATGATACTGTCACAGAGAGTGCTGAGATATAGAACAGTTTGTATTTACAGGGCTGTGAGATACAATTTGGAAGTTTGGTATTTCTCAAATCCCCCCTCCCTGATTTGATTTGATTTATTATTTTGATTTGATTTATTATTGTCACACATACTGGTATACAAACTGGTATAGTTTCTTGCACACTATATAGACAAACCATACCATTCATAGAGAAGGAAAGGAGAAGGTGCAGAATATATTGTTACAGTCATAACTAGGGTGTAGACGAAGGTCTTCATAATGCAAGGTAAGTCCATTCAATAGTCTGATGGCAGCAGGGAAGGAGCTGCTCTTGAGTTAATTGGTACACGACCTCAGACATTTGTATCTTTTTCCCGATGGAAGAAGGTGGAAGAGAGAATGTTGCGTGGGGGGGGTCCTTGAATATGTCGGCTGCTTTTTCAAGGCAGTCAGAAGTGTAGACAGAGTCAATTGATGGGAGGCTGGTTTGCATGATGGATTGGGCTTCATTCACAATCTTTTGTAGTTCTTTGCAGCCTTGGTCAGAGCAG
Source organism: Sphyrna mokarran (assembly GCA_024679065.1). Classification (NCBI taxonomy): domain Eukaryota; kingdom Metazoa; phylum Chordata; class Chondrichthyes; order Carcharhiniformes; family Carcharhinidae; genus Sphyrna; species Sphyrna mokarran. The sequence continues at coordinate 42,724,822 of JAGIQG010000018.1, forward strand.
GAGGCATACCGGGTCTGTGATACGTGTAGAAAGGATGCTTTCTATGGTGCATCTGTTAAAGTTGTGAGGAGTCGTGGCTGACGTGCCAAATTTCCTTAGCCTTCTGAGAAAGCAGAGGCATTGGTAGACTTTCTTAGTCGACATAGAGGGACCAGAATAGGTTGTTGCTGATCTGGACACCTCAAAACCTAAAGCCCTCGACCATTTCCACTTCATTCCCATTGATGTAGATAGGGGATGTCATCCACTGTGCTATTAAATTCAACTTCATAATTGTTTACAGCAGCTCTGACTGCTGCAACTTCTCAGTACTTCACGGGGACCCCAGAATATCATCTTCAACCAACCCTCCAGTTTATACAGAACTCAGAGCTTTTCTGCAGGTGTTTGTGGTGTATCCTCGGAGCAGCAGTTTGATCACAGCCTCCTTCCAACTATTAATCAAATTCAGCAAAAAGAGAGAACCTTGAACGAAGGAGTCATCTGACTAAATTTCATGTCAAATGTCATTTGGTGGAACTTTGAGGCTAGGTGGGAATGTATGTAGCGAGTAGGACACAAACAGACAGGTTAAGTGCATGGGCAACATGGTGGCATATTGAAACATAGAAACAAGGACAGGAGGAGGCCATTCAGCCCTTCGAGTCTGTTCCGTTATTCATTATGATCATGGCTGATCATCAAATCCAACATCCTGACCCCTCCCTTGTTGACGTATCAAAGAACAAAGAACAAAACAGCACGGGAAACAGGCCCTTCGGCCCAACAAGCCCATGCCGCCACCCCGATGTTCCCACCTCTACCCGTGATCCCTGTCTATGTTTATAGATCTATGGATTAAAAACCAAATTTGAGACAATTTAGGCAGAATTTGTTTTGCCAATTAGCCTAAGAGCACATCTTTGGGATGTGGGAGAAAACCGGAGCACCCGGAGAAAACCCGCGCAAACTCCCACAGACACAGGCCCAAGTCCATGTATCTGCACAGCATAGCGATAGTCACTGAGCTGCCGTGTTGCCCATCAAATGGTCGAGGACGTGAAAAAAATACTTTCGAAAAAGAATCCAAGAGCAGCCCTCTCACGACCCATCGCGTGTATGCCCCTTGTTAGACAACAAGGTGGACCAAAGCACCTGTAGGATAAAAACAAGTACATCAATATCATCATCTATTTACACACTTCGCAGGGAACTCCCAAGGCTCATGATCCTTATTTTAAATCAGTTTTCTATACCCATCCATTCCCATTCTGTTCATGTGCCCATCTAAGTATTTCTTAAATAACTCCAGAGTGCCTGCCTCCACAACTTTACTTAGCCTTTGATCCCTTTAGTCCCAAGAATTGTATCTAGTTTCACCTTGAAATCACACAACATTTTGGCCTCAACTGCTTTCCGTGGCAGTGAATCCCACACATTCAGATTGAGTAGAATATAAGGAAGTGGACAAATATTCACTTTGGTCACACCATATTTTTAAAAAGGCGTGGAACATGTAAATGTTGATGTTCAGAGAACCTTGGGTAAACTCGTATCAGGAACACAAAAAAAATTGGCACGCTGATAAAGAAAGCAATTAGGAAGACAAATGGCACATTAGTTTTTATCGCAATGGAGTTGGAATATAAAAAGTAAGAAGTCTTGCGACAATTGTACAGGGTTTTGGTGAGAGCACGTCTACAATATTGTATGCAGCTTTTGTCTTCGCATTGAAAGAAGGATATAGGGTGGCACCATGTTGAATTTCTGAGAAAGCCAGACAGGCCGAATGGCCTACTCCTGCTCTTTTTTTAATTCCATTTGTGGGCCATGGCCATCACTTAGCCAGCATTTACTGCCCATCCTTAGTTGCTCGAAAGCAGTTGAGGGTCAACCACATTGCTGTGGCTCTGGAGTCACGTTAGTCAGAACAGGTAAGGACGGCAGATTTCCTTCCTGAAAGGACATTAGTGAACCAGGTGGGTTTTTCCGACAATGGTTTCATGGCCATCAGTAGATTCTTAACTCCAGATGATCTTTTATTGAATTGAAATTCGACCATCTGCTGTGGCGGGATTCGAACTCAGGTCCCTCAAACATTAGCTGGGTTTCTGCATCTGTAGGCTAGTGATAAAACTACTAGGCCATCATCTGCCCCTTATTTCTTCTGTTCCTGTTTTAGAAGCTCCTGGACTTGAGAGTCCAAATGCTGCTCATGAAAGAGCATGTTTTAATTTATAAATCATTCTCTTCATGCAATTATTGTGCCATTAACCCATTTTTACAGACTGATGGTATTTTATCTCCATGAGTTGTGCTGATTCCTGACATAAACTCCTTTAAACTGAGATGGGATGCTCATAAGCTGTAGATATCTCATATACTCTTTGATCACAAGGTGCATTTGCTCTTTGGATGTATACAGGACAACTGTACTTATTTCTTTTTTAAAGACTACCAGCCTTCCTCGACATTTATATTAAAAAGTATCTTCTTCTCCATGTGCTGAAATGCAATGCTGCCGAATTGTGCCAATTGGCACATTTTTCTAAGTGCTGACAGTCTGGATTGGGCAACTGTGAAGTTGTTGCATCATCCACAAAGCAATGCTTTCACCAATGAAATTAAACCACTTAAGACAAAACACTTAACAACGGAGAACTGACAATCATTTCCAAACCACAAATTCGACAGGAAGTCACAACAGCTCTTTGTTTAAAAGAAGCATTTCCCAATTTTTTGATCTTCCAGAATGCATTTACTAATCCTTACGACCAATCCAATGCTACAAGTCAAGAGATGAGGGGTCGGTAGAGATAGGGGTCCCTGAATCCTTACAAAATCTAAAGTATTGTCCCTCCCATTCCTCGCAAAATCCACGAACAATTCACAACTCATCACACGTGCAAAGATCAAAGCTTGTCAGAGAGCGACACTAAAATTGTTTGATTGTATCTCTGTTGCTGGACCAGTTTGGCCTGTACTTTCTTGTTTTGACGTCAAGGTCTGTCTGATGTGCCGACAAGAGGCTGGAAAACTTGGTGGGTGTCAACCTTGGTTCATTCATGCTTCTAAGTCAGAAGACTATGGGTTGAAGCCTTATTCTACAGGGGGGGAGTACAGTCATCTCTGAGTCAGAAGATTGTCAGTTAACAGGTCCATCCCAGAGACCTGAGCACTTAGGCTGGAATTCTCTGATGTCACCGCCCCACCTCTGCTGCAAACGAGAATGGAAAATTTGGTGCTCAGCCAAAACTCCTGTCACTGCAGCGGGACTGGAGAATCCCAGCTGTGGTTGGGGTAGGAGAATTCCAGCCTTAACCTGGGTCAGCATTTAAATGCAACATTGAGAGGCTGCTGTGCATTTGAAGGCACTGGGTGGGATTTTTTGTTCTCCCAAAGCATATTTTTCAAAGTTTAACTTTATTTATTAGTGTCACAATTAGGCTTACGTTAACACTGCAATAAAGTTATTGTGAAAATCCCCTAGTCGCCACACTCTGTTTGGGGACAATGAAGGGAAATTTAGCATGGCCGTTGCATGTAACTAGTGTGTCTTTCGGATCACGAAAGAAACCGGAACACCCAGAGGAACAGCAGACACAGCAAGACTGTGCAAACTCCGCACAGACAGTGACCCGACACTGGAATTGAACCTGGGTCCCTGGCGCTGTGAAGATAAACACTGTGCTGCTGAACACTGTGTCACCATGCCTCTACAGGAATCATTCTACTTGTGACCGTAATAAATAAACTTAAAACTTAAAGGGGTGAAAGTTATACCACAGTTCAATAAAATTCTGGTTAGACCACATCTGAATATTGCATTCAGTTCTGTGCTCTACACCCAGGAAGCGTATGTTAACTTTGGAGGGGGGGTGGGGGTGGGGTACATAGATTTACCTCAATGACTTCAGGGTTAAAAAGGTTCAGTTGTGAGGATAGATTATATAGACTAGCTTTGTATTTCCTTCAGAAAAGGAGATTAAATGGGAGAGGATCTAATTCAGATGTATGACATGGTTAAATGATTTGATAGAGATGGCATGTTCTGGTGAACTTCTATTTCCGCAAGCAACTGCAGAATACCTGGTCATTTATACCATTGTTTAGGGTGGGACTTTGCTGCATGCAAGGTCAACTGTTGTCTTTGTTGACAATGTGATCATCAACTATTTGAAAAGCATGAGGATGGGAGGTGCACAATATAAATGCAAATGTTTTTTCTAAGAAAATTGATATTCATGGGGCTGCACAGTTAATGGGTAGTATACTGGCAATAGAGGAGATATTTCCCTTTGGTTAAATTATAACCCAATAAAAAATAAGGATTATTTGAAAGCTAACTCCTTTGCCGAGAGTTTTCCCATTTACTTCCTTCTTGGTGCTGAACCAATTCTGAAATTTTCTGTTACTTAATTTAACTTGCCCTCAGAGCTCCTTCGCAGATTTGTACTCGACCTAAGAATTCAAAGGTTATTCCTTCAAATTGTCTAATCTCTCCCAGTTGGCTTCGCCTCTGGAATGTTCTGCCTGAAAGGGTGACGTTCATTTTATTTATTAGTGACGCAAGTAGGCTTACATTAACACTGCAATGAAGTTACTGTGAAAAATCCCCTAGTCACCACACTCTGGCATCTGTTCAAGTATACTGAGGGAGAGTTTAGCATGGCCAATGCGCTAACCAGCACGTCTTTCAGACTCTGGGAGGAAACGCGCGCAGTCACATAGAGAACGTACAGATTCCACACAGCCAGTGACCCAAGCTGGGAATCGAACATGCGTCTCTGGTGCTGTGCCAACCACTGAGCCACCATGCCTCTCATAAGCCAATAGTGATTGGGAACCAACTGCGATTTTCAAATGGGAAATAGACAAATACTTGAAGGGGAAAATTTGCAGGAGTGTGAGGGAAAAAGCAGGGAGTAATTGGATAGCTTTCTCAAAGAATTGGCAAAAGCGCAATTGGATCAAATGGCCTCCTTATCAAATATATTTATTAATCAGTGATTGGGTGTTGCCATTCTTAGGTCGGATTAATCATCACTTGAAAAGCAGTTCAAAGCAGGTGTAATAAAAAGCACAATTGCACTTTTGTACCGCACTTCATGAAGCAATACAAAATCTCTGGCCTGACCTTCGCAAATTTGAAAGGGTGCTCAAGGTACAATACACACCTTCAAGGCGATTACTTGCAAGAGAATGCTGTGCCAAAATCATCCGTTGGTTGTAATATTAAACTAAAGACCTGTACGTCCCTTCGGAATACAAGCAGGTGGAAGTTATAGAATAGAATCTCTACAATACCGAAAGAAGCCATTGGACAATTGAGTCTGTATCAACCACGGTCTGAATGTTGTGATTGCAGGGCTACTGGGATGTACCAGCAGTATGTGGAGAGTCTAAATGATGTCAAACAGTGAATGTAACACTGTTAACCAATGTGCTATTTTAGACTTTGTAGGTCTTGCTAATGCTTTCTCTTAAACACTCCGAGGACAACATGTTGAATGAGGGATCATCATTGTGCCCACCACACAACTCCACCCCATGTCCCAACGAGCACTATTTAAAGGATTCACCCCGAGTTTGCTGCTGCTGTAGACTGAGTGGAACCCCCAGCAGCATTATTGAAGGACCATTGAATCCCTATAGTGCAGAAGGAGGCCAATCGAACGTGCACTGACAACCATCCCACCCAGCCCCAATCACTGTAACTCCAAGCATTTGCCCTGCTAATTCCACTGATATTACAGGGCAATTTAGCATGACCAATCCACTTAAACCCACACATCTTTAGATGGTGGGAGGAAACTGGAGCACCTGGAGGAAACCCACCCAGACATGGGGAGAATGTGCGGACTCCACACACACAGTCACCTGAGGCTGGAATTGAACCTGGATTCCTGGGGCTGTGAGGCAGCAGTGCTAACCATTGTGCCACCATGCCATTGAAGCCCAGATCAACTATTGAATAGTTGAGCAGGCCTGATGGACCAAATGATTCACTCTTTCTCTTATTTCTTCTGCTCTTGTATTCCTGTTTTACTGTCTGCGCAGTTCAAATCCAAGAGAGCCCAGCTTCAGACCTTGACAGAATGTGTTCTCATTTATAAATCATTGTCCTCACTTGCAATTAATATGCTGGTAGCAATTCTTTCCAGAATTCTTCACCCAAGGCCTGAATTGTATCTGGGTCCCTGGCGCAGTGAGGCAGCAGTGCTAACCACTGTGACACCGTGCTTCTCTTAGAGAAGGCTAGGAATTAATAAAGGAATAGGGCTGAACTTTTGACAAGAAAGTCAGAGGACTTGGAAGGCCCTTTGGAAGAAAGTCTGCTTTCAGTAAATATTGACATCTTGTTCTGGCTTCAACACATCGGGGACATGGGGCAGAGGCAGCAGAGAGGGGAAGTTCTGTGCAGAAGAAGAAAGATGGTGTGTTTTCAATAGAAAGTCATTTATGAGACACCCATACAAACTTACTGAGATTGATTCATTTTGGGTCCTGTTTTAACGTCCGTGTAGTGCAAATCCATGAGAGCCCAGATTCTGCCCGTGACAGAACACGTTCTCATTTATAAATCCTCACTTGCAATTAATATGCCGTTAGCAATTCTTTCCAGACAGTCACCCAAGGTTCAATTCCTGGCTTGGGTTACTGTCTGTGCGGAGTCTGCACATTCTCCCCATGTCCACGCAAGTTTCCTTCGGGGTGCTCTGGTTTCCTCCCAGAGTCCGAAAGACGGGCTGGTTAGGTGCATTGGCAATGCTAAATTCTCCCTCAGTGTACCCAAACAGGGTCCGGACTGTGGCAATGAAGGGATTTTCACAGTAACTTCATTGCAGTGTTAATGTAAGCTGATTTGTGATGCTAATAAATAAACTTGTAAATTTTTATATATATCGATTGCAGGGCACAAGTGCCAAGGTGACTCTGAAAGGGTTAAAAGAAAGATTGTGTTTCTACTTATGTAGGTTGTGTCATTAAACTGTGGAAGGAGCGCATCTGGCGACAGAATGAATGAATGTGCAAATAACTCACAAGTAGTGACGCCTGCCACTTTAAAGCATATTTCCTTGCATGCTGACAATGCCATCGAGACATCTACACACAGGAACTGACACTCATCGTTCATTTCAATGTGGAGCACTGCAAAAAAAAACTGCTTTTAAATCAACAGGCAGCTAGTGTGCATTTGGATAATGAGGCTCATTCCAGGGACTGACATCTGGGGAAGAGAAGCAAGTGGTTGTCATCTCCAAATGAAAGTGTAATCCGGCTGAGATCTGAAAAGGAATTCGCATATTACTTTGCTTCGTGTGACAATCGGCAGATTCCAAGAAGGATGGCAGGCTTGTACGCAGGGGCGGATTGCTCCTTTATTTAACAGTAATTGAAAAAAAAACCAAGCTCTTAAAATGCTGTTTGCAAAAATGAAGGCAGAATTCAGAATATTCTGAATAATGAGTGGAATTATATTGAAAAATGTCATAATTTATAAATCAGTTTGTAATCAGATTGTACCTGTTGAGCGATCTGGACATTTTGAAGTATTTAAAAACCATTTGAGGCCCTTTTTCTGAAAGCAATACTCACCAACTCTTTATTACTTAACACAGTAGCGTAGTGGATAACACTGCTGCCTCACAGATTCAGGGACCCCGGGTTCGATTCCCAGCTTGGTTACTGTCTGTGAAGAGTCTGCACATTCTCCTCATGTCTGCATGGGTTTCCTCCAGGTGCTCCAATTTCCTCCCGCAGTCCATAAGGTATGCTGATTAAATGCATTGGCATGTTAAATTCTCTCTCAGTGTACCCAAACAGGCACTGGAGTATGGCAACTAAAGGATTTTCAAGAATTGAAGAGGCGGCTGGATATAGGGCGAATGGGATCAAGGATTATTGGGAGAAAGCAGGATTAGGCTATTGAACTGGATAATCAATCATGATCGTGATGAATGGTGGAGCAGGCTCAAAGGGCCAAATGGCCTCCTCCTGTTCCTATGTTTCACAGTGACTTCATTGGCAATGTTAATGTAAACCAACTTGTGATCCTAAAAAATAAACTTTAAACTTTAATCTACATTACAATAGAATAAGCTTCAAAAATGTTCCCACTGTGAAGCACTTTCTGGGGCAGTTAAAATCATTCCATAAATGCAAGTCTTTACTTTAAAGGGTTAAATGGGAATATTTTAGATTATTTTGGAGATCCTTGAGATTGCATCCAGATATATTTTGGGTGGCCTAGTGGTTTGCTCTGCTGTCTCACTGCACCAGGAATCTGGGTTCGATTCTGGTCTCAGGTTACTGTCTGTGCAGAGTTTGCACATTATACCCCTGTCTGTATGGGTTTCCTTCCACAATCTAAAAAGGTGCGTATTTGGTTGATTGGCCAAACTAAATTAACCCTTAGTATTAGGGGCAGCAGAGTAAATACATAGAGTTACGATGATAGGGACTGGGTGGGACTGTGGTCAGTGCAGAGTTGATGAGCTGAACGGCCTCCTTCCCCACTGTAGGGACTCTATGATTCTATGGTATTCGCGGTTTGCCTTTGTGTATCTGAATCTTTGGCTGTCGAATTATGCAGAGGATGTCTTTTTTGGAATTTCTTTCGATAGTCTATCGTACACTAATACTCATGGGCAATAGAAGTATCAAATGAAGGCCTATTTCTTCACCATATTTACAACAATCAGAAGGTTAACAATTACCAGAGATAGTGACGGTACCAGAGATGGGGGGGTTAGTTTATGAGGAGAGATTGAGTAGATTGGGCCTGTATTCGTTGGAATTTAGAAGGCTGAGGGGTGACCTTATAGAGACGTATAAGAAAATGAAAAGGCTAAATAAGGTGGAGGCAAAGAGATTTTTTCCACTTAGAAAGGAAACGAAAACTAAGGGTTCAGCCTTAAAAAGTAGGAGGGAGAGGTCAGTTTAGAACAGAGTTGAGGAGGAACTTCTTCTCTCAGAGAGTGGTGAATCTCTGGAATTCTCTGCCCATTGAAGTGATGGATGCTACCTCGTTGAATATGTTTAAGTCACAGGTAGATAGATTTCTGATAGACAAGGGAATTAAGGCTTATGGGGAGAAAGCAGGTAAGTGGAATTGATCCACTTCAGATCAGCCATGACCTTTTTGATTGGCGGAGCAAGCTCGAAGGGCTATCTGACCTACTCCTGCTCCTATTTCTTACGTTCCCATTCAGATGTAACAATTACATCTGAATGGGTCTAATTCTTGAACTGTATGAGGTCATATGAGATAGGAGCAGGAGAGGTCATTTGTCCCATTGCTGCTCTGCTTTGCAGTCTTCAGTTTGCTTTTCTGGCCCTTGACCTCCTTGTAGATATAAAATCTGTCTAACTCAGCTTTGAGTGTGTTCAATAAGCCACTGTCCTCCCTGGAGGATTTATGACCATCTGAGAGAAGATATTCATCTTCATCTGAACTGTGAGACCCTTTATTTTGAAACTGTGTCCCTTATTTTGAAACATTCCTCTCCAACAACCTCCCTGTATCTCCTCTATCAAGCTCCTTCGGGATCTTGCACATTTCAATGAGATCACTCTTATACTCCTAGGACGCTATATTGCCAGCTGCTCACCCTACATTCCCACTGCAGCAAAGTCGGGAAATTTAGCAACCAGCCAAACCTCCGTTCACTGTGGCGGGATGGGGAAATCCCACTGGCATGAACAGCCGAAACAATTCGGACCTGAACATCAGTGAGTGCACAGGCCCAACCTGCTCAACCTTTCCTCGTAAGACATCCCCTTCAACCCAGAAATCAGCCTAGTGGACCTTTTCTGAGCTGCTTCCAATGTAACAGTATTGCTTCTCAAGTAAGGGAATCAAAACTGTACAAGGTACAGATGTAGCCTCCCTAATATCCCATACAGCAGGAACGAGACTTCCCTACATTTATGCTCAATCCCCTTTGCAATAAGGCCAACATTCCACCTGGCTCACTAATTAGTTGCTGTCAGGAGGTAGGTATAGAATCTTATAGAGCAGAAGGAGGTAATTAGGCCCATCGAGTCTACACTGACCACAATTCCTCCCAGGCCCTATCCCCAAAATCTCATTCATTTACTCTAGTTTGTCCCCCGAACACTAGGAGGCAATTTAGCATAGCTAATCCACTAACCCGAACATCTTTTGAGTGTGGCAGGAAGCCAGAGCATCGGAAGGAAGCCCACTCAGAAATGGGGAGAGTGTGCAAATTCCACACAGCCAGTGACCTAAGCCGGGAATTGAACCTGGCTCTGAGGTAGCAGTGCTAACCTCTGTTCCACCGTGCCAGCCCTGCCAAAGGATTGTAGGCATTTCTCACCATTGCAGAGAGACGATTAATTTTTTTTAGCTCGCTGAGGTACCAGTTTACATGGAACGTGGGATAAGGCAAACAGGCAGGACCTCCACGAGCTATCACATCCAGTACAGAGATTGAACCCATGCTTTTGGCAACTATCATCATCAGATTCCAGCCAACTGAGCTCCAATTATTCTGTGGATCTGCACACTGATCTTTTGTGATTCACAAACTGTGACTTTTTGCATTTGCTGACCAATTTAAATAATTAAATTCCTGGCCAATATTTACGTGCATCACAGCATCCCACAGGAAGAAGCACTTGATAGCCTTAAAGAGGCAGATTGGTTGATTTGATAGTATACAAGGCCCACAAAGAGTTGCCAACATTTCAGGATTGCCTCTGGGGGAGGCGATGGTATTATCATAGAACAATGTAGCACAGTACAGGCCCTTTGGCCCTCGATGTTGTGCCGGGCTTTGTCTGAAACCAAGGTCAAGCTATCCCACTCCCTATCATTCTGGTGTGCTCCATGTGCCTATCCAATAACTGCTGGAAAGTTCTTAAAGTGTTCAACTCTACTCTCACAGCAGACAGTCCATTCCAACCCCAACAACTCTGAGTAAAGAACCTTTCTGGGGCATCCCTTCTATATCTCCCACCTTATAGTTATGTCCCCTAGTAACAGCTACATCCATCCAAGGAAATAGTCTCTGAATGTCCACTCTATCTATCCCCCTCATCATCTTATAAACCTCTATCAAGTCACCTTTCATCCTTCTCCGCTCTAAAGAGAAAAGCCCTAGCTCCCTCAACAATATCACTAGATTATTAATCCAGGAACTCAGCTAATGTTCTGGAGAACCCGGATTCGAATCTCACCACAGGCAGATGGTGGAGTTTGAATTCAATAAAAAATATCTGGAATTAAGAATCTACTGGTGACTATTAAACCATTGTTGATTGTCAGAAAAACCCGTTTGGTCCACTAATGTCCTTTCGGGAAGGAAATCTGCCATCCTTACCTGGTCTGGCCTAAATGAGATTCCAGATCCACAGCAATGTGGCTAACTTACAACTGCCCTCTGAAATGGCTTAGCCAGTGACTCAGTTCAAGTGGCTCGGGATGGGCAATAAATGTTGGTCAATCAGCGACACCCTTATCCCACTAGTGAATTAAAAAAATGCTGTCTTCAGGAATTAAGGATTCATCTCCTGGGTAGTGCTGTGATTCTTTTGAATACTTTATTAGTTTAAAGTTTTAAGTTTATTTAGTAGTGTCACAAGGAGGCTTACATTAACACTAAAATGAAGTTACTGTGAAAATCCCCTAGTTGGCACACTCCTGCACCTGAGAAAGAATTTAACAGTTAACGTACGTAATCAGCACATCTTTCGGACTGTGGGAGGAAACCGGAGTACCCAGAGGGAACCCGTGCAGACATGTGGAGAACATGCAGGCTCTGCTCAGGCAGTGACCCGAGCTGGGAATCGAACTCGGGTCCTTGGCAGCAGTGCTAACCCATTGTGCCACCGTGCTGCTGTAAATGGTGATGAAGTGGGAGAGTTGGGGAGGTTGTTTTTTTCACTGAGCGGGCCAGGGGAAGTGAATGCTGGCATCTAGGAAAACATCCAATCTGAGTTCGTAACCTTCGGAGCACAAGACCTAAATTGTACTTCTGAATGCACATACTGGGTGCATTCGACTCCTGAGATTATCCAACTCTGACTAATGAATGAAAACTCAGGATCGTTGGCAGAATTCTTCACAGGAATGCCTGTGTGGGTGAGAAAACATACCTTTCATCTCACTGTTGGGCAAATACGATAGAATGTATGGAGTGCACTGAATGCTTTGAGCACGTACTCGTATTAACAGGCCCCCATTCATGAGGGTATATTGTGGAAGTAAAAGATCTTCATGCCCCAGTGAGTATTTATTATCAGCATTCTGCAGAATAATAGACCTGCCACTTCCCTTCCCTCTGGAGTACATTAATCCTTTGTTGTTGCTGCAGGGAACAGATTATGAGCAATGAAAAGTTTACCTACATTCACTAATCTGTTTTCCTGCAGTAGTTATTCTGATGCCAATGGCATTAATTATTTGTTAAGGACACCTGTGTGCACTGACCTTCGGATGAAGTGAGCTATTTCTGGTTTTGTGAACAGTTATTTTCATCCCTGGCATCAGCGGTGATAGAAAACCCTGTGGTTGCCTCCATCCAATGCACAAAGTGTGCAATGTACTAGCGCTTTCAGATGAACAACTCCCCAAGTATCACTAAAAAAAAGACATGCTACCAAAACTTTCTGCCTTACACTCATCAGGTTTGCTCGCTAGAAATTACCAACAGTGAAGGTAAAAAAACTAATGTCGCCAGATGACCATAGACTGCCTCCTTTCTGGGAACGAGCTGGTTGGTGGCAATTTAACCTGAGGATCACCACACCTCAGGCAAGGGCCAAGGTTGGGAAGGCAGAGACTTCATGGAATAACTCTGGCTGGTGGAAACGTTGCCATGGGGAATGCAGCACAGAACAGTTAACTGCCCAGCTTTGATCAATGTTACATTGAGGGAGAATTTAGCATGGCCAACGCACCTAACCAGTATGACTTTCAGATTTTGTGAGCAAACGGTAGCACCTGGAGGAAACCCAGGCAGACACGGGGAGAGTGTGCAGATTCTACACAGACAGCGATCCAAGCCGGGAATCGAACCTGGCTCCCTGGCGCTGTGAGGGAGCAGTGCTAACCACTGTGCCATCATGTGGTCCAGTCATTCACTGGCGTTTGAAACCCTGCAATGTAATCAGAACCTGCCTGATACTGTGTGAGGGAACGGGAGCACTTGGGAAAAAGCCACGCAGACACAGGAAGAACGTGCAGGTTCCGCACAGACAGCGACCCAAGCTGGGAATCGAACCCAGGTCCCTGGCGCTATGAGGTAGCGATGCTAACCACTATGCCAACGTGCCATCTTATTTACTAGAATTCATTAATTTTGCATATTTTTGCTATCCTTTGTTGTTGTTGAGATTTCATTTCAGAATCCAAACCTTTATTATTTTCTAATTAGCTGTCATGATACTAACTCTAATCTGTCAATGTGCTCCACTATGAGTAGTGGTTAAATATGTGGTAAGCAGCCATTAGGTCTAATTAGTAAGAGGAAAATTAGATGTTTTAGAACCTCTAGCTAGGCTATTTTGATAGTCTCAATTGATAAATGGGGAACTGGGAATGGTTTGAAATCATGGTTTACAGTGTCAGTTATTTCACCTGTTAAGCAATCTGATGTATGGCGTACACTGAGGACTTATTCCATTAAAAGATGCTGAAATACCTATCAACGTTGGGCAACTTTCAAGCCGCGTAGTGACAAAGTAAAAACAATGCATCTTTCTCACAGCCAGTGGCAGCTGTAGGGGAGAATTTTCCCACCCTGCCTACCAACAGGAACGGACCATGGACCTCGGGCAGTCTTTTCCAGTTTCGGGATGAGAGCAGCCAGAAATTCCTGCCCATACTTTCTCTTTATTTGCTGGCATTTCATACATTTCTCTCCTCATTACTTTATTACCTTTCTTTGAAAGAACACTTGCATTTAGATAGCACCTTTCACAGCCTTGGGCTGCCCCAGAGCGATTTACAGCCATTGAAATACAAGCTTACCACTTTCCACAATTATTTCAACTCTTTCTTCCATTTTCTGTATCAGTGTTGCTGCTCTCAGAATCTTTGTCCTCTCTGTTCTAGTTAAGTTCATTAACAGTTTTGAATTGGCCCTGATTTGCAGTTTGGTGGAGTGATATTTTGCTGATATGGTACCTGTGGAAGCTTGGGGAGGAGATGTTTCCCCTTACAGTGGCGCAGTGGTAGTATCGCTGGTAAGCCTGAGACCCAGGTAATGCCCTGGGAACTTGGGTTCGAATCTCACCATAGCAGATGGCAAAATTCAAATTCAAAAGAGTACAAGTCTACTGAGGACCGTTAAAATATTATGGATTGTTGTTAAAAACCCATCTGGTTCACAAAAGCCTTTGGAACAGAATCATAGAATCATCATAGAATCTCCACAGAAGGAGGCCATTCAGCCCATCAAGTCTGTACTAACCATAATCCCACCCAGGCCCCATTCCCAAAACCCTATATATTTACCCTAGCTAATTTCCCTGACACTGAGAGGAAATTTATCATGGCCAATACACCGAAAATGCACATCTATGGACTGTAGGTGGAAACTGGAGCACCAGGAGGAAATCTGTGCAGACACAGGGAGAAAGTGCTTCTGCTGTCCTTGCCTGTAATGATCAACTCCAACTCCAACTCCAACGTAGTTCACTCTTAATGTCGTAGCAAGCCACTCCAGCCACTGGAGTGTACCTACACCATATGCACTGCAGTATTTCAGCATCACTCTTTCAAGGGCTGGGCAATTACAAAAAAGGTACCAAATTGGTACAAAAGGTACAATTGATGATCAGCAAGCTTGTTCATGATGGATACAAAAATAATGTAAAATTTATTTATTAGTGTCACAAGTAGGCTTACATTAACACTGCAATGAAGTTACTGTGAAAATCCCCTAGTCGCCACTCTTTGGGTACACTGAGGGAGAATTTAGCATGGCCAGTCCACATAACCCATACATCTTTGGACTGTGGGAGGAAACCGGAGCACCCAGAAGAAACCCACACAGACATGGGAGAATATGCAAACTCCGCAGTCACCCAAGCCAGGAATTGAACCCAGATCCCTGGCTCTGTGAGGCAGCAGTGCTGACCACTGTGCCACCATGCCATACATTTTGCTATCTTTATCCCAAAGTGAAGGTACCCAAGATAATTAATTCCAGGTTTGCAGTGTATGAAGAGGCTGTTGTACGAGGAGCAATTGAGCAGCTTAGGATTGTACTCGCTGGAGTATGGAAGAATGAGGGGGGATTTGATTGACATGTACAAAATAATTAACGGGATTGATAAAGTAAATTTTAACCAAATGTTCCCCATTCAAGAACTGTCCAGGACAAGAGGCCACATTTGTAAAATAAGAGGAGAGAGGTTCAAGATAGAGATAAGGAGAAGTTAATTCTCATAGAGGATTGTGAATCTATGGAACTCACTGCCCCAGAGCACAGTAGATGAGAATCAATTAATGGATTCAAGAAAAAGAAAAGTATTTGATCAGAAGTGGGATAAAGGGCTATGGGGAAAAGGTAGGGAAATGGAGTTCAGATGAGATGGAGATCAGCCATGATCATATAGAATAAGAGAGCAGGCTCAAAGAGCTGAATTGCCGATTGCATAGAACACATAAATACAGAAAAATTCTACAGTGCAGAAGGAGGCCATCGAGCAATCCCAACGCAGGCCTTATCCACACTTATTCTTCTATCCTATCACATCCCAAAACATTAAGGGTTAATTTAGCATGTCCAATCAACCTATCCACACATCTTTGGACTCTCGCTCCTAATTCCTATGTTCCTCTGTTCTATGTTTCTATAAGAGAACACCTTGCCCTTCATGTCAGACTGCATCTCTCCCAACCGTTTAAGATACTTTTAAAATAATTAAAAGTTTAAAGGAATAGCCTATGCAGGCTGTTTGATTCTTTTCCAACTTTGGGCAGAGGAACAAGGGGCCAAACTAATTGTGTTAACACAATCATTGGCAATTTTTCTTCTTGCTTCTTTTGAGTGTGCATGAAGGGGCAAGTTGTACAGGGAATTGACACAACCTTCGCACACAGCCCTGAGCTTTGTGCGCGTGGCATTTCCCAGTTTGAATTTCATTATGGGACAGCAGGTGGTAAACATCAAGCTTCCCAAGTCACCAAATTAAACTTGGATCAGCTGCCACAATGGTTTGAAATTTGTATGTTATGAGGAGTTACCTGAAATCAAGAAAAGTAACTATCCAAGTAATGGTGATGATTTTATATATTAAAGTTAAGCATGTATTAAAATAAACAAAATACAAGAAAATAACATTTAACAATAAGAAGTCTCACAACACCAGCTTAAAATCTAACAGGTTTATTTGGAATCACAAGCTTTCGGAGCACAGCTCCTTCATCAAGTGATCACTCAGGATACCTGATCACTCACCCGACGAAGGAGTAGCATTCCAAAAGCTTGTGGTTCCACATAATCCTGTTGGACTTTAACCTGGTGTTGTGACACTTCTTACTGTGCCCACCCCAGTCCAATAGTGGCATCTCCATATCATGACTTAAGCACAAGAGCATCATTACACAACTACCAGTATTTCTACTAATATTTCTTAATAGATTTTGGCTTAAATAAACTCAGGACTAAACACTTTTTTGATAGCAACAGTCTTGATCATTGCAGGTCATATTGTTGTGAGTCTGGAATCACAAATAGACCTGACTGGGTAAGGATGGCAGATTTCTTTCCCTAATGAAGGAAGAGGATCACATGTTTTTTTTTTAGTGACAATCAAAGGTGATTGAAACTAGATTTTAATTGAATTTAAATTCCACCAGCTGTCATGGTGGGATTTGAATCTGTGCCCCCAAAGCATTATCCCAATGAGCTCTGGATTGCGAGTCCAGTGATATTAGAACTGTGTCACCTCCATTTCAAGGAGGAGATTGCAAATATAGGGAAGAATGAGGCCATAGATGGAATTGGGAGCAAGTAGAAGAAT
Source organism: Sphyrna mokarran (assembly GCA_024679065.1). Lineage (NCBI taxonomy): Eukaryota > Metazoa > Chordata > Chondrichthyes > Carcharhiniformes > Carcharhinidae > Sphyrna > Sphyrna mokarran. The sequence continues at coordinate 42,741,802 of JAGIQG010000018.1, forward strand.
CTAAAATCTTCCATCATGACCCATTGTACATCAAAAACACAGGGGTGATGTGTGAACAGGATATAGTATAAGTTAAGACCAGGGGAGGAGAGTTCAGGATTACCTATAGTTTTTATTTTTAAAATCCCTACAATGCAGAAGGAGGTCATTTGGCCCATCAAGTCTGCAACAACTACAAGCCCACTCAGCCTCTTTCCCCGCAACCCTATGTATTTACCCTAGTTGGTCCCCCTGACATTTAGGGGCAATTTAGCATAACCAATCCACCTAGCCCTCACATCTTTGAAAGGAAACCAGAGCACGCAGAGGAAACCCAGCAGACAAAGGGAAAATGTGCAAATTCCACACAGACAGTGATCCAACTGGGAATCGAAGCTGGGTCGCTGGCACTGGGAAACAACTAATCACCATGCCATCCTACCACCATGCGCAGTGGGTGGAGACCAACAAAACTGAGGGACGCAACAGCAAAGCAGCTAGAATGCTATAATGTAGCGATGGGTAACCCAGGCTAGTGAGTGGGCCACGTGAGTGACCCTCCTTCATCCCAGTGAGTCATGAGATTGAAATCGGGCTTCTTCACTCACCACGGGTTACAGAAAATATTGAATCATTTATATACTAACAGAACATTCATCAAAATGGGAAAAATAAAATAAATATTTATACTTTGGGTGCAGAGGAAGCGTGCAGCTCTCACAGTCAATATAGTGAGCAATCAACACGCCCTCCCTTGATGCACACATCAATTCAAATATTAGGGTAAGAGAAAAAGCTACGCAGGCAGAAATCAATGAAAGTTGGTCAGCGACATGTTTCATGGGTTGTATTCAGAACCCAGATGGGTTGCCTGTTGCCCCTGGGCAGTAGATTGCCCCCTAGTCTCCATTTAAAGTTTCCACCCATAGTTGCCATTATAAAGGTGAACATAAAATCTATAATGTAAAACATTGACAACAGAACCTTTGCAGATAGGAAATGCTTGAAGAGGAAGATTTGTACTGATATTTTGTCAGTCTCCTGCAGAGGAGCAAATAGGGATTCAGGACTTGGCCCTTGAGGTTGCAAAGAGTGGGATGGATACATTAGGTCATTCAATTGCCTATTTGACAAGATACATTCAGACCTGGATTTCACTGGCCTGTAATTTCTATGTTCTTACTCAGAAAAGAAACTGCCTCCGCAAGCATTGCTGACATGACTGGCATTTATATCCCACCTCTAATTGCCCTTGAGGAGGCCACCCATTTGAGATGCTACAGCCCATGTGGCGTAAGTACACCAACACTACTGTTAGGGAGGGAGTTGCAGGATTTTGTTTATATTCATGGGACATAGGGTGTTGCTGGCTGACCAGCATTTATTGTCCATCCCTAGTTGCCCAAGGGCAGTTGAGAGTCAATCAGCTATGGATTTGGAGTCACATGTAGGCCAGACCAGGTAAGGATGGAAGATTTCCTTCCCTGAACCAGATGGGTTTTTGTTTCAGGGTCATTAGTAGATTCTCAGTTCCAAATATTTTGTATTGAATTCAAATTCCACCATCTGCCATGGCGAGATTCGAAACCGGCCATCCCAGAACATTACCTGAGTTTCTGGATTAATAGTCTGGCAGTGATAACGCTAGGCCATCGCTTGTCCTTAAGTGAGGTACTGTTACGACACAGAGCTTGTTCCCATTTTGAAAAGTCATGGTGATTCCCACAAACAGGAATACCTCACTTTGTAATCTGTTACAAGTGTTTGGGAAGGTGGAAACTGTTCTTCATTAACGCATAGAAAACCTGACACTCACTTTAAGTGAATAATTAACACATTCCAGATTTTTTTTTTATATTGAATTCAAATTTCACCATCTACCATGGTGAGATTCGAGCTTAGGTCCCATGAACATTAGCTGAGTTTCTGGATTGATAGTCTAGCAAAAGTACCATTAGACCATTATCTCCCAATGACAGTGAAAGAGCAATGATATATTTCCATATCAGGATGGTCCATGGCTTGGAAGAAATGTGGAAGCGGTGATATCCCTACAGGAAGGATTTTATGGCCTTACTCGTCCCAAAACCGTAAACCCCTCCCATAGTCAACAGTTGTTAACACTGTTGCTTCACAGCGCCAGGGACCTGGATTCAATTCCCGGCTTTGCTCACTGTCTGTGTGGAGTCTCCGCATTCTCCACGTTGGCTGCATGGATTTCCTTCAGGTGGCCCGGTTTCCTCCCACATTCCAAAGTTGTGTGGATTAGGTGATTTGGCCATGCTAAATTGTCCCTTAGTGTCAGGGGGACTAGCTAGGGTAAATGCTTGGGGCATTGGAGGTAGGGCCTGAGTGGGATGGTGGTCGGTGCAGACTCGATGGGCCAAATGGCCTCTTTCTGCACTGTAGGGTTCTATGATACTCTGACCTCCCCGTTGTCTGCCCATCGCCCACTGCGATTTCTGTGGTGGGCTGGACAATAAAATTCCAGTACATGTATTTGCTATCCTTGTTCCACTAGATGGTAGAGGTTTAAGGAGGCTGTCACAGGAGCCTTGGCATGTTGCTGCAGCGCATCTTGTAGACGGTACCTTTCTCTCTAATAACATTTCTTACACAACGAGGCAGTGAAATTTTCACACAGTTGGCCGGTCAGGTTATGTAGTTATGCTGCAATCACGTTGCTCTAAAAAGATGCAGAATTGTTTATCGAGAAATCCACCCAAGGTTTCGCACCGTGGAGTTAGCACATTTCAATATGCGCATCCGTAATGATACTGGAGGTTGTTCTCAATAGGGATATGAATTTTCAGTGGAAAATGTTTGTACCAATTATTCTAACCGTTCCAAATCACCATCCCTTCTTCAGCCAGGTTAACAAAAATATGGATTCTGATGATGAGTTAGCCTAAGGAAAGAAAATAAAATGACTTCCTACCACGTCGTTTGCCCTGACAAGTCCCCCAGTGTTTCAGCTGACCCGTTTTCTTTCCTCCATCCTGGCCTCCTAGTGTCTGTCGGCTTCAGATAAATTGGCTGCAACGCAGGTAGAAAAATGTGGACTTTCGATCTTTCAGTTGATGCATTTCGTTTGCAAATGCCACATTTTTTTTCTGTTGCCTAATTATGCGCAGGAACAATGCACTGTAAAACTGAAACAGTTCAGCTGCCTGCAAAATTTCACTTCACATCCATTTTGCAGGGATCTGCAGAACGAGCTGGGTTCTGTTGGAACATTTCTACTTTGCATTAAGTGAAGCTACAGCCTGGGGGCAAAACTCTACTCTATCTATGCGGAGTGTGTGGCACTATGTGTGGCATGAATATTTTTTCTTTCATGCTACGCCAGCAAACAAGAAACAAATATGGATTCTACTGTCCTTTGTCAAAGGCGAGGGAGTTCACAGCGACAGATAACCACGGAATCCCTACAGTGCAGGAGACCATTCAGCCCATTGAGTCAGCATCCGGGCCCTTTCCCCCACACAATTCCTGCAACCCTACCTACTTACCATGGTTAATCCACCTAACCTGCTTACTTTGGAATCATAGTACCCTGACAGTGCAGAAGAGGCCATTCGGCCCATCGAGTCTGCACTGATTTGTCTTACAGAGTATCTTACCCAGGCCCTCTTCGCCAGTCACCTCCTGTAACCCACATATTTACCATGGCTAATCCATCTAACCTACTTATCTTTGGAATCATAGCGTCCCTGCGGTGCATTGAGCCCATGCCGACAACAATCTCTCCCCCATAACTGCACATATTTACCCTGCTAGTCCTCCTGATGTTGAGGAAGAGTTTAGCTTGGCCAATGCACTTAACCCACACATCTTTGGATTGTGGAATTTTACTGTTCCTCCCGCCATAGGAATCATATTGGGTGGGATATGGGCCATGCAAGGGTCCATTGACTTTGAGTGGGATTATCAGGCCTTGGAGGGGGAGCGCGGCTGGAAAATCCCCTCCTCCCTGGCTTCCCCAGGTAGTGCATTCCAGATCCGAAAGAAGAAGAACTGTTATTAAGAAGGACTTACTGCTCTTTTTTGTTTCCACAACTACCACAAAGTGACCTGAGTGGGGCAGGAGCTAGTGTTGGTTTAATAACCTGAAATGCGGTGCCTCCAAGATTGCCGTACTTTCTCTCTGATTCAGAGCTTGAATCCATATCTTCTAGGGGTGCAGTGACACAGTGATTAACATTGCTGCCTCACAACACTAGGGAACTAGGTTCAATTCTGGCCTCAGGTCATGTCTGTGTGGAGTTTGCATGTTCTCCCTGTGTCCGTGTGGGTTTCCTCTGGGTGCTCCAGTTTCCTCTCTCAGTCCAACCACGTGAGGGTTAGGTGGATTGGCAATGCTGAATTGACCCTAATGTCAGAGAGATTAGCAGGGTAAATGTGTGGGGTTATGGGAAAAGGACCTGGGTTGGATTGTGGTTGGTGCAGACTTGATGGGCCAAATGGCCTCTTGTACTGCAGGGATTCTATGAATCAGAAGTTACAATGGTAGAGTGTACCAATGGGTGAAGTAATCTGTTTAACCCATGTAACATTTAACCAGACAGCAAGTGGTGACCAGATCAGATAGAACAGCTCTCAAAGATATGCTTGCCAGAATGACAGTGTTGACGCAAAAGCTTGTATTTTTGCGTGACTTGCAGAGCAACCCTGCATCCACAATGACAGTGTTCAATCCCTTTGCATTTATAGAATACACTTCCACCTAAAGTAAGCAGTGCGGAGACGGTAAATTAATTTAGGGGAGAGTCGCACAAGTGGTAACCACAGGAAGGAAAAACAACTTCCAAGGAATAGATCCGATGGAGGAAAGCAAATTAAAGTTTCAGCTCCAAATGGAAGTTGATACAGGAAAAATGGGATGGGATAGAATTATGTAATTTTTAGAAATTATTTCATGGGATGTGGGCGACCAGCATTTATTGCCTATCCCTCATTTCCCTTAAGAACATAATGTTGAACCACTTCCTCGAATTGCTCTGTGATGTGTATACATTCACAATGCTGTTAGGGAGGCAGTTCCAAGATTTGACCCAGCAACAGTGAAAGAAAAGCAATATATTTCCAAGACAGGATAGTTAGTGGTTTTTTTGATTTGATTTGATTTATTATTGTCACATGCATTAGTATACAGTGAAAAGTATTGTTTCTTGTGTGCTGTACAGACAAAACATACCGCACGTAGAGAAGGAAAGGAAAGAGTGCAGAATGTTACAATCATAATTCAGAGGTGGAGAAAGATCAATTTAATGTGAGGTAGGTTCAGTCACAAGTCTGATGGCAGTGGGGAAGAAGCTGTCTGTGAGTTAATTGGTACGTGACGTCAGACTTTTGTCTCGTTTTCCCGATGGTAGGTGAAGGGAGAGAGAATGTCCTGCATGTATGGGATACTTAATTATGCTGGCTGGTTTTCCAAGGCAGCGGGAAGTGTAGACAGTGTCAATTCTAGCCTCGGGTCATTGTCTGAATGGTTTTTTTATATATTCTCCTCGTGTCTGAGTGGGTTTTCTCCAGGTACTCCAGTTTCTTCCCACACTCCAAAGATGTGTGGGTTGTTTTGATTGGCCATGCGAAGTTGACCCTAGTGTCAGGGGATTTAGCAGGGTAAATATGTGGCATTAGGGCCTGAGTAGAATTATGGTTGGTACAGAATTGATGGGCTAAATGGCTTCTTTCTATACTGTAGGGATTCTATGAAGCATGTTTTACCCTCTTGTTTGTTCCCTCAGCACTTATTGCAAAGCCAGTCTAGCAACCATGTCCTTTGGGACTCAGCCAGCTTGGTGAGTAGTGGTGTTAGCAAACTACTCTTAGTGACGGACATTGAAGTTACCTCATCCAAAGTACCGTTTGTGATCTTGCCAGCCTCAGTGCTTCCATCAAATTGTGTTAATCGCGAAGGAGTGATTCAACAGCTGGGAGACTTGTGGGTGGGGTGGGAGAGAAGGCTGCTGTAGGAGGTTTTCCTGATGTTATTTGACCTGACTCCTTGAACTACTGGGGTGTGGAGTAAATGTTGTGACCTCCTGTTCCAACACAATACTACCGTGCCATCCTCTCTGGAATGCAATTATCTCAGATGTATAAAGGAAAAGACTGAACAGAATCATTGACTTCATACAATACAGAAGGAGGCTATTCGGCCCATTGGGCCTGCACCGGCTCTCTCTGGAGTATCTTATCTGGGCCCAATCCTCATGACCCCACGTAATTACCCCACTATTCCCTCTAACCAACACAATTTAGTATGGCTAATCCACTTAATCTGCACATCTTTGGACTTGGGAGGAAATGAAAGCATCTGAAGGAAACCCAAACAGATACAGGGAGAACATGTAAACTCCACACAGACAGTGACTAGGGCTGGAATTGAACCCAGGTCCCTGGCATTGTGAGGCAGCAGTGCTAACCACTATGAAATTATTTCTCCTTAGAATCTCATATTCTTTGAGCATCACTTATTAAGCTTTAAGTTTATTTATTGGTGTTACAAATAGGATTACATTAACATTGCAATGAAGTTAAGAGCACAGTGGCACAGTGGTTAGCAATGCTGCCTCAGCGCCAGAGACACAGATTCAATTCCGGCCTCAGATCTCTGCCTGTGTGGAGTTTATATATTCTCCCTGTGTCTGTGTAGCTTTCCTATGGGTGCTCCAGTTTCCTCTCCAAAGTGCAAAGATGTATGGGTTAGATTAATTGGCGATGCAAAGTTGACCCTCATGTCAAGGGATTAGCAGGCTATATGTGTGGAATTACGGCAATTGGGCCTGGGTGGGATTGTGATCGGTACAGATTCGATGGGCCAAATGGCCTCCTTCTGCATCTTAGGGATTCTATGATGCTGTGAAAATCCCCTAGTCGCCACACTCCTGCGCCAGGTATTGTAATGGTTTATAAATAATATTCCCTCAGAACAATGTTGTCCTATCTTTATCCAGTCAAATTTCCAGATTGCGGAATATGCTTTGCAATCTACAGTAAATCACTACATTATTCATCGCAAAATTGGATTTTTTTTCTGCGGTTTAGCAACTGCAGGAAAAAAAATCAAATTAACCCAGTCAAGTCTTGTAAAAACTCCTATTGAATGTTGTCTAATTTAATAATCGGTGAGATGGGGGAGGGGATGAAAGGTTTGTAGTTTGTTATTGAGACTGAACACAGCTCCATAAACGTATATCATTAGGATTCTCATCGTTTGCTGAACCCATTTTGAATTGTACTGTTGTCAATTTTGATTAAATCCTACCACAAAGACATTTTCCTTCTAACAACAATTGTATCTTTTGATAAATCTGAAAGGCCCTTAATGCGTGTTCCCCGGAACCTACGAGGCAATCTGTTTAACTTCACGGTTCAATTACATTTTTAAGTCGGATTATTTGATGGGTTCTTTCTGATGATGAAATGGACTGTTCATTTCTGTGTAAATTGAGATCGTGATGACAACTGCATGTTTGTGTTACATTGTCGTGTATTTGCTCCCGCCAAACACCAACCCCCCCTGCCCCCCAGCTCTCCCCCTTCTTTTTGCCTCACAAATGCACGCTCACTGAATGATTTTTGAGAAAGAAGAGAAAGAATTGAGAGGAAAGAAATGACGGCACGCAGGGAAAGTGAACCGTGTGTCGGAGCTACTTGTTAAGATTAACAAGCGGTGTGAAAAGCAATGCTTTCGGTTCTTGTTACAAGAAAGGTATTTCAGTAATGCAGGATTGTAGTTCAGTAGCTTTTCCCCCAGAGACACACGTGTCAGAAATCTCAGGCGAGGATACAGTAACTGAGGGTCATCGAAAGTGGGCATGAATTTAGGCAGAACAAAGCATTTTCTCTCTCTCTTTCTCTCTCTCAGCTTTCTCCTTCAAGCTAATGGAAGGCTTTAAGGGTTGATTTTTCCCAGTGAAACGGCAGGATTTTCCTGCTCATCCCAAGACTGCAAAAGCCCATCTGAGTTCAAGAATCTTTATATGGTCTGTGCTGTATCCGCCATAATTCCCGTGTGGGGTGCGATGAGAAAATTCCACCCGGAGAGTCATAGAACTTTACAGCACAAAAAGAGGCCCTTTGGCCCATTGCATTGGTGCTAGCCATCAAGTACCTGTCTATTCTAATCCCATTTTTCCAGCATTTGGCCTCTCAGAGTATGAGCTCTCTGATTGAGTTAATGGTTGCCTGCCCAATCAGGGAGTCCTGCCTATGTATATATTGAGGTGTGTCAGGGCTACTGACAATTCTTATTGTGACTTTGTACCTGAAGCACTCTTAGGAATGGAGTTGAGTTTGTAAATGAAGGGAATTCTGATAAAAGGCACACTGGCTTCAGAGGAATTATTTCATTACCAAATGGCAGAACACACAGGAGGGGCTGATTGGCCTATTCCAAAAGATATGGGAGCAGAATTAGGCCATTTGGCCAATTGAGCCTCTCCGACATTCAATCATAAGTTTCTCAATCCATTCTCCCTCTTTTTTAATGTAACTTTGATCCCCTTACCAGTCGAGAACCTACTTATCTCTGTCTTAAATATTCTTGGCCTCCACAGTCTTCTGTAGCAATAATTCCATCGATTCATTGCTCTCTGGCTGAAGAAATTTCTCCTGATTTCAGTTTGAATTTATAAAATCATTCAATCCCTACAATGCAGAAAGAGGCCATTTGGCCCATAGAGTTGCACTGACAACAATCCCACCCAGGCCCCATCCACCGTAACTCCACATATTTAGCCCGCTAATCCCTCTATCCTGTACCCCCCCGGGCACTAAGGGGCAATTTAGCATGGCCAATGCACTTAATCTGCACATCTTTGGATTGTGGGAGGAAATTGGATCACCCAGAAGAAACCCATGCAGATACGGGGAGAATATACATACTGCACACAGTGAATGTGCAAACTCCACACTTTACCTTGAGGTTATGTCCTAGGATCCTAGTCTCTATTCCTGCTCCTAATTCATACATTCACATAAAACGGGATCTTTCATTATCCTTATTGATGGATTGGACCATGTTAATACACTTCCAAACTGAAGGAGAAGGCTGAGGTACTTGTGAGTTCAGAAAGCAAGCTGGAAAGAGGCCGAGTTATTTTATTCGGACAGTGTAATCAGCCCCTGTCTAAATTACATTGCCACCTTCCTCCTCAATATCAAGATGATATACTTCGCATTTCAATCAATTAAATGATTCCAAGATAAGCGAGGTGACTTCTTGCAAGCTGTGCCCAGTATAGGGGTGGCATGGTAGCACAGTGGTTAGCACTGTTGCCTCGCAGCACCAGGGACCTGTGTTCGATTCCTGGCTTGGGCCACTATTTGTGTGGAGTTTGCACATTCTCCCCATGTCTACTTGGGTTTCCTCTGGGTCTTCTCCCACATTTTGAAAGATGTGTTGGCTAGATGCATTGGCCCAAACTTTGGCGATTGGGGGAATTTCACAGTAGCCTCATTGCAGTGTTAATGTAAACCTTACTTGTGACTAATAAACGAACAATTTACTTTCCTAATTCTATCTTTTATTCTCGTTCTGTGCTTTTATACCTATCTAACTATGACTGGAACACTACAGTCTGCATTCTCTTGTTTCCTTCTCTATAAAGAGTATGCTTTGTCTGTATAGCGCACAAGAAACACTACTCTTCACTAATACATGTGACAATAATAAATCAAGTCAAATCAAAATCAAATAAATGGGTTATTCAGGAGAAAAAAATATGAGCGTTCATCTTAGGTGTGTTGTTTGTTGTCTTCGAATTTCTCCTCCTCCATCTTGTTGGAGACTTCATCTCCCACTCCAAGACACACGGGACGCTGCCGGCCTTTTAAACCCCGGCTAATTAGCGCCTCCCTGCCTGAAACAGTATGTATAGGGCCCGCTTTGCGCATTCAGAACAGCTTTTGGATACCTTTTGGCAGGATTGCATAACAGCGTTACGTGTTCATTGCTCACCAGAGAGTTGCCTTTACATTTCATTCCCTGATCTGACTGCTCCCTCCCATATAGATCCTCACCGGAGAGACTGGGTGTGAGGGATGGGTTGCGGTGAGGCGGGTGGGAGGAGGCAGGTCGCGACGTGCCTTCGGAATAATTTTGGAAGATTCTTATTTTGGAAAATCGTGTCTCAGCCTCGCATCATTTTCAATGCCTTCAGACTGACCTCTGTTAAAGTCAGGAATTCTCGTGCGCCAAGAATTCCTGGTGACAGTTCCCCCCCTCCTCTTTGAAGTCTGTTGGTGGTGAAATAACAATCCCAATTTACCCTTTCTATGCTGTACACCAGCTCCAGGCTGTGCACTTTCTTTTAATAAGCCTCTGTGCTCATGAATTACTCAATGCTCTGCTGCAATATGTTTCTACATCGCTCATATATTACCGAGATGACTGGGAACATGCTGCAAATTTATTCACTGCTCACTGATGCCATAAACCACAAGAGAGAATTAAAGGAGCTTAGAGTAAACATGCCGAGGCATTCTTCTACTCTGGCTCTTCAGAACATCATTTGTTGTGGTTGGACAGAAGGGAAAACTGGGTGATGAGTTCATCAGTCAGTAAGAGCTGTCTAAACCACTACACTTTGGTGTGATGCAATGCGAATAGATTACCTCCTACCATCTCTTATTCATCAGACACGTGACTCATACTACAAGCTATTATTCAATCACTGAACTACAAGTGCACAGGGTCTCGATTTCGCTCACGTAATTTGCATTTGCTATCGCCTTTAACGTCCCAAAATGCCCCACCATGTTTCAGGGGTGGCATGGTGGTACAGTGGGTTAGCATTGCTGCCTTGCAGCCCCAGGGATCCCTAGGCTCGATTCCCAGCCTGGGTTGCTGTTTGTGCGGAGTGTGCACATTCCCCCTGTGTGGGTTTACTCCAGGTGCTCTGGTTCCCTCTCATAGTGCAAAAGATCGGCTGGTTAGCTGCATTGGCCATGCCAAATTCTCCCTCAGCGTACCCGCAAACCGGGACATAATATCTTTCAATAAGCAAAGGAGTGAATAGGACTTGCGTGTAAAATAATCAAAAGACACAGAATTTTAGGATGGCAAAGTGCTTAGCACTGCTGCCTCACAGCACCAGGGACCTGGCTTCTATTCTGGCCTGGGGTCACTGTCTGTGTGAAGTTTGCATATTGTCCCCATGCCTGTGTGGGTTTCCTCCAATTTCCTCCCACTCTCCAAAGATGTGTGGATTAGCCATAATAAATTGCTCTTTAGTGTCGGGGGATTAACAGGATAAATGCGTAGGATTACAGGGCTAGGTGGGATTATTGTTTGTACAGGCTTGATGGGCTGAATGGCCTCCTCCTGCAATGTAGGGTTTCTATGATTTCTATGAAATAACGTCATAGAAATGTTATTTGAAATAAGCTATGTCAAGAACTTCTTTTATATTCCAAAGAACATCTTGGGATTTGAATAAGACAAACCTGGAAAAAGAGAATTAGGATTTCAAATGTTCGTGCGGCTTTGGGCGTTATTGGCTGAACCAGCATTTATTGCCCATCCTTAATTGCCTTTGAGAACCCTTGCAGCCAAGCGGGGTTAGGGATTTTGCTTTGCTTTCCCTCCTATGATGGATGAATTTGTTCTTTGAGGAATCTGAACCTTGAAAACGCATCCAAGGTTGAGATTTATGAGAATCTCTGAGATGAAGTTTGTGTTCGGAAATCCAAATATTGGATTGAGATTCACAACATCTGACTTTCATTTGAATTTAAGTTGAAATATTGTACTGTTTTCAGCATAACTCTTGAATATTACTTTTGAAACTAGGGCCTTCTGTACTTTCAATGTGATTTGTTTGAGTGTGCGTTCCTTTCATATTAGGTTTTAAAACATTTGAAAATATGCTCAACTTTAATCCTTTTTCCTGAAACAGGTGAAGTCTTTTGCTTAACTGTTCTGGTGTACCAAAGGCTGAACACCACATAGAATTGCGCAGAAATGCATAACATATTCACAAAAACAGACCATTTGGATCAAATTCTTTTATATGATGAGTATCTCCCACTCTACTTTATCGGATTGTACCTGTCAATCTTTCTATTCCTTTCTCCCTGTCAATTCATCAGGCCGGATAGAGTGGACAAAGAAAAGATGCTTCCATTAGCAGGGAAGACTAGAATCGGAGAGCACAGCCTCAGAATAAAGGGATGGCTCTTTAGAATTGAGATGAGGAGAAATTTCTTCAACCAGAGAATGGTGAATCTGTGGAATTCATCATCACAGAAGGCTGTGGAGGCCAAGTCATTGAGTGTACTTAAGGCAGAGAAAGATAGGTTCTTGATTGGTGAGGAGATCAAAGTCAAGAATGGGGCTCAAAAACATATCAGCCATGACTGAATGGTGGGGTGGACTTGATGGGCCAAATGGCCTACTTCTGCTCCTATATCTTATGGTCTAATTCCCCTTAAATGCACTGAAAATTCTGAGTGACCAAGGAGCTTAAAAGGTGAATCTTAAAAACTGACCTATTTTATTAATAAATGTGGACTGTTATATATATTTTCAGTGTCTTTAACAATTTAATGCTTAGGGGTACCAGTGGCAGAATGGCATAATGTTTAGCACTGCTGCCTAATAGCACCAGAGACCCAGGTTCGATTCTGACCACAGATCAATATCTATGTGGAGTTTGCACTTCCCCCTAGTGTCAGGATGCTCCAGTTTCCTCCAAAGCTGTGCTACTTACGGGGATGGGGTGGGCTGATGTAATATAGTTTTTTGGATACTCAGTGCAGGTGTGATGGGCCGAATGGTCTCCTTCTGTACTGGAGGGAGTCTATGGTTCAGTATGATATATAAATGAGTAAATCTGATCACAGTTTAAGATACAATTGGGTGTTGCGATATGCCAAAGTAACACGAGGAATGTGTTTCTTTTCATATCTTGATAGAAGTTGGAATGAATCCAACACAAGAGATTGCTATTCTTGGTAGGACGTAGCCAAGATTGCTTTCATCTGTTGGCACATGTTATGCTGTGATATCTTCATAAACACTCAGGATTTTCTCACTGTAATCACTAGGTGCCTTACCCCATCAGATTTTCAAACCTACCTCGTTTGTTTGACTGCTGTGAGTCTTCAAGCGTGAGCAGCCTTGTCACATTGTGCAGACATAGTTTGAGGAAATAATATTTTCCAAGATGTTCATGCCGCACGAGGCTTCTTTTTACATTTTTGGTTGCCAGTTGACAGTCGTGCTTTCATTTCTCGGGATTTTTCAGTTATGAGGGTAGCAAGGATTACAGAACCTAAATGATTCCCTCCCCACCTTCACAGTCAATAGCTAAAATATATCTAAGGTCTTCCATAAGTAGAACTACAATTACGAGCCACTACTGAACCATGGCAACTTTGCTTTGCATAAAACAGCTGATGGTGCATTCAACATTCATTGCATTTGTACCACAATGTACATTTTAGATGCCAAATAAGTTTAGGTTTTTATTTATTTATTAGTCACAAGAAGGTTTACATTAATACTTCAATGATGTTACTATGAAAAATCCCCATTTGCCATGCTTTGGTACGGTTTGGTTGCAGTGAGAGGAAAATTTTAGCATGGCCAATGCACCAAACCAGCACATCTTTGGACTGTGGGAGGAAACCGGAGCACCCGTGGGAAACCCACACAGACACAGGGACAATGTGCAGACTCCACACAAACAGTCACCCAAGACAGGAATTGAACCTGGGTCCCTGGAGCGGTGAGGCAGTTGTGTTAACCCTTGTGTCACCGTGCCATGTGAATTCTGCTAGCAGATTGGCTTTCTGGAGCTGTCACAAGATTGGCTTGTTGGGGGGAAATGTCAGTGGTTTCTGGTGGTCTTACCTATGCTTACTGCTCCATGTTATCTCCTGGTTCAGCAGCGCCTCCATTTTAGAATCACCAGCAGGATTTTCCTGCCCCGCTCATCCAGAGACCGACATGGTGGCACATTGGTTAGCACTGCTGCCTCACAGCACCAGGGACTTGGGTTCGATTCCTGGCTTGGGTCGCTGTCTGCACAAAGTCTACACGTTCTCCCTGCGTCTGTGTGGGTTTCCTCCAGGTGCTCTGGTTTCCTCCCACAGTCCAAAAGACATGCTGGTTAAGTACTTTAGCCTTGCTAAATTCACCCTCTACGTACCTGAACAGGAACAGAGTGTGGTGACTCAGGGATTTTCACAGTAACTTCACTGCAGTGTTAATGTGACCCTACCTGCAATGCTAATAAATAAACTTTAAATTCCCATTCAAGGTCAGTGGACTTTTTCGCAGACTGTTAAATTGTCCATCCTGCCTGCGGTGGGTAGGATCAGAAAATGTACCTCCTCGCCTTTGTTCTCAATTACAGTTTGCCTTCCTTTCTACATAATCTCCTCCCTATCTGTATAATCTCCTCCAGCCCTACAATCCTCCGAGGTTCCTGCACGTCTCCAGTTTTGATCTCCTGAATATCATTAACCTTCATCATTCCACCTGTGGCAGCTTTGTCTTCAACTGTCTGGGTCTAAGCTCTGGAATTCCCTTCCTAAATCCTTTTGTCTCTCAACCTTACTTTCCCTTTTTAAAAGATTCCTTAAAACGTGTTTCTTGACCAAACTTTCGGGCACTTGCCATGATATGTATATCTGTTTGTTTAATAAGATTCCTGTCAATCTCCTTGGGATGTTCAACTATATTAATCGCACTGTATAAATGCAAGTTGTTGACAGGTTAAACAGGATTTTCTTTCTTGCTTACTTGTGCTTCTATGGAAAGACAGTATTACTTATTTCTGAGGAGAAATGACGTTAAGTATAGGTGCAATCTTAAAATTTATTTATTTGTTTCACAAGTAATGAAGTTACTTTGAAAATCCCATCGTCGCCACACTCTGGCGCCTGTGCAGGGCCACTGAGGGAGAATTTAGCATGGCCAATGCACGTAACCAGCACGTCTTTCGGACTGTGGGAGGAAACTAGAGCATCTGGAGGAAACCCACGCAGACACAGGGAAAACGTGTAAACTCTGCACAGACAGTGATCCAAGCTGGGAAACGAACCCAGGTCCCTGGCGCTGTGAAGCAGCAATACTAACTGCTGTGTCATTGTGCCACAGCAACTTAAATAGTTCTTGCATTGTTACATAAAACATAACCAAAATTGGTGACACAATGTCACTTTGTTTGGATGCACAGATCACCAGTACAACACCAAATTTATGGTGTGCTTACATGTCTCCTGCTCGTGCACTCAATAATCAGAATAATAATAGTAAGTCATATTGGATTGTAATGTTTGATAATTTCCCACCAGTCTGATGTCCTGGGATTTGCCAGGTCAGTTCTATTGTGCAATTCATGGCGAGCTCCCAGAGTTTATTAAATCTGGTGCTGGGAAGGCAACAGCTCAGGAAATAAAATGATCCACCTCCCTTCAAATACTACTGCAGAAAGTTAAAGGAATCTACAAGTATAGTGGACATTGGTGGGGTGGGCGTCAGCAGCTTGTGGGGAAAGCTTTGATAAAGAGCGCAAAGGTATATATTTTTAAATGCTTAAAAATTATATATGATGGTTGACATGTTGCCCCATTTGGAAAGCAGGATTTACATTGGATGGGTGACAGTAGAGCTGGGAAAGGCAGCAGGGATCCTTATTTGGATAGGCAGTGGCATAGTGGTATTGTCGCTGGACTAGCAATCCAAGGCAATGCTCTGGGGCCACAGGGTTCAAATCTCACCAAGGCAGATAGTCAAATTTGAATTCAAAAATAATTCATGACCATGAATCCATTGTCAGTTGTTGTAAAAATCTATCTAGTTCACTAATGTTCTTTAAGGAATGAAATCTGCTGTCCTTACCTGGTCTGGCCTACATGTGACTCCAGAGCCACAGTAACATGGTTAACTCTTCAATGTCCTCAGGAATGGACAATAAATGCTGGCCCAGCCAGTGATGCCCCTATTCCATGAATGAATTTTTAAAAAAATCCCTAATAACTTCAGATAAAAGCCAAATACAGTAGATGCTAGAATCTGAAATAAAAACAGAAAATGCTGGAAAATCTCAGCTGGTCTGACAGCATCTGTGGAGAGAGAACAGAGACAACGTTTCAAGTCTAGATGACTCTTGTTCTTAGCTCAGACGAAGGGTCATCCAGACTCAAAACGTTGGCTCTAATTTCTCTCAGTAAGAGGTCTGACAACACCAATTTTAAATCCAACCGATTTATTTGATAGTAAATCAAATTGGATTGGATAGTAAATCGGTTGGATTTAAAATTGGTGTTGTCAGACCTCTTACTGAGTTTACCCCAGTCCAACGCCGGCATCTCTACATCATGTCTAATCTCTTTCCACAGATGCTGTCAAACCAACTGAGGTTTTCCAGCATTTTTTGCTTTTGGCCCTGAATAACATAACCTGGCCCTTGCAGAAGCCATTGCTATGGCAACCTCTGTGGCCAGCAAAAAAAAATCAGATTCTTTATTAATAACTGCAGCTGTTTGCTTGGCACCTTCTCTGAGGTGCACTCGAGATGAGTAAAAGGATTCCAATCCTATCCTAAGTGGAAAAATCAGACTCATCCATTTTAATTCTATTACACAGCAATATTAAATAAAGCAACCAGGTTTGTTTTTTGGAAAGATGGATGTGTGCCTGTTTGATAATCAAACCTGTCAGAAAGTTTGCACTTGCCTCGAACAGGCACAGCCTCTGGATTTGAGTCTGGATTTCCAGTTTCCAGCACCTGTTCTACTCAGCGAGTAGAAATTCTCCATCTATAATCCCCAAAACATAGGAAACATCCCTATGATGCTTTACAGAATGGGCGGCAGAAGGGGAGGGGGTGGTATTTGGCTGCGGTTCAAGGGTTAGGGAAGATATATCAGAAGGGTTTTGGAGACAGAGGGATAAGATTTGAGAAGAAAGTGAGTTAGTTTGCAGTGGAGCAGGGAGAAGGTAGCAAGCAATGCTGAAGCTCGGGATTAATGTTCGAGAACAACTTAAAGAGGGAAAAAAATGAGCTTACGCTGGCTTTTCTCAATTTAAATAATTATTTGTTCATGTCCATCATCATTTGAGGTGACACAGTGATTAGCACTGTTGCCTCACTGCTCCAGGGATCCAGGTTCGATTCCCCGTATTGGGTCACTGCCTGTGTGGCGTCTGCATGCTCTCCCCATGTCTGTGTGGGTTTCCTCCGGGTGCTCCAGTTTCCACCCACACTCCAAAGATGTGCCGGTTAGGTGGATTAGCTGTGCTAAATTGCCCTTTAGTGTGAGGGGGATTAGCAGAGTAAATGCATGGGATTGTGGGGATGGAGCCTGGGTGGGATTGTGGTCAGTGCAGACTCAATGGCCAGAATGGCCTCCTTCTGATGCATAGGATCTTTTGAATTTTTCAATGAGCAATGGGCCTGCTTGCATTGTGCATTTCATTACCCATATAGATTGGCATGACCCAGGGATCTAATCTGTTCATACGGACAACTGAAAACAAATTTACTGCAATTATGTAGAGCCTCAGTGAAGCCATACCTGGAGTATTATGCACACTTCTGCTTTCCATACCTAAGGAAAGGTATACTTGCCATACAGGGAGTTCACCAAAGGTTCACCAGGCTAATTCCTGTGTTGGGATTGTGATACAAGGTAAGGTTAAATAGACCATAATGTTATAGTTAATAACTAATGCTCCCTACTTCCTCAGGGGGCTAAAGAAATTCAGCATGTCTACTACACCTCTCTCTAATTTTTATAATTGCATCATAGAAAGCATCCTTTCTGGTTGGATCACAGCTTGGTATGGCTCCTGTTCTGTCCAAGACAGCAAAAAACTACAAAGGTTTGTGAACGAAACTCAGTCCATCACTCAAACCAGCCTCCCATCCATTGACTCTGTCTACACTTCCCATTGCCTCAGCAAAGGAGCTAGCATAATCAAGGACCCCACACACCCCCTGGACATACTCCCTTCCACTCTCTTCCATTGGCAAAAAGATACAAGCCTACTCATGTTCCCCTTTCTTCGGTTCTTGACACTTGAATAATGTACCGTGGGCCATGGACTGATGGTTGGCATTTACAGAAAATGAAAGCTTTACTCTATTTGTAGCGTCGAGTTCAGTTAAATAAAAGCAAAATATTGCAGAAAGAGGCCACTTGGCCCATTGAATCTGCACTGACAACAATCCCATCCAGGCTGTATCCTTGTAAACCCACGTACTTAATCTAATAACCCCCCCGACACTAAAGGAGCAATTTAGCATGACCAATCCACCTAACCCATACATCTTTCAGATTGTGGAAGGAAACCGGAGCATCCAAATGAAACATGCGCAGATATGGGTACAAAGTGTACAGACAGTTACCGAAGGCTGGAATTGAACCCGGCTCCCTGGCGCAGGGGGGCAGCAGTGCTAACTGCTGTGCCACCCAAAAGGATATAAAAGAATAGTGTTTTGTCTCTTTGTCGCTTCGACAGCTATGAAACCGCAGCAGTGGCAATGCCAACTGGGCCACAAGCTGTTAAAATTTCAGGTTTAAGATCAGTGAAAATGTTCAGGTTCCCACAGCCTCGTGTCACCACATGGGGGCAGTTGGCTGGGATTTGCACTTAGCGGCAAGGCTTAGTGGCTGACTCCATGTATCCTTCCTAAAGCGCTATTACGGCTTGTTCGGTTATACAGGGCCTTTGTGCTTGGATTTGATTTTGACTCAATTACTCGAATCTTCCTGAGGATTAGAAGCCACGGTAGTCATTCTACTTTTAATCAAGAGGCAGTTGAGTGTGAGAACGGAATTCCCTCGCTGGAGGTCTCCCTTTGTGTCCGTTCCATATTTACTGTGTGAAATATGTAGGAGACGCAACCAGAGGTGAAACCTTTTGATTACACGTAGAACACAATGATTGGCAACCATGTAAAGCAGACTTATTCTCAGTATGTGTCAGTAGGTCTCACATTTATTGTCTGAGTCTTTGGAGCATGAGGCATGTGTCATGAGTTGAGAACACAGTCTGCCCCTACACAGCTAATGATCCCCATAACCTATCTCTTTTAATTCACAGTCCAGTTTGCCTGTGGATACATAATCACATTAATTAAACTTGATTGAATAGCACAAAATCTGGTCACAGTTAGAATCTCCATTCTCACTGTGTCAAATGATTGTGCCGCCTGCCTCGTAGTTCCACACTGCATTATTTGCCTTCTTCAAGAGCGGCAAGAATGGTTCATGAGTAATCCGTTTGTTCTTCATGGGTATTTCTGTCAGTGACCAAATTAAGTGGGGAGAACTTGGGGGTTTACTCTGATATCTATCTGAGCGAGACAATCCACAAACACAGGGTCACTCCTTCTCCATTCCAGCGCTTAATGTTCAGCGGCGAAAGGGTTAAGCAAAGAATTAAATTTTCGCTGCTTGGTTCAAATCAAAGGATCATTGATTAGTCAATTTAGGAGGGAGCGCCCGATACTTCCAGCGGCTACTGTACACTTTTCCACAGAGCGCCCAGAGACACTACAAAGAGGGACCCCCTCAGCTAAGCCCTTCGATCCGCACAGCCGCCTGCTTCTTGATTGAAGTTAGAATGACCACGGTGAGCTCTAATCCTTCGGAACGCTCAAGTAAAATTGAGCTGAATCGAGTCAGAGCACAAAAGGCGGCACATAACTGAACGAGCCATGACAACGTTCCACGGGAAAGATGCACGGAGCCGGGAATTAAGACTCCCCGACAAGTGGGATTCCTGATCAGCTGCCCCCATGTGGTGACGCAGGGCTGGAAGAATCTCCTGCGTTCCAGGTCCAGCACTTAAATGTACACTCAGCAAATGGCTTTCATCACCGTTTGAATTTCATCTACCTTTTCAGCCTAAGACGCAGCGCAAGTTGATCTATTTATCAGCCTCACAAATAGGCTTACATTAACACTGCAATGAAACTGCTGTGAAAATCCCCCAGTCGCCACACTGTTCAGGTAATGCTGAGGGAGGATTTAGCACGGCCAAGCACCAAACCAATACGTCTTTCGAGCCGGGGAGGAAGCTGAATCATGCGGAGGAGACCCACCCAGGCACGGGGAGAAATTGCAAACTCCACACAGATGGTGACCCAAGCTGGGAATCGAACACGGGCAATGTGAGGCAATGCTAACCACTGTGCCATCAAAAAGCATAAAGAAAAGTAACTTATTCTCCGATCTATTAGAATGAATTTACATGACTGATTCGTGCCAATTGTCGGAAGTTTATATATTTAGATGAACAATATTGTTACTTCAGTGGTCCGTTCAATTTACAAACGCAATGGGCAGGAATTTACAGCCTCAATCGACCCAAGACCAGGAAATCCCACCCGAGCTCAATGGACACTTCCAATGTCCACCCCTGGCCTGCCCCAATTCTATGGCAGACAGGGGGTAGAATTCTGGCGAATGTATATCAGATTTGGTGTCAAATCCAAGATTTGTGGAATCTTGAATGGATGATATTTTTTCTTCTTCATTCATGGAATGTGGACATCACCAGAAAGATCAACATTCATTGCCCATCTCTGGAGGAGTTGGCAATCAGCTACATTCTTGAATCGCGGCAGTCCATGTGGCGTGGGGCACCCACAATGCTGTTAGGGAGGGGATATCAAGTATTCTCACCCTGTGATCATGAAGGAGGAACGATAGAGATCTAAGGCAGAATGGGGTGTGATTTTGAAGGGAACTTGTAGATGATAATGCTCATATCTTCCTGCTACTCTTGTTTTTTGAGTTGGTAGAGATTGTAGGTTTGGAAGGTCCTGTCAAAGGAGATTATAACTATTGAATCCCCTCAGCGCAGAAGAAGGTGATTCAGCCCATCATTGGAGTCATAGGGCCAGACAGCACAGAAAAGGCCTTTTCGTCCATCAAGTTTGCACTAACAATAACTACCACTAAAAGCGCGCTAATCCCAAGTTTCCTGCATTTGTCCCATATCCTTGAATGTCATTATTTTGCAGGTTAACATTGTTTTTGCTGGAGCTCAGGCGAATGAGGGGGGAAATCTTATTGCAACCTAGAATAATTCTAACAGGACTAGGCAAGATAGATGCAGGAGGAGTTCCGGATGGTGAGGGTGTCCAAAACCAAGAGTCATATCTGAGAATTCGGGGTAGACAGTTCAGGACGGAGGTGAGGAGACATTTCTTCACCCAGAGACTGGTGAGCCTGTGGAATTCATTACCACAGGAAGTAGTTGGTGCCAAGACAGAAATTTATGGAGTTGGGGTGGAAGCTTAGGGCCAAAACTGGCAGAGTGGTTATCTCTGGACTCTTGCCTGTGCCAAGGGATAGTTTGGAGAAGAATAGAGAGAGGGAATGTTTGAACTCGTGGCTGCGGGGATGGTGCAGGAGGGAGGGGTTCAAGTTCCTGAACAATTGGGACTCATTCTGGGATAGTTGGGACCTCTACAAGAGAGATGGTCTACACCTGAACCAGAGGGGAACTAATATCTTGGGGGGAAAATTTGCTAAGGCTATGCAGGGGGCTTTAAACTGATTCGGGGGGGGGGTGGGATCCTGAATAGTTGGGGTGCTAAGAGGGATGAGAGTAAGGGGGTCATAGAGGAAAGCTCTAAAACACAGCAGCGTACGGGTGGGGTGGGGCATGGTTTGAAATGCGTATACTTTAATGCAAGGAGTATTCGCAATAAGGGGGAGGAACTTGCAGCTTGGCCCAGTACCTGGAACTTCGATGTTGTGGCCATTTCAGAGACTTGGGTAGAGCAGGGACAAGAATGGATGTTGCAGGTTCCAGGGTTCAAATGCTTTAGTCGGAGTAGAGAAGGAGGTAGAAGGGAGGGAGGAGTGGCATTATTAGTCAAAGATGTATCACAGTG